>OY992890.1:55889290-56331790 GCA_963921405.1 Cepaea hortensis
TCATTTGCCAGACGTTGCGATCAAGCTCAACCACAGGTTGATGTTATTATAAGCAATTTTGCGTCCAGTAGTTTGCTTATGTTTTCTGAATGAGAAGTCAATGCTGAAGTCCAACTGACAGGTGTAAGTGTTGAGCCCCTTTCCGTGATATCAGCGTACTGGAAGTTTGAACACAAGCGCATTAAGCCGCATGACCACGTAGAACTCTAGGCCCTTATATAGTCTTCAAGTACATACACTTTCCCTGTGTCTCAAGTCTTACTCTGACACCAGCCATCCCTCTCCATTCTCTCTGTCTCTCTGTCTCTCTCTGTCTCTCTGTCTCTCTGTCTCTCTGTCTCTCTCTCTCTCTCTCTCTCTCTCTCTCCCTGCCTACCTAAATGTTACTGTCTCTTCTCTCCATTCATCTATTTATCCAATCATCCATCCATCCCTCGAACCATACGCCTATTCATCCACCTAATAATTCAACCATCAACATACTGAACCATCCATCCATTCATCTATATATCCACACATCCATCCATCGAACCATCCATCCCATCTATCCACAGATACACCCACTGACACATGCAGGGTTGTTACGGATCTCTACTAATGTTCCACGACCAGTGCAGTCTGAGATCCGAGGGTCAGATCCCAACCAGGGCGATACTGGCCGTACCTCCTATAATGTGTGCTAGTTGGTAGCCAACTTCACATGCCCAGTACACCCAAATGTTTATTTTAATAAATATGATAATTGACACAGGTTACTATGGTTAAATGTTAATTTAAAAGGGGCATAATTACTACTGATTACTCTGGTCACATGTTAATTACAAATCGGGATTTTAAACAAACCGTCAACTGTCATTTACTGCCAATATAGTACCTTGCGATGTATGGCGGGTGGAGGAGTGGGGGGGGGGGGGGGGGGGGGGGGGTCTTTGAGCCTGAAGAATTACGACCGCCTGGCTAGTGCAGCCGCCGCGAACTGCGCAGGTTAGGATTTTCTTTTTGCCCCAGACAGAAAAAATCCCACACCTTACCGAGAATTCGAACCCGGGTCTCCCAACAAGCTCAGCGCTTTGAGCAAGCGACAAAAGACAGTCAGTCATGATTATGGAGGATCTCTGTGTCACAGGGTTGTTAGAGAAAGAATCATTCGTGCTTTCCTCATTAAGGAGCAGAAGAATGTAGTAAGAGTTTTCGGGACACAAGAGGTTACCTAGAAACACTAAGGCTTCTGTTAGATTCAAATTTTTTTTTAAATTTAACGAAAAAAGACAGTTGTCGACTTTTTGACCTATGTCAAAGTGTAGTATTTGCACCTGATCTTGCCAAGGCCACAAGCAGAGGCAGTCAACCGAATGGCGCACAAAGACTCGGGGACCTGAGGGGGTGACTCTGGCCCACGCGAGACTTTATTTAATTTTTTTTTTTTAAACACTGCAGCGCAATCCTCGTCGGCTCAACAGTTAACAGTGACAGGTCTGAATGTCCAGAAGGAATCGAAGAGCAGCATACCTTCAAAATGGAAATGTACAGTGACATAGTTGCCAGTCTCAGATAGAATGGTTTTACCGTCAGACTACTCGCCGTAGAGGCTGACGCAAGAGGTCAGGTTTCCAAACCCGAGAATGATGCGTTTAAGCAGTTAAGTCTAAAGTGTCAGTCGAGAACTCTGGCACTAAAGCGACTGGGCGAGGCTGCGGGGTAAGCCTCGTGGTGGCTTGGGAACAACCGGAGACTGTGAGCTGGTCCAAGTCTCTGTCTACAAAACGATCCGTATCTCATCCAAGAGAAAGCTAATAGGCCTCGCAACAAAGACTGAAACAATCTTTACTAACTCGTGCCGACCCAGTAGCCATCCCACAAAGAAGAACAGTACACCTGAGCCGGAGATGCTATGGAGTGATTCACAGACCACAGCGTGGTAAACAATAGTCTAGTCACTAGACTATTATTTGCCACACTTCACTACACACTAGTGAAATGTCGTCCAGCAGAGACAGGAGTAGTATGTAATTTTGATAATACAGCGAAAATCGGAGGATGTACTAAGAATAAAGAAGGAGGTGTGGGAGGATACGGATAAAATAGTAAGCGCAAAGAAGGAGGTGCGGGGGATATAACTCATTGACTGTTTTTGCACTGTTACTTCCCTTTTTGAGAATTGTATTTATTTATTTAATTATTTATTTATTTATTTATTTATTTTTTCTTTAAAGTTTTAATTTAAAGATTATGGTTATTATTGGACGTAGTAGGTATGGCTTAGTGAAATTCGTTGTTAAGGGGTGGTTGAGTGGCTGTGGAGCTAGGTAAGTGCTTCCGAACACGATCATCATACGGGTTACAGATCTTCAAATGAAAACCTTTAAATAAAAGTAAAGAAGGTCGGTATTACTGGTTGCAGTGGGTATGGCTTAGTGAAATTCGTTGTTAATGGTGGTTGAGTAAAGGAGTAGCTAGGTACGTGCCTCCGAACACTATCATCGTACCGGTTACATCTCTTCAAAGAAAAACCTTAAAAAAGTAAAAATGGCGGGTATTATTGGATGTAGTGGGTATGTCTTAGTGTCATTCGTTGTTAAGGGTGGGTGAGCGGAGGAGTATGATTGATTATAGACATTGGCATTGATATTGTACATTGATGGTAGACATCCTAACCCGTGCCACCATCTTTACTTTTTCACTTTACAAGCGATTTGACCTTTCACGATTCCTTGTCTTAAGGCTTGTTGTGACGACACATAAGCGCATCTAAGGAAGTATGTCAGGTTATGAACTGATCCTCACCAATTATGCACCACCTGTACCTATCATACTACTAAATACTACTTTGTATGACACGCATTTTCCCCGCCAGCTAATTAACTGCGACAAGGCCATGAAATTATTCTTCGCTACTTATAGACACACACACAGTCATTAGAAGGATACATACTGACATCCCATCACTTTCACTCGTGGCCGAATACAGTGAAAAACGATCAATCATATATACAGACATAGAGATACACTCATATACAGACAGATAGCTAGCCAGTTATCCAGACTCACAAACCCCTTACCAACGAATTTCACTAACCCATACCCACTACAACCGGTAATACCGGTCATCTTGACTTTTTACGGTTTTCATTTAATGCTCTGATACCTATGATGATATTACTTGGAAACACTTATCTAGATACGCCACCACTCAACCACCCCTTAACAACGACCTGGAGCCTTTATCTAGGAATTACTCTTTCTCTTAGCAAGGAACCGATGTGTTTATTTAGCCACTCAGCCTCTCGCCCATCCCTTAACAATAATCAGAAGCACGTATCTAGGTACTCCTCTGCTCACCCACCCATTAACAACGAATGACACTAAGTCATAACCACTACATCTAATAATACCGGCCATCTTTACTTTTTTAAGGTTTTAATTTGAAGAGCTGTAACCGGTATGATAGTAGTGTTCGGTGGCACTAACCCTTTACTCAACCACCAATTAACAATGAATTTCACTTAGCCATACCCACTAAACCCAGTAATACCGACCATCTTTATTTTTTAAGGTTTTCATTAGAAGAGATGTAACCCGTATGATGATAGTGTTCGGAAGCAATTACCTAGCTCCAACTCCACTCAACCACCCCTTAACAACGAATTTCATTAAGCCATACCTACTACGTCCACTAATAACCGAAATCTTTAAATGAAAACTTTTAAGAACGAAATAATAAATAAATAATTAAATAAATATATACAATTCTCAAAAAGAGAAGTAACCGTGCAAAAAAAAAACAGGCAATTATTTATTCATGAGTTATATCTCCTGCACCTCCTTCTTTGCTCTCACTATTTTATTCGTATCCTCCCGCACCTCCTTCTTTATTCTTAATATATCCTTCGATTTTCGCTGTATTATCAACATTACATACTACTGGCAGGCGCTGGGAGGGAAACTCCAGCCCACGGCAACATGAATTAGCTCAGGGTCAGCGCTAGCTTCTGCTGCGCGTGCATTAGTGCGACTCATTCAGCCGTGGACGGGAAGCGAAGAAGGCAAGCTAACGGCAAGGACGTCCACCGGAGTATAGCAAACAGCAATTTAAGAGATGGCGACAGAGGCAAAACGGCCACTGGAAAGGAGCTGGCTGTCTTACGGTGACATTAAAGGTGCCGTGATAATTAGGCGGTCACAATGTATAAAGTGTAAAGTGTTCACCTCCCTAAGGGCGGGATGGCTTGTGTGTAGGCATACATTGCGACGCATTTGTGAGATACGTGCGGGAAAAGACTAACACGTCTAAAAGCTGGACAACAGGATCCGAATACTGATCATGATTCGGTGAGCCCTTCCCCAGAGAGTGCTAAGAAAAACCATTTGAAACATTCACTGAAGAAGGAGCTTTCTGGCGATCTGAAGCTTCCTTTCTGCTTTCTCCGCAGGAGAGTTTATACTGCTGGTTGAGAGGTGGTTAGTTGCCACTGGCTGCAATGGTTACAAGACAGTTAGTCTCATGGTAGATACTGTTACAGGGGCGTGAGGTGTTAGGCCTTGATCTATGCTAGGTGATGCCTTAATGAGTGAGGCACGAACATTTCCCTTTATTGCCGCTTACCAAACAATTCTTAAACTGACCCTGTACCCATTCTGTCGCTGGGTCGACCTCACAGCCGCGCTAGTCGAACACAGGAATGCTGCCGCTGTTGTTAATTATCGAACCTATTAAGCAAGTGCACAACCACTATGACGCCAGGGTTTCTACTCTGTACAAGCTATAAAGCAAGTGCACAACCATTATGACGCCAGGGTTTCTACTCTGAACAAGTTGTAAAACAAGTGCACAACCACTATGACGCCTGGGTTTCTACCCTGGCCATATGGCCACTAAACAACTATTGCACTAGTCACGGAGCTAAGCTAATCGGTCATCGTAACTCTCATTCAACAGCTTTTAGCGTGGGCTGTGACAGCACCAGGACTATAACTGGTTACTTAATCCATGTTCCTCTTGTCATTCAGCCCTTCTATTCCCTGGTGAGGTGTTGCTTTCACCGTAATTCTGCTGTATTAATGACATTATGTTTTGTTCCTGTGTGTTGCAGCCAACATTAATCAGCCTTATCGAGAGAAACATCAAATTCTCGCGAGAATGTGTCCAGAAAACCCCCGACAACAAGTTCCTGGTCATGCACAGGGAGGAGAACCAAAGCATCAAGTTTCTGTGTATGCAGTTTGTGCCCAGAGGCGAGAACATCGTGCAGATTAAAGTGAGAAGACGGCCGCAGTCTTTTGTTCTGACACTGTGCAACATTTGTTTGTTCTGACGCTGTGCAACATGTGTTTGTCTGTGACATGTGTTTGTCTGTGACATGTGTTTGTCTGTGACATGTGTGTTGTTTTCTTTTACTCGAGTATCGTCCCCACACGTGCTGCTACAACTAGTAGATGCTACCATTAGTGATGTTATAGTGGAGTGATGTTGCGTGATAGGCTTTCCCTATTACTAGTGTCCCTTGCCATTAGACCTCTTCGACTGTTGGTGTATTTGTAATTTACGTCAAGGACACAGGCGCTGTGACTTGGGGCAGTGAACGGGCTTCACGATTCCCCGACATACCTGTTCAAGAGTTCGAAATGAAAGGCAGACTTGCGCTGATTTTCATGATATGGGCGTCGGTCGTTCAGAAATCAATGGCAAACTTCTGAACGTAAAAATTGCCTAGTAAGTCACAAACAGCCAAATATGCTAGGGTTATTAGCTACGTCCTGTTGAAGACATGCAAGTAACTTCAGTCGAGAACTGCAAGTCAACATTGAAGTCCAACAGAGCGGCGTGTAGAATGAAGAATACATCCTGTAGTGAAGTCCAACTGAGCGGCGTGTAGAATGAAGAATACATCCTGTAGTGAAGTCCAACTGAGCGACGTGTAGAATGAAGAATACATCCTGTAGTGAAGTCCAACTGAGCGACGTGTAGAGTAAAGCACACATCCTGTAGTGAAGTCCAACAGAGCGGCGTGTAGAATGAAGCACACATCCTGTGGTCAAGTCCAACAGATCGGCGTGTAGAACGAAGCACACATCCTGTAGTGAAGTCCAACAGAGCGGCGTGTAGAGTGAAGCACACATCCTGTAGTGAAGTCCAACAGAGCGGCGTGTAGAACGAAGCACACATCCTGTAGTGAAGTCCAACAGAGCGGCGTGTAGAATGAAGCACACATCCTGTAGTGAAGTCCAACAGAGCGGCGTGTAGATTGAAGCACACATCCTGTAGTGAAGTCCAATAGAGCGGCGTGTATAATGAAGCACACATCCTGTAGTGAAGTCCAACAGAGCGGCGTGTAGAATGAAGCACACATCCTGTAGTGAAGTCCAACAGAGCGGCGTGTAGAATGAAGCACACACCCTGTAGAATATCACAGCTCACAGAGTCTTTCTGGTGGCTGCCGAGTCCATCAACGATGAACTGTATTTTTCGTGAAGGACTGTCACAGTCTCACATAAGGGCGGTACCAACATAAAATTAAGAGAGAGTGGAGAAGGGATAGAACTCCAGCTAAAGGGAAAGAACCGAGTCACTCGAAGGCTCGAATAATCCAGAGCCTTCTCAAAGGACCGGTCAGTGTGTCCACAGCCCCGTGGACACCGATGGGGCCCGCCGATTGCGGGGTCCACGAGAAACTCGGAGAGAGTTACCACCCGTGTCGGATTGCGAGACGTGTGAAAAGGCAGACACGGACTGGACATCGAGGAAGCAACAGAGCTTACCTTAAGGGGGACTTGATAGCTTAAAACCCAAGTGTATTTAGGGGTCTTATGCCTATGTTAGATAGCTGATAGAGTTGTTGTAATAATCATGTTTATTGTAAACTCCTGTGATACGCAACTTGCAGATTGCTGGCTTGCGAAAACTCTCTTCGCCAGCTTACTGTAACATAATATAAATAAAAGATGTTAGATTGCATATGAACGGAGTTTGTTGCCTGTATGAGCCCGAGTTTCATTCCCCTAGATATCTAGGACGGTGACAGGCTATTTGGGGGCAAGCCGGTTTTGGCAAGCACAAGCTTTACTTTCCAGACAGCTCTTGGTTTTGCCAAGTAAAATATATCAACTTTCATACATGACAAAGTCGTAAACTTTGCAGCTATCATCGTATCATCTGTGAATGAGCTATTGTAGTCCCTCTACAAAAATATTTGATATTTGAAATTATGATGATGTTCATGAAATTTGACATTGACATGACTATGACAATTACAGTGACAGTTACTAATTTTTTTTTATTCCAACATCAGATTGTTCCGCGAAATATCGTGTGTATGTAACCTGTCCTCCAGCAGTGGCGAGAAAACAGGAAAACCAAACAAGACTACAGTCGAGAAACCAGGAAAAATAAGATGAGTGTCATTTCATGCTCATTATATCCCTAAGCGATACTCATCCATGATTCATTGATGTAACATTTTTCATTGTATTGATTTTTATATATATGCTAATCTCATAACCAAGTAAACCTGCTCGTGTAAATTTGAATGTAAACATTAAGGGGGATAACCAAGTTTTGTACTCCCATACTAATTTCAAAGGGATTTAATTTCAATAAAGTGAGAAATAACTAAAATACAAGATGTCAACATTAGAACAGTGCATTGAAGTAGGAATTAGGTTAGGATATACTGACGAAAAACTTTCAGAATGGGCACAAAAGACACATTCAGAAAATATTGCACGAGAAGACAGAGCAACGGAAAGGGAAGAGAAAAAGATGCAAGCAGAAAGAGAAGAGAAAAAGATGCAGATGCAAATTGAGGCTGAAGAGAAAAAGATGCAAGCAGAAAGAGAAGAGAAAAAGATGCAGATGCAAATTGAGACTGAAGAGAAAAAGATGCAAGCAGAAAGAGAAGACAGAAAGATGCAAATGGAAGCTGAAGAAAAGAAAATGCAACTGCAGGCTCAAGAGAAGAAGATGCAAATGGAGCTCGAAGCTGCGACCAAGCAAGCCCAATTAAACGCAGAAACACAGATAAAACTGAAACAAATGGAAATTGACTCCAACTTAGAAATTTCAGTAAACAAAATTAGAAGTAACGAAGATGAACAAAAATACAACAAATATAAAGGCCTAGTCAAGCCGTTTTGTTCGGGAGATTCAATAAGCGCATACTTAGAGAACTTCGAGTGTTTGATGACTTACCATAACGTCGCAAAAGTTGACTGGTCATTTATTCTGATTAGAAATTTAGCATGGGAGCCCTTAAAAGTGATAGAGACAGTTCCACAAGACATGAGGAAAGATTACAACTATTTAAAACAAAGAATACTCCAACATTTTTCACTAGATACAGCAGGCTATCAACTACAGTTCTCAAAATTAACCCCATCACCTAACCAAACTTTCATAGACTATGTGTCTACAGTCCAAGATATTTGTACAAAATGGATAACCTCAGCAAAAACAAATAACAACCATGATAAACTGAAGGAGCTAATTATAATTGATCAAATTATTAGCACAATACCAACACCTTTTTCTAAATTTCTAAGGCAAAATGATTGTAAAACTATCCAAGAAATAGAAACTAAGGGGAGCGCATATTTTACAGCGAACCGCGATATTTTTCAGTTAAATATGAGCCAAAATGAAACAGCAGTGGTTACAAACACCAAATATTCAAAACCAAATGAAAATAGGTTCAAACAACGCTCTAAGTTTACAAAACCAGTCCTGTGTCAGTATTGTCATCTGACACACGAACAGTACGCGATGTGTGACAAATCACCGAATTATCCACATCATCTCCAAATGATAGTGGAAAAACAAAAGAACAAAAGGAACGCATATCAGAGAGCGGTTAAATGTTATTTTTGTTCGAGTTATGGGCATTATTCAGGACGTTGCGACGGGCGAAAGATGATGAAGCAGGCCAATGCCGCATTAATAGACACATCTTCAGATGAAGAAACTGAACAACAGAACGAATGCGACATCCAGAATGAAAGTGCGAGTGAGTTAGGTAATGCAGTAGAAATCATTAACACCATCACTGATAACACATGTAACACCTGCAGAAAATTTCAGCTTGATACAACTTTGTTATGCGGCCACACAATCCCAGTGTCTAACGAAATGGCCAACGCAGCCTTAACATCAACAGGCAAGTTAAAGTTTGCGACAGGTTTTGTTAATAACAAACAATGTACACTAATACGAGATAGCGGGGCGACTCTTTGTGGAATTAAAAGAACATTAGTTAATGACAAAGACTACACACACAAATACGTAACGTGTCGCACATTCGCAGGCACTATCGAAAGATACCCCCTAGCACTTGCCGAAATTCGGACACCTTTTATATCAGGACAAGTGCTATGCGCAGTACTAGAAAATCCTGCCGCTGAAATTATCCTTGGGAATCTTCCTAACATAAAATCTTGCTCTGAAAAAGAAATCAGAGAATGGGAACAGAAAAACTGTATCCAAAAACCGAACAGCGATTCCAAAATGAAAAACCACGCTTGCATGTCTCAAACTGCCAAATCCACAAGAGAGACAACCGATGACGGAATTCGAAACGAATTCACAGAGGTGCAGAACACAGGGGCGGTTGAATCTTTCAATGACACCATCAAATCAACACCTCGAACTGAGGACGCCATCGATCCACAAAATATTGAGCCTGTAAATGTGCAACAACATACACAATACGCTAATATAGTGACAAGACAAATGACACACAAAACCCACAACGACCAACTTCAGGAGTCGCTACAAATCATTTCACCCAATATTACCACCACCGAGTTTATAGAAGAACAAAAAGCAGATCCAACCCTTTCGCAATACTTTCGACTAGTAGGATTGAAGCCAAAATTGACGAAAAACGCTTCTTGGACATTCAGACTAAATAACAATATTCTAACGAGATTGTATACCAGAGATCAAACCACGTTACAGCAAGTGGTTCTACCTCAGTCACATCGTGAGAAAGTGCTACATATAGCCCATGACTCACCTTTCGGGGGTCATATGGGTTATGAAAAAACCAGGGCCAGAGTCCTGAGCCAATTTTATTGGCCTAAATTTTGCCAAGACTTAAAAACCCATTGTAAATCATGTGATATCTGTCAAAAACTAATTAAGAAAGATAAAAACCCTACGGCAGAAATTCAATCAACCACAACTGCCTCGAGACCATTTCAAATCGTGGCGGTTGATTTAGTGGGTCCTTTGAACCACATCTCAAACAAAGGAAATAGATACATTTTTACACTCGTTGATTTGTGTTCAAGGTGGGCAGAAATGATTCCATTAAAATCTATCTCCTCTAAGGATGTGACGGACGTATTATTACAGATATTCTCCCGTTTTGGCTTTCCGGAGAAGATAATATCGGATAGAGGAACGCAATTTATATCTAATGCCACCCAATCGGTAACTAAGTTACTAGGCATAAAACAATGTTTTACAAGTCCCTATCGACCGGCCGCAAATGGAATTTGCGAAAAATTGAATGGGGACCTAAAACATATGTTATCCAAAGTGGCACCTGAAAATCCAGCCGATTGGGATATACTTCTTCCAACGGTGCTGTTCGCATACAGAGAAGTCCCACAATCAAGCACGGGGTTCTTTCCGTTTGAATTGATATATGGAGCGAACCCAAGAGGACCTCTCACTATTTACAAAGATATAATATCACAACCCGTAAACACCCAATTACCAGTTTCCACCTATGATTTGGTCACTGACACCAGAGACAAAATCATTAGATCCTGTATACTGGCCAGAACATCATTACAGGAGAAAGGTTTTAGGTACAGGCAGTACGCCAAAAATGGGCAAAAACGATTGTATTACAACTAAATCAAGATATTTTACTATTACTACCTGACAAGAGAGATTTACTATCAACCTCTTGGCAGGGACCATTTAAAGTTGTAAGAAGGATTTCGGAAGTTGACTACGAAATTTCTTTGAATGGAAAGTTGAAAATATTCCATGTAAATATGTTAAAACCGTACTATTCTAGAAATGACAGTGACACGAACAAGCAGACGCAGATAACAGATGACAATAACCAGACTGACAAGAAGGACAACGAAAACGAAACGACAATTACCCGACTGAATGACAACTCGACAAACGAAGATCTAAACGAAGCATCATTAACGACTCATTCTTGTGACAACGAAGACGACGAAAACATATTCACAGTACCGACAATATGGGATAACGACAAGTACGACCAATTTAACGACACATTAGCAACTATTAGTCTCGACGACGACGACAATGACATTGAAAACAATTTACAAACAGTAGCGTCAGTAATAAATCAGACGGACGTAGACAATACGGAAATTCCAGTACCAATCATGAACGACGACAGTACGATGAAGGACATACAAATCTCTGACACTTTGACACAACAGCAGCGACAAGACATTTTGTCTCTTCTTAACGACTATAAAACTATCTTCTCAAACAAACCTGGACAGACTGACAAAATAACACATTCAATTGTTTTGACAGATCTAACACCTATCAAATGTAGACCATATTCAATTCCTTTACATTATAGGGCAAATTTAGATAAAGAAATTTTGGACTTAGAAAAAAATAAAATAATACAGAAATCTGTGTCCCAGTACTCTTCGCCAATTGTGCTGGTGAAAAAGAAGGACCAAACCATTCGTCTATGCATAGATTACAGGAAATTAAATACTATAACCACGACAGATGCTGAGCCAATGTACAGCTGTGAAGACCTCATTTTGAATATGTCTCAATCATCCTTCTTTTCTAAACTTGATTTAGCTAAAGGTTACTGGCAAGTACCACTATCTCCCTCTTCAGGGCATATAACAGCGTTCTCTACACCGCTGGGGCTATACGAATGGAGATATCTTCCGTTTGGTTTAAAGAACGCTCCCGCCACATTTGTCAGGTTAACTAGACTGTTATTGCACGGCATCAAGGACGTGCAATCATATATTGATGATATATGTGTCCATTCTTCAGACATGACTTCTCACTTACTTACACTCCAACAAGTCTTTAATCAAATCCTTCTTTTTGGACTTACTATCAAACCTTCCAAGGTTGAAATAGGCTATAAACAGATAGACTTCCTAGGTCATAGGATTTCCGAAGGCAAACTATTGACAGATGATAGAATCGTATTAAAAATTCTGAACCTACAAGTTCCAACTACAAAGAAACAGGTCAGAAGCCTATTAGATCTCATAAACTATTATGCCAAGTTTATACCAAACTGGGCGGAACTCACATCCGTTTTTTCTAATCTGTTGACAAAAGATCATCCAGAAAAATGTTGTAAGAGTATCCGCTTAGAGGATGTAATGTGCAAATTGAAATCAATTTTTTCTAACCCACCCGTGTCGGATTGTGACACGTGTGAAAAGGCAGACACGGACTGGACATCGAGGAAGCAACAGGGCTTACCTTAAGGGGGACTTGATAGCTTAAAACCCAAGTGTATTTAGGGGTCTTATGCATATGTTAGATAGCTGATAGAGTTGTTGTAATAATCATGTTTATTGTAAACTCCTGTGATACGCAACTTGCAGATTGCTGGCTTGCGAAAACTCTCTTCGCCAGCTTACTGTAACATAATATAAATAAATGATGTTAGATTGCATATGAACGGAGTTTGTTGCCTGTATGAGCTCGAGTTTCATTCCCCTAGATATCTAGGACGGTGACAGGCTATTTGGGAACCCACGTTTATACCAAACTGGGCGGAACTCACATCAGTTTTTTCTAATCTGTTGACAAAAGATCATCCAGAAAAATTTTGTAAGAGTATCCGCTTAGAGGATATAATGTGCAAATTGAAATCAATTTTTTCTAATCCACCCGTATTCAGATTACCAAACATAGATATACCTTTTATTCTGACCACAGATTCGAGTGCTATCGCAATTGGAGGATGCCTGATGCAGGAATATCAAGGCGTGAGACATCCAATACTCTATGTCAGCCGCAAACTGAAAAAGGCAGATATCCGGTATTCCACAGTTGAGTTGGAGGCATTAAGTCTACTTTTTTGTATGTGTCGTTTATCTAAGTTCCTCTTATGTTCGCATTTTGTTGTTTTAACCGATAATTCGCCACTGCTGGTACTTAAACAAGGTGTTCCAAAGAATCATCGATTGGCAAGATGGTGTCTTCTTCTTCAGGATTTCGACTTTGAAATCCGCCACATCAAGGGTACTGATAATATTATTGCTGACCTATTATCACGGCAAACTAATGCACCAGCAGACTAACACTATGCACATTAATTATTCGCCATATAATAAGCTGTGATATTTTAGTCTGTTGCATAGAACAGTGTACCTCTACACCTACTATAGAACTTTCATCCAGAAGTATCAACGCCCAAGTGAATAATCTACTTATAACACTCACGAACATGAAACTTGAACCAAGTGAATAATCTACTTATAACACTCACGAACATGAAACTTTGAGAACCCTATATTGTATTAAGCCATATTACCAATTGCCAAGGCTTTAAAAACAATCCGAGCGATATATATATAATATCTGTGAAGTGATTTCAACCAGTGAACTGACAGTCATCGTGTAAAGATTAAGAACTCTGCATACTCGCTATTGCAAAGAAACTTCGCAAACAACCGGAATGGAACTATGTCTATTACAACATGCAAGGGACAGCTATATGAACTGTTAACATTGATGGCACGACACACGGACAACAGGAGGACAACACACACATCGTCGTTGGAGTTAATTTACTATTAGTTAATATGTATTACACTTGTATTTGATTATATATATAAAATATGTCAACATGTAACTTGTATATTTTCTACCATAATATATTACAGGCATTTTCACTCATAGGTGAAATATTCTTCCTATACAATTTTTCTATTTAAGTTATAAACCATTTTTTGATTACAAGTACAAAAAGTACTTGTTACCTTAAAGGGAACATATCGCCTAATCCGTTTTTTCTAAGGGCAGTAAGACTTACCTCAACTTTATTTGTATATTTTAACAAAATACTATTTTGTATGAAAGATGTATGAATGACAGAGTGAATGAATTAAATGAGAGAGCGATATACTGAGCGGACAAATTGTACGCAAATCGTATTTATTTTAATTTGTCTGCGTCTTTCATGTAAAAATGTATTACCTGTCTCAATTGTTGATACATGTTTAGTATTGAATACGCTACATCTAAGCACCACTGTTTGGAATGCCCTGATCATGCATTACACAGATTGGGTAATTCATGACAAAGGATATCCCAACTCGTGACGCTTGGAAGTAAACCACACAGTGAGCACACACTTTATACAAACTCAAAACTGAACACTAACAATTAAAACACAGTCACTTTATTATAAACAGCAACATATCAGTCAATACACTAACAAGCCAACAGGAACACACGTAGTCAGATGTGATAAAACAACAGCATAACTACATATTCAGCAATATACAACATACGGAAGTAAAAATGTATCGAAATACACACGCAGGAAAAGATTTGCAAGTGTACTTAAATAAGCCAAGACATTTGTCTTGTTAAAACTCTCTTACACAGAGTTTTATATCTTGGTATTATATGGATACTTGAGAAGGGCGCGGTTGTAAAAACAACTGGAAACGTCACGGAATTTCGGTCAGATAAGCATGTTTAAGAACATAGAAGAGAGAAACCTCTTCAGCAATCATCTTGAAGTGCTGTATGGGAGAATACATAAGTTATTGATGCAGATGTGTAGATTGCCAAGTTACTATCCACCAAACTACAAACACCGACTTTATGTGATCCTGTGACAGAATTAGTACAGAACTAATTACCATATAATAACCCATCAAAGCAGGGGGGAGGGGGACTCCTGTCACAGTCTCACATAAGGGCGGTACCAACATAAAATTAAGAGAGAGTGGAGAAGGGATAGAACTCCAGCTAAAGGGAAAGAACCGAGTCACTCGAAGGCTCGAATAATCCAGAGCCTTCTCGAAGGACCGGTCAGTGTGTCCACAGCCCCGTGGACACCGATGGGGCCCGCCGATTGCGGGGTCCACGAGAAACTCGGAGAGAGTTACCACCCGTGTCGGATTGCGAGACGTGTGAAAAGGCAGACACGGACTGGACATCGAGGAAGCAACAGGGCTTACCTTAAGGGGGACTTGATAGCTTAAAACCCAAGTGTATTTAGGGGTCTTATGCATATGTTAGATAGCTGATAGAGTTGTTGTAATAATCATGTTTATTGTAAACTCCTGTGATACGCAACTTGCAGATTGCTGGCTTGCGAAAACTCTCTTCGCCAGCTTACTGTAACATAATATAAATAAATGATGTTAGATTGCATATGAACGGAGTTTGTTGCCTGTATGAGCCCGAGTTTCATTCCCCTAGATATCTAGGACGGTGACAAGGACTTTTGTGTTGGCATTCTGGCGGCGGCATTATGCATAGTGTACCTGTGCGGGCTGTTGGATTGCCGAGACTCCTGTCTGTTCCACTTTTCACATTGGACAGTGGGGTGCATTTTGTGTGATATTCACTGGCACAGGAACGGAGCATAATGGAGACGACCTGTTGCCGTGAAGTTGGAACCTCAACTAACTAACTAACTAACACATCCTGTAGTGAAGTCCAACAGAGCGGCGTGTAGAATGAAGCACACGTCCTGTCGTGAAGTCCAACTGAGCGGCCTGTGGAATTAACCTGTTTATTATTTATTCTCAGACCTGTTTGTTATTTGTCCTCAGACCTGTTTATTATTTGTCCTCAGACCTGTTTATTGTTTGTCCTCAGACCTGTTTATTGTTTGTCCTCAGACCTGTTTATTGTTTGTCCTCAGACCTGTTTATTGTTTGTCCTCAGACCTGTTTATTGTTTGTCCTCAGACCTGTTTATTGTTTGTCCTCAGACCTGTTTATTATTTATCCTCAGACCAGTGTATTATTTGTCCTCAGACCTCAAACCTGTTTACGAAGCAAACCCTGGACCACTGCGAGGACTCCAGCATGGCCTTAGATCCATTTCCTCTGGTCAACTCCGGCCAGACTCCAGAAAGTCACATGAGCTGTCCGTTTACAGGTATCATATTCGCCGATTGACTTCAGTAATGATTAAGTGTATTTGTTTCACATTGTTGCCAGGCTTGCGGTGCTGACTTGGCCCGGTGAGGTCCAAGGCTTATATTAAAACGTTGTTTGTGCTAGAAGTCACTGACCTACAGCGTTAACAGATAAAGGACCCAAGTTGCATGACATGACACCGGTATTATGGTAATATTGCAGTCACACTATATTTACTTAAAACACATCAGTCAACCGTAACCAAGGGTGAAGATTAAAGGTCAACGCGCTGGGCATTCATTTTTATCCTTCCAAAATGGAAAGAAATTGTGTGTTTGAGGCAACTCGGATTATTTCCATGTACATCCTGATTTTACTGCTACAAGGCTACTCGTTGTAGCTTTTAAAGAAGCAGTGTGTTAATGTTGGAGTTAACAGCCGAGGTAGAGACACTGAAACAAGGAAAGCCTATTATTGCAAGGCTTGGCTGGTGATAAACATGACAAGGGATGCCCTAGTCGACGATGGAAGCTGAGTATTACAGAAAGACTGCTTGAGCGCTGGTAGGCAAGACCGAGTTGTATTCATATTGCTTGCAATGGAGTCGACGGTCTGGGCAAAACATGTCACATGATAAAGATGATGACTATAGCAAACTATGACGTAAGAATTACGTGCTGATGGTATTCAGTAGTTGGTACCCTTCATTTTGATTCTGTGTTTCTTGTCGCCTACAATAAATTGGGAACTTAATGGAAAACCGCCATTGACTAGAAATTTGACCATTTGTGCTGATCGCTCTATCTGGTGTAGTCAAATTTCTGCTTGCAGGGCCATGTTACAGCAGGTAACAGCCAAGGAAACGACCATATCTTCTTCTTCTTTTCGTTCATCCGGAGTGTTTTTTCAGATGTGATTGCGGTGTGTCTGTTATGCGCCCTTGGCCCGAAACCCGTAGGCCAACACATCGACTTTAGCGTGCTTTTTTGACCAGGTAGCATTCCTGGGAGACTCTCACTTTTGTGGTGCCATCTACAACCATGCTGGCCAAGTTAGAACGGTCGAAGACAACGGTCATCCCTCAAAGGAAGGCAGGGACAGTCCATAGCATTTTCCGCCATCCAAGGTTGCTTCCATAGTTGCAGGGCCGACACATAACGCCCTGGTTCTGGGCTAGCCGAGGGAATCGTCACGTCCTGCTCATGGCTGCTTTAAATCCTCACTTCAATATATTGGTCATTTCGTTTGCCCCGGGCCATTCCCGCACAAACCAGACAGGTTTGCAGACGGTATCCACTCAGCGAGTTTTCGGACATGTGCTTGTCGTTGCGCCCGTCAGAGCTGTTCCAAGCACGACAGACATTCGGAAAAATACCTAGTCAGAGCTGTTCCGAACAAGAGCGGCATTCGGAAACTAGGTAGTCAGAGCTGTTCCTAGCACGAGAGACATTCGGACGAGACATTTCACTCGGACGTAAATGCGTAGTGTCAATTTTTAGTTTGCCACCCGTAGGACGACACTTCCGCCTTCCGGCGGGCATTTTTTAATGAGGTTAGCCTTCCTCGGGTTTCGAGACTCTTGTTTCGGCTTCCACACAGCAAGCTTTCGCTTCGGGCTGCCACGTAATGGATTCGCAAGACAGGCGTTCCATTTCGTGTCAACGAGACAATTTTCCACCTTTGACTACACTCACTCCATGAGTGTGGGACTATCGGACGTCTGCGAGACGTGCGACCGAGGTGTTTTTCCACCTTTTGTACTCACTCACGAGGTAGGCTACATGTGCTGCCGGCTCAGCACCTTACCTCCGTGCGTCTGTGGGCGAGTAACGGTCAGGTCCTTTCATCCGGGGATACCTCATATCCCCCAGCTAAGAGCCATCGAACGAATCTGCGCCGAGCATGTAGCGTTCTCAGCACATCATCACAATTTTGATGTAGGTTTGTGTCGGCCAGGCTCTCACTTCCGAGAGTTTATGGCTTAGAGACGTTCAGCCATACACCTCGGATGGGAACCTTATGCCCGGACTGGGATTTAGGGATCGTTTGCCTGATTTTGACTGCTATCCTCAGTCTTACCTGCAGAGCAGCAGGTTGTGTCTCTCTTAGTCTGGTCCCTATCCCACGAGCCGTCCGATATGTAGTTTTCACCCATCGGCAAGCACATGGGGTCGATGGGACACGCAAGCTCCCCCACCACGGCAAGGTGGAGACACATCGGGGGAGGAAACGACCATATTAAGAGTAATTAACAGCCGAGGAAACTACAGGGATACGAGCATACTGGGGCAGTTAACATTCTAGGAATCTATATAGGCGCAACCATGTTACAGCAGTTAACATTCTAGGAATCTATATAGACACGACCATGTTGCAGCAGTTAACATACTTTTTTTCGCATATCATTTACAGGACATCGTTGTCAACACCAGCATTTTACCGCTGTTGATTGATTGATTGATTGATTGATTTAGGAACCTACATCACAGCATTCAGGGCATTCCCATATGCGCTCCGTCCCCATCCTCAGAAGCCAGCAAAGAGTTACCGCTGTTGTTGATTTCTTGGCAAGATTATGCTCAGTAGTTTGCCATTGCTTTCTGAGTAGCCGGCTCACGTATCCCGTAAGTCACCAACGCGGCGAGAACAACTACCAATTCTCGCGCGCTGCGAGATTCTACGTGAATAAACGGGATTACGAAGAAAGTCGTGTAACTCCTCAGCCAGGGAGACCAGCATTTAACATGCTAGGAATCTATATAGACCCGACCATGTTGCAGCAGGTAATATTCTAGGAATCTATGTCGGCGCGACCATTATGTAGCAGTTAACATTCAAAGACTATATAGACACGACCATGTTGCCACAGTTAACAGTCAAGGAAGCAACACGGAAGCGGCAACATTAAAGCAGATAACAACCGATTAAGATAAACGATGGGTGCTGCGCGAAAATCACAACTGAGCTACCTCCGCCTGATGGACTCATCTGCCCTCATTTTAAAAGACGTTTCCGGTAGCTTCTACAGGTCTAGTTACTCTGTGATAGGTGACAGCAGTATCCTTTTCGGCAACGGCGAGGACACAAACCAATTACTTATGCTGACACAGCCGACAGTATACTTACTGGGCACTTTGGCGGTCGAGGTTCCATTCATAGATGAGGGTTTTTGTGTTTCGTTAGAACATATACGGCTCCGGCGTTGACTCTGACTACACAAGCTGTCAACCACGTGTTATCTGACGTTGCAATAAGTTACAGAACTGGTGGCTCTACGTCATACAACCATGTCCTCGTATATGTGCTTATGTGTTTCTGTAGCATTTTACACTGTAGTGTCTGGTGTAGGCCTCATTTTATCCTTGATGTCCACGATTTGTGTTTCCACAGGCGGCTATAACATGCACGTCTTCTACTCCCTGCCCAACAACAGTGCCGTGTGTAATGATCTCATGCTCCTCATGAGAATGGAGAGCGAGTGTGACAGAGGCGAAGGAATTACTTTTGACTTCAGGTGCCAATAATTTTCTCTATCATTCTCATTTTATGTCTCTCTCTCTCTCTCTCTCTCTCTCTCTCTCTCTCTCTCTCTCTCTCTCTCTCTCTCTCTCTCAATCACTTTCTCTTTCTTTCTCATTCTCTCTCTTCTACTGTGGCGAAGGCAATTCGCAGTCCCTTTACACCACGTTCGAAACACCGAAGCAGACCGCCTTGCGCTGGTTTTCATAAAATGATATGAGTGCCCGTCGTTCAGAAAGCAATAGCAAACGAATTAACGTAAACGTGCCAAGATATCATATACAGCCACAAAATGCTGGAGTTGACTGCAACGTCATTAAAGGATATGCAACTAATTTAACATTCTCTCTCAGTCTCTCTGTTCCAGTCTGTTCCTCTCCTCTTTCTGTCTCAAACTATTCTTGGAGAACTTGGTGACAACTGGCAAGATCGAAGAAAACAGACCCAGGATGGTATGGTCGAGACAGAAACACGGAGCTGATCCACAACTCTGGTGATCGAGTGAGATGGCAGAACATGACCGCCCACGCTTATCGGCATGGCACATGAAGGATGGATATATATATATATATATATTCATTCATTCAGTAGCATGTCCTTTGCAGAACCTCGCTCCCATAACAACCTTCCGAAAAAACCTCTCGATCATAAGCAAGATGTCCCGCGTCCGATACACCCATCTGGAGATCATCCGCCACATCCTGCACCCATCTTCTCTTTGGCCTTCCTCTCCCTCTCTTCCCGGGCATATACCCCTCCAATATTCGTGACGTTTCAAATGACCAAAATATTTCAATTTTTCTTTGTTTTATCGGTTTTAATAGCCAACCTTCTTCAATATTCAGCTCTTGAAATATTATGCATTTGTTCTTTTCTTTACCCAAGATATTCTTAGAACTCGTCTATAACATTTATATTCAAAGGCATTTATGCGCTGGTCAGCTTGTTTAGTAAGTGTCCAGGTCTCACAGGCGTATGTTGCAATGGGAAAGATGCATGCTCTTAAAAATCAAATTTTTGTAGTTCTGTTTGTCCCATTCCATAATTTATTCAGTTGTTTTAGTCTTTGAAGAGCAATTGATAGTCGTCGTTTAATTTCTTTCATTGTGTCACCGTTGTTGGTAATCAATGACCCAAGATATTCAAAATTGTCCACCACCTCCAATTTTTCCTCATTAACATATATTTCTTTCTCCTTAGTTAGTTGTTTTATCTGTATGCATTATCTTTGTTTTTGCAATGTTATATATATCCATCTATCCATCAAGTGCCATGCCGCTAAGCGTGGGCGGTCATGTTTTGCCATCTCACTCAATCACCAGAGACGTCGATCAGCTCCCTTTTTCTGTCTCGACCATGCCACGTGGCCCGGCCATCCAGGTATTTACTTCTCGAACTTCCCTTTGGACTCTTCCCTTCGATCTTGCCAGTTGTCACCAAGGTCTCCAATTTATTACTTCTCATAACATGCCCAACAAGTTTTGACTGTCTACGTCTAATGAATCAGTTTACGATCTTTATTTGTTTCTTGAAGGACTTGTTCATTGGTTTTTCTGTCTGTCCATAGTATTCTTTGCATTTTCCTCAGAAACCACATTTTCACATCCATCAGATGCTTTTCAGCTTGATTGCTCATTGTCCACGCTTCACATCCATACATAAGTACTTCACCACTCTTTTTCTCGTTTCAATTGATATCTTTTTATTGGTCAGTATGTTTTTCATCTTGCAAAAGGCTACCTATGCAATGGCAAGTCTTGTTCTTCTTCTTCTGCGTTCATCCGAAGACTTTTTTCGGACGTGATTGCTTTGTGCCTGTTTACAGCAGAGCTGCGTTCTTGCGCCGTTAGGCCGACACATCCGACTTCTGCGGGCATGTGTTTACCGGGTTAACCTTCCCCGGGGGTTTCTTAGGACGTTTGACTCTCACTGTTGTGGTGTCGTCCCCCATCACAGCTGGCCCATTTAGAACAGAGGAAGACATCCTGGTCAGCCCTCAAGGGAAGGCAGGTGCAGACCATGGGCATTCCCCGCCATCCAAGGAGGCTTCCATAATTGCAGAGCCGACACATAGCGGTCTGGTACTGGGCTCACCCAAGGAATCGTCACGTCCTGCACATGGCTGCTTAGCCTCACTTCCGAATATTGGGCCTTCCAGTCACCATGGGCTGTTCCTCCGGAAACCAGAAGAATGCAGTCTGCTGATGACATCCACACAGTGAGCTTTCGATTCGGACTTTCCACTTAATGGATTTGCTATTCAAGCAATATTCCATTTCGTGCCACTAGGACACTTTTGTAACCGACATACCTGTGGTATGAAGTGTGGCAGTCTAAATACTTCTTCGTGCACCTTTAAATGTCAACCTGAATCTAGTTAAAGTAAGCTGCAGTCAACTTGAGCTTGTTGATATCTCCACAGAGCTTGTCCTCAAATGAAGCAGGTGTGGGCCAAAATATCTTTCTCTGTTCTGCATATATTGGGCACTCCTGCCAGTTCCACAATTACATTGATCTGCATCTCCTATCTTTAGTTTATTGAACAAGTGGTATTTCAGCTTGTTATGTCCTGTGCGGAGTCTGAAGATTGCCACTTGTTCACTTCGGTCGATTTTGTAATATGCATCATCTTTCTGGTGGCCTGGATGCTCTGATTCCCATTTGGTTCTATAAGTGTTTTTATAAACCTCTTTGCCTCATTATTGGTTATGTCTATACCAGGCGGTGGTAGTAGTCCGCCCTCTATTGCTAGTCTGTCAGCCTCTTTATTTCCAGGTATACTGCAATGTGATGGAATCCACTGTATAACAACTGTTTTGGGGGATTTCTGACGTAGTCCATGGAGTTCTGCTCTTAGGTCAGCTAGTTCTGTGCTGTTTTTGCTCTTCATTATTGAGACAGCTGACTTTGCATCTGTGAAGATTGCTATTTGCTTCTTTTATTTTCCTCCATCAAGAGCATTTCTGCTGCAGTTTTCAAAGCCTCTACCTCTGCTTTGAAGCTACTTTAAAAATGTTCCAGTTGCCACTGACTGTTTTTTTTTCCAACTCCATTTATTCTACATTTAGGAGAATTCCTTCCCTCCATTTGCTATTGAATTTTTGGCTGATCTATCTGTTTATGCATGGGTCTAATTGTTACTTTGGTAATGTTTTTTTAATGTAGTTCAGGGCTATTTTTCTTCTTTCTGTTTCATTCTGAGTGTTCTTTTTCCCAATACCAGGAATGTTTTCTATCATCTCATGCAGTTGCTGCTGTCTCCAAGCTGGGAACTTGTATGCATTATAAATGGGTTTGACTGTTGATATGTGAAGTATAGGACTGCCCTAATCTTTCGTTTTGCGGTTTCTGCAAAGTTGCTACGCTTCAGTCTTCCCTTTCCAAAACCATTACACCTTTTATACATGGCATGGTCTGTCAATCTTCTAACTTTTTCTGCATGTTGTTGGCTTTACTATAACTTCTATCCTGCATTGGTTGTAAACAAGTGCTCTTTTCTAGTTCGTTAATAGGCGTTGTCTTCAGGCTCCTAGTTATGAACCGCATTCCTTGATTTTGGACTCAACTTATTTTGTTCAAGTTTGACTTAGCTGCTGTTGCTCAAGCTGCGATGCCATATTCCAGTCGTGGCCTCACCCGTCCAATGTATAACTTCTTGAGAACTTTCTCATCTGCTCCCCACGTTGTACCTGCAAGCTTTTTCATGATTGCCATTCTTTGCCTTGCTCTTGTTCGATTGTTCTCAACTTTTGTCTTCCATGTCAGGCGACGATCAAAGGTAACTCCTAGATAGTTTGGATTTTCTTCATGGCGGGCGCAGTATTTTTCGATTCAATACCAGCTTAGGGTGCTGAGTTTTATTTGAGAGAGAGAACACTGTGCATGTTGTTTTCTCCACACTTATCTTCCCTAACCATGATTTTGACCTCTAGCGTTAGTAAGGTTTGCTGTATTCTGCTGTTAGCTGTACTAATACATTCTTCAGGTGTCCATATGGCTAGGTCATCTGCATAGAGGATGTGTGTACTCTGGCTGGAAAATTTTCTGTGATGTCATTTATATATGCAAGGAATAATGTTGGTGAAAGAACTCCTCCTTGGGGGACACCTTGCTCCAACAGCATCATTTTGCTGGTTTGTCCTTCTACTTTTGTCCTTGACGTTCTGTTCTCAAGGTAGTGGCTGATCCATTTGTACATTTTCCCACAAACAATCATTTTTTTGCAGTTTTAATTTCAGTCCTTCCTTCAATACTTTATCAAATGCTTTTTCTAAATCTATCCAGACCGCTAGTGTGTGCTTTTTCTCTTGGAAGGCTTCCTCTGTTTCCTGGGCTATATAGGTTATTTGATCTTCAGTGGATCTGTACTTTCTGAATCCTGCTTGGTGAGGCGTTAAGAGTTGGTTTTCTTCTAGACGCCATGTTGGCCTGCCATTAATAATGCGTTCCATTAATTTTCCTACACAGCTAAGTATACTGATAGGTCGATATCCATTTGGTTCTTCCAGGTCTTTTCCTTTCTTTGGGATTGGTAGATGTATAGCTTCCTTCCATGATTGTGGGATTCCTCTCTTCCAGCTGTAATTTAGGACTGCAATTAGTTTCTGTAACGTGCGTGTTTTTACCCCAAGGCAGGGAGAGGTAGAGGCTAAGAGTATAATAGAACAATCTATGTTACACTGGTCAGATAAGAGGTATGGGGATGTTGGGTCAGAAATGTGGAGTAAGAAATTCCAACACAATGGCTGAACCCAACACCGTGATTGTTAAAGCACGTACGCGTCAATAGGAAATTACTAATGAGAGGCAAGAACGTGCTGTGGAAAGAATAGACAAAGGAATACCCCAGAAATGTAATGTTGGGGAAAGGTTTTAATTGGGTTCAAGGGGTGAAATAGACCTTCACGGGTGCACCCAGGGAGAGTGGATAAAGACAGAAGTCTGGGCAAATTGGAAGACAGTTAATTTTGAGTTAAGTCAGGGAGACTTAGCGAGAGACAGTTGAGACTGGGGCTAAGTGAGGGAGACTTAGCCAGACAGTGGAGTTCTGAAGCTTAGTCAGTTATTCGGTGTTTGAGCTACGTTAAGGAAACTACCCAGTTATTCGATGTTTGGGCTACGTTAAGGAAACTATCCAGTTATTTGGTGTCTGGGCTGTGGAGGGAAACTTAGCCAGGTATTCAGTCGAGATCGGACACGATAAAGAATCCGATGAAATTAAGTATATCACAAGGCCGATCGAAGATAGAAGAAATGGTGTCATGTTTTCATCATGTCTACGAATTGATGTGCACGAAAATGGTGTTATCCAGTGTCTATAGCATAAGTATATCTGCAGAGTGTTGATACAGACATACCACTAGACACAACCACAGCCACATCTATCTGTCAATAACGTTGTGACAAGACACGATTATCTGGGGACTCGTCGCTGATGAACCGGGGGCCGACAGTAGTCAAACAACTGCACGAACATTAGTGTGATATTTGAAACGAGAAGAATTATCTGAGGGCACGTCCGTTTAGCAATTCTTGTTCTTATCTCTTCAAGGCATCTCCCATCAGATACCATGATTGTTCCGAGATAACTGTACCGATTCACTTGCTTAAGAATGTGCCCATTTACTCTTATATCATGCGAAGGATCTGCAACAATTAGTAGATGAGGTTATTGTACACAGTGAGCAACTGGGGTTAGAATTAAATTGTAAAAAAAAAAAAACAGGTTATGGCAGTCACTAGGAAGAACGAAATACCACAATGTAATATACAGGTAAATGGGACTATTCTTCAACAAGTGAATCGGTACAATTATCTCGGAACAGTCATAACATCTGATGGGAGATGCCTTGAAGAGATTAAAACAAGAATCGCCATGGCGAAAGTAGCCTTTAGACAGATGAAAAATGTTCTGACCAATAAAAAGATATCAATTGAAACGAGAAAAAGAGCGTTGAGGGGGTGCATAGAGCCTGTTATTTTGTATAGATGTGAAACTTGGACAATGAGCAGTCAAGCTGAAAAACATCTGATGGCTGCAGAAATGTGGTTTCTAAGTAAAATTCAAATAATACCATGAACAGACAGAAAAACCAATGACCAAGTACTACAGGAGACAAATGACAATCGTAAATTGATTAGAGAAATTAGACGTAGACAGTCAAAAATTTTTGGACATATTATGAGAAGAATTGGATTGGAGAACTTAGCGACAACTGGCAAGATCGAAGGGAACAGACCAAGAGGAAGACCGAGAGGAAAATACCTGGATGGCTTGGCCACATGGCATGGACGAGACAGGAACACTGAGCTGATCCACGACTCTAGTGATCGAGTGAAATGGCGAGTTATGACCGCCCACGCTTCCGGCATGGCACATGATTGATTGATTGACTCTTAAATCACATTGTGGTATTTACTTCTTCCCAGTGACGACCATAAACGGTGTCTTCTTACTATTCAATTCTAACCCTAGTTGTTCTTTGTGTGCAACAACCGCATCTACTAAAAGTTGCAGGTCCTGTTTTTTTTTGGTCTGCAATCAAGACTGTATCATCTGCATATCTAATGTTATTGATGTATCGTCCCCCAATGTTGATTCCTTCCATGTCTTCTATTTTTCTGAAAATATGTTCACTGTACGGGGAAAAAAAGATCTGGAGACATTAAAAATCCCTGTCTCACGCTTCTTTTAATAGGCTGATAGTGACCTACATGTCAGGTCTTAGTTAGATATGACTGAGCAACCGTATGACATTAGACCAGTGTTTCCCAACCTTTTTGGTGCCATGCCCCACTTAAGCCTTTCTAAAATTCATATTGCCCCCCTCCCCTGCCCCACCCCCCCCCCTCAACATATACATTATTTTTTTTATTTTCCGCGTTTCCATCCTGTTTCAGGATATTGCGGTCAACATCAGCATCTTTCAGCTGTATGTTGATTCATAGGCTAGATTACGCTCATCAGCACGCCACGACTTTCTGAGCGACCGGCTCCATACTCTCATAAGTCACTTTTGCAATTAGAACCACTGCTAATTCTCGTTGCGTCATTTTAATATTCAAAAATTAAAATGTTCACTAAAGAAACTTGAATGATAGGTTTTAGGAAGAAATCACTATGTAATTATTGAGCAAACACAGTAAGTAAATTGTCAAAACATATAATGGAGAACTGAAATTCAAGTACAAAATAATTTTAATGAAAGATTTTTCTATATTATTTTAATTATTAGTAATTATTTATTATTTAAATTTAGTGAGATCCTTGCGCTTGATGCTTGCTGCAAAGAGATCTTATGTCAGGTTCCAATTTAGTTAACTTCAGTGTTAAGTCTCCCCGTTTTGTTATATTCAGCCGATTTCTTCCATTTTCGAATTGCCCCCCTTAACAGTCGAATTGCCCCCCTGTGGGGCGTGGGCCCCACGTTGGGAAACACTGCATTAGACGGTAATACCTAATTCTGTTAGCGCCGAATGGTGGGCGACGTTTACCAAACCCGACACTCCACATTGTGCCAACGGCTTCGGGCGGAGGAGCTCAGTTGGGAGGGTACAAGCATTATCCTAGTGCTAGGAAATGCAATCTAAAGACTGGATGTCATGGCAGAGCAGAGCAGGCCCTAAGCCTTGGCTGGCAACTAGTCTAGGGTCGAACCTCCGACAGTCGGAAAGTTTGAGCATTGCTTTGCTGATCCGGCAGCTTCTGCAGCTTGTCTTGTTCCAGACGTATTGGTGTTACCTATCCTCTGGCGTACACTAGAGAGGGATCATACTGCATGGGCAATACATGGTCTCTAAATTTAGCCCAGGCTTTGTGTTATGGAGCGGATAACTCCATTTTACAAACTGTCAAGACGGCAAGGTGCCAGTCAGTGACCTACAACATTATCAATTCTGATGTCAGCTTGTTGTTTCTAATATATGTTTTTTTTTAAGTCTAAGGTCTTGTCCATCAATTTTTAAATCATCAAGCATCCTTATCATGTCGACATGTCTCACTTTATCGAAAGCCTTTGTGTAGTCAATAAAGCAAAGATAGAGATCTGTGTTTACTCCTATAGAACGTTCAAATTCAATTACTGTTACTGTACCCTTGCCTTCTACAAACCCACATTGTTATTCTCCTATTTCGGGTTGTATTTTCTTCCTGAATCGTTGCATGATAATTCTCAGCAAACTCTTCGTGGTGTGGCTCGTTATACTAATTGTTCGATGTTGATCACATTCCAAGGCTCCTGGTTTCTTCGAGATTGCAATAAATATAGAATTACATAATTCGGGAGGTATATCTCCAGTTTCATATATTGCGTTCAGCAGTCTGGTGACTTTGTCCATACCATATTCTTCTAAGGCATTGATCATTTCTATTGTGATGTTATATGTACCCGGGGTCTTGCCAGTTTTCATATGGTTAAGAGCATTCTGAACTTCCATCTTCAAAATTGATGGGCCTTTGTTTTAATTCCGATGATCATATTGTTCTTCTCTTGTATCATCATGAAGGTCTTTCACATAATCTGACCATGCATGCACACTCTGATGATCTTTCTCTATTATGATTTTGCCATCTTTGGTTTTAAGGCAACCCGTTGATGTGTGTGTGTTAGTGATGTCATTATTTTTGTGTGCATTAATTTGGTATTCCTGGTGTTATGTTGGTTTTCAATTTTCCTTGCAATTTTCCTCAAGCCACGTTTCCTTTGCGTCTTTGCATGGCTTCCTAATTTTCCTGTGAATCTCTTCATATTTGTCCTTGTTATTTTTGTTATTTCTTCTTATTTCCATGAGTTTTAAGATGTCTTCCGTCATCCATTTCTTGCGTCCTATTATCTTTATTTTTGGATAGTGTCGTGGATTTCCTTTATAGTGTCGTCCCTGGAGTGAGGAGAATCAACACCCACATTATTTTTAACCCCATATCATTATTCTGGAGAATCCACCAGATTCCGTCCACCAAACTCCTTCAGTCAATGGATACCTCTTTCTCTCTCTCTCTCTCTCTCTCTCTCTCTCTCTCTCTCTCTCTCTCTCTCTCTCTCTCTCTCTCTCTCTCTCTCTCACCACTGGCTCATGCCTCCTCTCACACTTCCTCAAAACAACATACTAAACAACTCTAGCTTCCAAAAATTAATAACACATTAATTTGTGTTGTATGTGAGAAGTGTATGTGTAGAATGTATGTCGTGTACTCTAGTGTATCTGCAGAATCAGACCGAACAGCTCAGGAGCAAAGTCTGATCATCCCTGTAAGGACCACACAACATCATCATAGTTCAGTACACGATAACCTCACCAAACGATGTGTCCCTCCTGCTAGATGGTTGACTTCCTCCAGTAGTTTTTGATAACACAGATACGTGGTCACCAATCACGGATATAGTCCGATACTGATCCTGAATCGATCACACCCCATGTTATTAAAATGTCCCTACTGTTCTGAGACTTAAAACATCCTTGCCTTGTGAAAACACGGAACACTGTCCCTTGAAATAACGTGATTTCATTTCCTAAAGGTCCCACCGTTTCACAATTACACTGTTATTGTTTACAGTCCCACAGGAATCTAGTAATTTAGTAAAAGCAAAATGTTCATTGTTCCTGTTCCTTAGAAACTCACTATGGTTCTTTCTACATGTGATGTGGAAAACAATCACTAGTGTTCTGTTCACATGTGGTTTTGAAAAATAATCTCACTACTGACTTCCATGATCCCTATCACTAAGAAGTCCTCTGCTGGATACTTATATGTCTTGGCTCAACCGAGCCATGTTCCTTCAGACCCTTTTTATCATGGGCCCAGTGCAAAAGCTGCTGAATAAATCTTCCTGCACTAATTTATCCACGATAGTAAACAGTGATGTTTCAGCTTCTTTTCTTCCTAACCTGAGGGAACCTGTGAAAGAGAGAGAACACACCTGGTGAGAGCAACCGGACACTGACCCCTATTAGAAGAGTGTAGGCCGACGGCCTCACTCAGATATATGACAGTGAACCAAGCTCTGTCATGGGGCAGAGGAGCTCATCACATCGGTCTGAATTAGGGTAAGACAAGGAAAGACCAAATGTAAAGTGCAGAACCCCAGTAGACCCCCACTGGAAGATCCCACCATTGGACATTTCCCCTATCCCCCAACCATCCTCAGTCCTTCTAAATATCATCCCACTTCACTATTTCCAACCAGCTGAGCTAATTGACCTCTCAGACTAGTTAGTTTTAACAATGCGATTGCCTACTGTCGCCGACACTCCTTGAATACCTAACCAGAAAGCAACAACACTATGTTCAAGTTTTAGCTCTATCAATCACTAGACTATCCTACATTATTTACATCTAAATGCTATTTAGTAAATACCTTATGAACACTCAGCTCTGTCCTGAATCGAATCTACACTTTGCCATGAAAGACACATGTTCCTCAACGTGAATTGATACAGAACACGCTAGATTCTTTTCTATATTAAAACCGAGCTAGTCAGACACTTCAGCCTAGGTCAACTCCCTTGTTCACACTAGCGGTAACAAATTCTGTTTTTCATACAGTCGGGGATTGTCCGAGTGACGTCATTCGATGTAAACAACAGGTGGCCTCAGCGGCAGACAATCTGTTCCCAACTTCACAAGAATAGTTGTCCCCCCTCCTACCACGAACACAACAGGCTTTTTCTCTCGAACGATGACACATCAAACAATGCCGACAGATTTCCCCCTTTCCTAGGGAACTCTCAAACACGTGTAGTTTCCTTTGATCCGACGTGAGTGTTTCTCCACTAGTAACAAACAATTGCAGCTGTGAATACAGACTGTCTCTGTTAGTTTATCATCTTATCGTTAACGACAGTGGTCCCGTGACAGATGGTTGTTTCTGCAGCTTGGTTGACTGATTTCTTTTATATTTCCCTTTGGTCGCTGACATCTTGAAATAATATTTCCATATCGAACAATGCATCGAATCTGTTCTTTACCTCTACATTGAATTTATCTTTTATCTTCTCACTCTTCAGTGCCTGTAGATAAAAGTTTGTGTTTCTTGGTGTATATTTGACTTTCTTTAATTTTATATGTATATTGCTTAGGATTAATCTATGGTCGCTGTAGCAATCCGCGCATGGTACAGTTTCTGAGACTTTTAAGGAATTTCGACATCTTCTATTGATGAGAATGTAATCAATCTGGTTTATAAACTTGTGAACAGGACTCCTCCATGTCCATAATCTCCTTGGGTGTTGTTGATACCAGGTGTTTCCAATAATCACATCATGTTTTTTTGCCAACTGTACAAGTCTGCAACCTTTTTCATTCTGTTCCCCTAGTCCATACTTGCCTACTATGCATCCGTCCTGTTGATTTCCAACTTTGGCTTTCAAGTCACCCATTATGATATTTACTTCAGAATTCTTGCATTTCTTGAAGGCATTCTCTAAATCCTTATAAAAGTCATCAATGCTGTCATCACTACTGTCTGCTGTTGGTGCATAAACATGTATCACGTTGACATCAAAAGGTCTTCCACTCAACTTCACAAATAACACTCTGTTACAGTCCAATATCCTTTGATCGGTTTTGATCTCTCTGTGTCCACTATAATTGCTACTCCTCGCTGTTGTTTCTCTCCACCAGAATAGATTATTCTACAGTTCTCAGATGTTATAATGCCTATTCCTGTCCATCTGGTCTATCTTATACCTAACAGATAATTTAGTCTTCTCATTTCATTCTTAATGTTATCAAATTTTCCATCCCCACTCATGGTTCTTACATTCCAAGTTCCTACTTTCAATGTTGATACTCTTTGGCACAAAATCGCCTGCTGGCGGTCTGGAGTCATCTGGTGCATATGACTACCACTACCGGGCGAGGCTGCTTCTATGGAGCACCCATTTACGCCGTTTCTTTGATTATCGATGAGATTGCAGTACATGATATTCTTGGCATTTGTAAAGAAGGTAGTTTGCCATTGCTTTCATTCCTAAAAGTGACCATACTGGTGGATGACCGTAGCCATTGTTTGCCAAAAAAGGAGATCCACTGCCTACCGTCGTGAAGCTGGAGACCATAACCTACAACTATCTGTTGGCTGCTCTTCAACTTCATCCACTACCTGCACACATGGTTTCACGTAAACCTAATCAGGGGGCTAAACGGGTACTCCACCTTGCCCTAGGGTGTCCCGTAGGCTAGCGGAGGGAAGGAGGCACCTTACCCCACCTTTGATATGGAATAACCATACCCCGCCACCTCATATATATATATATATATATATATATATATATATATATATATATATATATATATATATATATATATATATATATATATCATGTGCCATGCCGGAAAGCGTGGGTGGTCATGATTCGCCATTTCACTCGATCACCAGAGTCGTGGATCAACTCAGTGTTCCTGTCTCGTCCATGCCATGTGGCCAAGCCATCCAGGTATTTTCCTCTCGGTCTTCCTCTTGATCTGTTCCCTTCGATCTTGCCAGCTGTCACTAAGTTCTCCAGTCCATTTCTTCTCATAACATGTCCAAAAAATTTTATATATTCTTCTTATATATAATGCATTTGTCCAGGATGGAAAACTGTGTTCCCAAGGATCTTCCCAGATCGCACAAACAGCGAGCTCGGTGTGTGGCCCACTGGACACAGGACAGCTACACGTTCATTATATTGCAGGTATGTTGCCTAGGCAGATGGCCGGTTGCTGTCTCGTGTGATCATGTTTCTTTCTGACATGTCTATAGTGTGAAACTTATGAGTCACTTAGTGATGAGGTGTCCGCTTTTATTTCCAGATAGTCTATACAGTTGTGTAGGTTATCTCTCGCATTTGGGCATTGTACAGGGGTAGACCGAACATGACACTGTCCAGGCTAAATGGTTCCAGCATGTTAACACCTACTTCCAGTGGAATAATCACGGCAAACTTGGAGTTCGGCGTCGGTAACACTGGGAGCATCTCTCCCGTCAAGAGGGGGTGTCATTCACATATTTACCTAGCCATATGGAGAGGGAACGAACGAACGAACGAACAAACTTTATTTTAAAAGGGTAACAAATTGGGCACGCAGGTCCGTCTTACATTCGGCTCTTTCAATCACTCATCTTTAATTCATCAAATGTGCATGTTACATTAACATAGGGGGAAAACACATTGTCAAATGGATTTTGTAAGCATAAACAATGCATATTACGCATGATACATTCACATGAGAAAACAAAATAAAACACCATTGTCAAATGAAAGTTGTAAACATAAACAGTGCATATTGCAATGTTGTGAGACACATCCCCCATCCACCCTCATATCCCGCAGCCACCAACACATCCCACACCCACCAAACCTCCCCCACCCACCCACACATACCACCACGCACTCACACAGAACCAGGCAAACATACATTCCCCCACACACACACACATTTCCCCACCCCACACATTTCCCCACCCACACACACATCCTCACACACCAAGAAGAAGAAGAAGAAGAAGAAGAAGAAGAAGAAGAAGAAGAAGAAGAAGAAGAAGAAGAAGAAGAAGAAGAAGAAGAAGAAGAAGAAGAAGAAGAAGAAGAAGAAGAAGAAAATGGGAGAGGAGACAGCGATGTTAAAATAATAATACAACACAGGAAATGTGCGGAAGTCAAAAGACATTTCATGAACACTAAACAAAGTATTTAACACTGACGTTAAATCAGTCATGGGTGAGAAACATGTAGAACCCGGTACATCAGTTACTAGTAAACTGCAAACAGTCATTGACTGACGCCTGCGCACAATAGAATGACTAACATGGTATAACAGAATCACTGTTGCGGAATTTAGGGTAAGACTTAGATTCCAGCGAGTTGAGTTGAGTTGAGTTGAGTTGAGTTGAGTTGAGTTGAGTTGAGTTGAGTTGAGTTGAGTTGAGCTACGAACTCAGATAACTGCACTCAGGACATTCCCATATGTGCTCCGTTCCGTCGTTCAACAGCCAGCGAAGAGTCACACTACTAATCGATCTCACCGCTATCTGATTGAAAGTTCTCCTTGTCTTCCCTTTTGAGATTCTACCAGAAGCCCTGCCAATCCCCCGCAATCTCATGCTTTCTTCTTACGAGTTCGGAATCTGTTCCCCCACCTAATCCCACAGGCGCACGACCACCTTCCCCTTGTGCATAAGTAATCAACCACCAAGGTGCATTCCCTGCAAGCCTATCAGCCTGTTCATTCCCCCGCACTCTCGCACGTCCAGGGCAAAAAATCCATACAATTCTCACAATATGTGACCTCTGAAGCGAGGTGAGCCATTCCACAGGAAACATTCCTTTCTCCGCCTTACTAAGCATACTCCTTGAGTCCGTGATGAAGACAATATGTGTTGCAGTGATCTCCTCTAACCAACAGAATGCCGCTGTGACTGCTTCCACCTCCTTTCTCATGCTGTCGGTCGTAGCCAGACTACTTTTTTAAGAATCGTCCATTACCCGTCGCAATGAAACCCCAGCCACCCCGTGTTTTTCACCAACAAAACAAGCGGTGGTGTCATTAGTAGTACACACTGAGAAAATCTAATAACAGTACAACTAGAAAATCTTCTTCTCAAATCCACAGAGAAAACGAAGCCGAGGAAGAAGTAAGAACACATGGGGAAGATAGTTAGAAACGAAGATAAATAATATGTTACGGACATGAAGGAGCGGCAGGAGACAGAAGAAGATCAGTCGTTGTGACGTGAGTTTGTTGAGGGTTTATGCACCAATGAGGGTTAAAGATCAGGACAAGAAGTTTTTTGGCTGTTTGTGATTGACTAGGCAAGTTTACTTTCATCAGTTTGCCATTGCTTTTCGAACGACCGACGCCCATACTATTGCTATTTTTACATATCATCACAGAGATCTCTGCTTCCAAATAGTCTGCAGTTGATTTCGAACGCAGTATGCGGGGTTGCGAATCGTGTTCGTTACACCTTTGCCACAGATGTTGGCTATTGTAAAACAGTCAGTGAAAACACAATCATTGACATCGTGTTTGCTGTGAAACAGTTTCCTTCGGTAACTAAACACTCATGCCAACGTTCACACTGCTCCTTGTATCAAATTCTTAGCTAGCTCGTCGCATTGGTGCTCACGCCGTGGTCATTCTTGGTCTGATGTTCCTGCAGCGCCCATCAGAATCGAGAGACAAGCCAGTGATACATCGGGAATATGACAAGGGTGTCCCAGGCCCATAGTGATTAAATCTCCTTCCAGTGTCAGTCACATGACTTTCTGTTCTGAACATAATTGTTTGGGGACAAGGAGTATACAGGTCATTATGCATTACACACTGGCAGCTTGTTATATCCAAGCTTCTGAGTCCATTGTTTTCAACGAAGTATTATGTCAACTCGAGCAACGTTATCAGATTTTCATATATTTTCTAAGTTTAACGAGAATGACTTCATGGAAAAGCTTCTCAAAAACTTATAATTTCTTTATTCCCGTATGACCAAGTACTTTCTGGAGCAAAGTTATTGTTAATGTCTCAGCGTGTGGTTTCTGAAACAAAATTTAACATTTGGCATTTATACTTTGTTAAAGGAGGACATTTTCAACTCCGACGATGCTGCGTGCACAATACATAAACCTATATGACTTCAGATAGAGAGTAACTGAGAAGGATACACCAGTAATGTTGTTTCGTGAAGTACCATCTTATAAAACTATCATTTCTATTGAAGCCCAGAATCGACTATTCTGTGGACATTCTTGAAACTACCTGACACGTAACCTGCTTATTAAGTGATTAAAGTACATTAGTGAATGCTAGCATTATGGGTTCTTGTAACCACCGAAGATTTTCGACAATACACTTACAACGGTAGTGCTCATATTTTCAAAGTTGCGTATCCTTTACATGACGTCGCAGTCAACACCAGCATTTTTTGCTGTTGTGATCTCTTGGCAAGTTTGCATTCAGTAGTTGGTAGTGCTCAACCTGATCAAATAACAAACTAGAGATGAAGACGAGATTCCATGAAGCCAACAACAAACACCAACATAACACTGGAAGCAACCTAATAAACAGGTGCTCCTCTAAACGACACACAATTTCACGGCTTGCTATAATAATGGACAACAAAATCCATGATAATTGACGCAGCCTGTTTTTTTAATGTCTTAATGCTAACCAATAAATCACCCACGTCTAACACTTTCTACCACTCACATATATATCAACACAATGTTTTCCCATAGTGAATTTGAATAACGAAGATACAAATCATAGATTGTACGATTTATTCCCTGGCACATTTCGCTGCATCTTGTCAGGTACATACTGTAGAAGTCACACAACATAGAGATATTGCTGTGCGAACATGTGTATATTTCAGCCTGAACGATGTATATAGTTATTTTACCCTATGTTGTGTGACTTCAAGAGTATGTGGGTCTTTCTGGGTTGCACCAGAGACACCCCAGTAGTGTGTATGCGTTACATCCTTGGTCTGCCGACTGTTGCTGGTAGGCTCAAGGTGATGCAGGCGAAGGCATACTTCAGAGTAGCTGCAGACACAGATCACCCGTTGCATGAAGCGCTGGACGCAGTTAAGGGTCAGCGACTGATAAAAGGGAAAATATGGATGGGTCAGGCTCAGGATACGATCAGACAGGTGTGCCTCTTTGAGAACATTAGGCGAGGAGAGGAGTGGGTCAGAGTGCCAGGGGAGCAGTCAGACTTGTGCACATTGAGTCGGGAGTGCAGGGAGTGGCCAGCAGAGGCCACGGAAGTGGAAATCCAGCAACTAATTCAGGATAATGTGATGTGATTATATACACAGAAATGCAAAGAATACCATGGACGGAAAGAAAAACCAATGAGCAAGTCCTTCAAGAAACAAATGAATATCGTAAACTGATTAGAGTCATTAGGCATAGACAGTCAAATTTTTTTAGGCATGTTATGAAAAGAAATGACTTGGAGAACTTGGTGACAACTGGGAAGATCGAAGGGACGAGACCAAGGGGGAGACCGAGAAGTAAATACCTGGATGGCTTGGCCACATGGCATGGACGAGACAGGAACACGGAGCTGATCCACGACTCTGGTGATCGAGTGAGATGGCAGAACATGACCGCCCACGCTTACTGGCATGGCACATTATATATATATATATATATATATATATATATATATATATATATATATATAAAGTAGAGGCAAAAGAACAGGTTTGATGCATTGTCCGATATCTTCTTCTTCTTCTTCTTCTTCAGCTTTCCGAGCCATTGAGGTTCTTTGCTGCAAATACAATCCGTCTCCATTCGTCTCTCTGGTGGACCTTCTCTTGCCAGTCGTTGATTCCAAGTGTTTGTAGGTCTGTACATGTATTATCTCTCCACCGTCTTCTTGGTCTACCTCGGGGTCTACGGTCATTTATTTCCTGAGTGTAAGCGAGTTTTGTTTCCCTATTATCTTCCATTCTTTCTATATGCCCCAGCCATTTTAGTCTATTAGCCTTCATGATACCAGTGATTAGCGGGGACTTAAACAGATCATAAATGCCTTTGTTACTTCTTCTTTTCCACTCTCCACTTTGTGTATCCCTAATGGGTCCAAAGATGTGTCTTAAAATTTTGTTCTCAAAGGTTTGTAACAAGGCTTCGTCTCCTTTCATTGTACTCCAGGTTTCAGAGCCATACAGAACAACTGGTCTGATCAGTATTTTGTATATTGTGATTTTGGTGTTACGAGATAGCGCCTTTGATTTTAGTAGATGTTGTAGTGCATAGTATATCTTATTTCCAGAGTTGATTCTAGTTTGTATTTCTTCCCTTATGATGTTGGAGCAGTTGAAGATTGTACCCAGGTATTTGTATGTTTCCGTTCTTTTAATGGTCATATTATCTATTTGTATGTGGCCAGAGTCTTTAGCCATTCCATCTCTTGAAATTACCATATATTCTGTCTTATCTTGGTTGATAACCAGCCCCATCTGTTGGGCTTTTTCCTTTAAGTGAGTCAATATTTCCAATGTCTTTTGTTCACTTTGCCCTATAATATTTATATCATCTGCATAACCAAGCAGCTTGGATGTTCCTCCAATATCACATTCCTCCTTTATCTTCCTTACAACTTTCTCTAGAGCCAGATTGAAGAGTAGCGGCTATAGTGCATCACCCTGTTTCAAGCCAGATGTTATTTGGAAGGGGTCTGATTTCCTGCCTTTATATGTTACTATATTATAAGTATCTGGTCATAGTCTGGTCATGTTGATTAACTTCCTTGGTATTCCAAATTCCTGCATAGCATTCCATAGACTATTCCTATGGACACTAACATAAGCCTTTTTAAAATCCACAAAAATGTTATGGAGATCTCTTTTATATTCCCAATGTTTCTCGGCTATTTGTCGTAAGATAAATATCTGATCTATTGTTGATCTGTTTTGTCTAAAACCCGCCTGGTAGTCACCCAAAATGTCTTCTGAATATGGTTTTAGTCTATTTAGTAATACTGCGGATAGTATCTTATAGCTTGTGGACAGTAGTGATATTCCTCTATAATTTCCACATTGGAACTTGTCTCCTTTCTTAAAGATAGGTATCAATAATGACTCTTTCCAGTCATGGGGTAATTCTTCTGTCCTCCAGATTTTTATTATTAGTTCGTATAGCTTTAGATGTAATGCATGGCCACCTGCCTTTATAAATTCAGCAGCAATTCCATCAGTCCCAGTTGCCTTATTGTTTTTAAGTCGTGTGATTACATATAGGATTTCTTCAAATGTAGGTTCTTCAATTTGTGGTTCGCATGTTAGAACCTCTTCCTGTGGGAAAATGTTACTTGGAGCTTCACAATTTAGTAATTCAATAAAATATTCTTTCCATGTGTTGCACATTTCCTCATTGGTATTTATCATATTCCCATTTTTGTCTTTTAAACCATATGTGTTTTGTTGGTGCCCTCGTTTCATTGACTTCAGTTCTTTAAAAAATTTTCTGGATTCATTTTTCTGGTGATTAGTTTCCATATCTTTGATTATATTACTCATATATTCTCGCTTCTGCTGTCTGACTATTTTTGTAGCCTCTTTACATTCATTTCTATAATGCTCTTCCTTTTGGATGTTATTGATGTCATTTAACCATACATGTCTGGCATTCTTCTTCCTAATGACTGCTTCTTCACATTTTTGATTGAACCATCTGTTCTTTCTATGCGTGGTTAACACACCGAGACATTCTTCTGTGGTAGATTGAATTGTATTCTTGATGTTCAACCAAGTTTGGTCAACGCTTTCCTCCGAAGGGTTTTGCAGAGTTTCAAGTTTACATTTTATTTCATCTGTAAATTTCTCTTTGACTGTAATGTCTTGTAGTTTTTCACTGTTATATGTTGGGTGTAGTCTTTGTAATTTAGTATAGAAAGCTCTCTTAAGTTTTATTTTAAATTTTGCTCCAACGAGGAAGTGGTCACTGTGGCACTCAGCTCCTCTATAACTTCTGACTTGCTGTATGTTTGATGCATTTCTGTTGTTAATTAAAATGTGATCTATTTGATTATAGGTTCTCTTGTCACGTGATTTCCAAGTTTGTTTGTGTATATCCTTTCTTTGTAGTCTGGTACTGCTAATCTGCAGTCCTTTGGCTTCTGCCAGGTTGATGACTCTCCATCCATTATCATTTGAAGTTGTATGTAGGCTTTCCATACCGGCCACTTTTTTATTAGTTTGCTCCCTACCTATTTTTGCATTGAAGTCTCCCAGCACAATCAGGATGTCCTGTTTGGGGGTTTCTTCTATGACATCTTCCAGATCATTATAAAAGTCTTCTTTAATATCATCTTCTTTCTCTTCAGTAGGTGCATGTACATTAATCATCGTTATATTTTTCCATTTACCTTTTATTCGTAATTTACTAATCCTGTCATTAAAAGCTTTAAAGTTTAAAACGTTCCCCCATAACTCTTTTTTGATGACAAATCCTGTTCCTAATTCATGTTTATTTTTGGGTGTTCCCTCCATATATTATAATCATTCCATTTTGCTCTAAAGTACCCTCTCCTGGCCACCTTATTTCTTGAATTGCTGTTATATCCATTTGATATTCAACCAGCTCCCGGGTTAGTTCTTCGGCCGCTCCAGCTCGATATAGTGTCCGTACATTCCATGTTCCAAATCTCAAAAGTCCTTTAACGTTCCAAGGTCGTTGTCCTGATAAGTCAGTCCGATATCGAGGCTTATGTATTTGTTTCGTAACAAAGAAAGATTTTTACAAAGGTGGGGATGTTAACCTTACGCTTCAACCCCCAACCTGGAGGACCAGGGTGTTTCTCTTTGTCTGTTCTCTACCCTTTGACCCATATATATATATATATATATATATATATATATATATATATATATATATATATATATATATATATATATATATATATATATATATATATATATATTAGTCGGGTCCCTTGGATTCCAGGGTCTGGCCACCACTCGCCACCTGCTCGTGGTTACCCATTCCTCTGGACCAGACAGGGCAAGGCCGAGAGAGGGAACATGTCGTTTGGGCACCACATGTTTTCTGAAGCTCTTCCCGGGCATTGTGATGGAATTTTGGCCACAATCCAACTCACATACCTTGGTCTGTCAAGATTGTACGGTGGCTCTCATATATAGTTCAATTACTGTTTTCAGTATACATACAGCATTTACGGTAACCTTGCCTTCTACAAACCCACATTGCTCTTCTCCTATTTCGGGTTGTATTTTCTTCCTAACTCTTTGCATGATAATTCCACAGCAAAATCTTCGTGATATGGCTTATTATACTAAATGTTCGGTGTTGATCACATTCCAAGGCTCCTGATTTCTTCGGGATTGTAATAAATATATAATTACATAATTCAGGCGGTATATCTCCAGTATCATATATTGCGTTTAGCAGTATCGTGACTTGGTCTATTCCATATTCTTCTAAGGCATTGATTATTTCTGTTGTGATGTTATCTGTACCCGGGGTCTTGCCAGTTTTCATATGGTTAAGAGCATTATGAAATTCCCTCTTCAAATGATGATGGTCCTTCACTATTATTCCTATGATCATACTGTTCTTCTCTTGTATCATCATAAAGGTCTTTCACATAATCTGAACACGCATGTAAAATCTGATCTTTTTCTATTATGATTTTGTCATCTTTGGTTTTTAGGCAACCCGTTGATGTGTGTGTCCTTTTGTTAGTGTTGTCATTGCTTGCTTGCTTGCTTGTGTTCGTTGGCTTGAGCTCCAACGCGAAGTCCTGTATGTCGGATGAAGGCATCCTGTTGTCCAACATCAGTGTGATGTCATACAGGACCTGAGTTTTGCGTGAGTATCCGTTGTCCCATGTCTGGCTTATTGGTGTGCAGACTGGTGGTTCCTCGCCGTACAGGCAGACACTCTCCGCCTTCGGAGGAATCGGCGATCCTACTGACTTTAGCCAGGATCCCGAAAGGACCTGTTGCCCAGGACGCTCGACGAGGACGCGTCAATAGGTCTTGGCCAGTATATAACCCGGCCCTGGTGCCTTGGAAACACCTCTGCGTCCCAGTGTTGTCATGAATTCTTGTGTGCATTAATTTGGTATTCCGGTACTTGTGTTGGTTTTCAATTTCCTTGCAAGCCATGTTTCTTTTGTCTCTTTGCATAACTTCCTAATTTTCCTGTGAATCTCTTCATATTCTTGCTTGATAATTTGGTTATTTCTTCTTATTTCCATGAGTGTTAGGATGTCTTCTGTCATCCATTTCTTGCGTCCTATTATCTTTATTTTTGGGATGGTTGTTTCTGCAGCTTAGTTGACTGGTTTCTTTAATATTTCCCATTGATCGTTGACATCTTGAAATAATATTTCCATATCGGACAATGAAAAGCGTTGACCAAACTTGGTTGAACATCAAGAATACAATTCAGTCTACAGCAGAAGAATGTCTCGGTGTGTTAACCACGCATAGAAAGAACAGATGGTTCAATCAAAAATGTGAAGAAGCAGTCATTAGGAAGAAGAATGCCAGACATGTATGGTTAAATGACATCAATAACATCCAAAAGGAAGAGCATTATAGAAATGAATGTAAAGAGGCTACAAAAATAGTCAGACAGCAGAAGCGAGAATATATGAGTAATATAATCAAAGATATGGAAACTAATCACCAGAAAAATGAATACAGAAAGTTTTTTAAAGAACTGAAGTCAATGAAACGAGGGCACCAACAAAACACATATGGTTTAAAAGACAAAAATGGGAATATGATAAATACCAATGAGGAAATGTGCAACACATGGAAAGAATATTTTATTGAATTACTAAATTGTGAAGCTCCAAGTCACATTTTCCCACAGGAAGAGGTTCTAACATGCGAACCACAAATTGAAGAACCTACATTTGAAGAAATCCTATATGTAATCACACGACTTAAAAACAATAAGGCAACTGGGACTGATGGAATTGCTGCTGAATTTATAAAGGCAGGTGGCCATGCATTACATCTAAAGCTATACGAACTAATAATAAAAATCTGGAGGACAGAAGAATTACCCCATGACTGGAAAGAGTCATTATTGATACCTATCTTTAAGAAAGGAGACAAGTTCCAATGTGGAAATTATAGAGGAATATCACTACTGTCCACAAGCTATAAGATACTATCCGCAGTATTACTAAATAGACTAAAACCATATTCAGAAGACATATTAGGTGACTACCAGGCGGGTTTTAGACAAAACAGATCAACAATAGATCAGATATTTATCTTACGACAAGTAGCCGAAAAACATTGGGAATATAAAAGAGATCTCCATAACATTTTTGTGGATTTTAAAAAGGCTTATGATAGTGTCCATAGGAATAGTCTATCGAATGCTATGCAGGAATTTGGAATACCAAGGAAGTTAATCAACATGACCAGACTATGCATGGAAGATACTTATAATATAGTAACATATAAAGGCAGGAAATCAGACCCCTTCCAAATAACATCTGGCTTGAAACAGGGTGATGCACTATCGCCGCTACTCTTCAATCTGGCTCTAGAGAAAGTTGTAAGGAAGGTAAAGGAGGAATGTGATATTGGAGGAACATCCAAGCTGCTTGGTTATGCAGATGATATAGATATTATAGGGCAAAGTGAACAAAAGACATTGGAAATATTGACTCACTTAAAGGGAAAAGCCCAACAGATGGGGCTGGTTATCAACCAAGATAATACAGAATATATCATAATTTCAAGAGACGGAATGGCTAGAAACTCTGGTCACATACAAATAGATAATATGACCATTAAAAGAACGGAAACATACAAATACCTGGGTACAATCTTCAACTGCTCCAGCATCATAAGGGAAGTAATACAAACTAGAATCAACTCTGGAAATAAGATATACTATGCACTACAACATCTACTAAAATCAAAGGCGCCATCTCGTAACACCAAAATCACAATATACAAAACACTGATCAGACCAGTTGTGCTGTATGGCTCTGAAACCTGGAGTACAACGAAAGGAGACGAAGCCTTGTTACAAACCTTTGAGAACAAAATTTTAAGACGCATCTTTGGACCCATTAGGGATACACAAAGTGGAAAGTGGAAAAGAAGTAGTAACAAAGACATTTATGATCTGTTTAAGTCCCCGCTAATCACTGGTATCATGAAGGCTAATAGACTACAATGGCTGGGGCATATAGAAAGAATGGAAGATAATAGGGAAACAAAACTCGCTTACACTCAGGAAATAAATGACCGTAGACCCCGAGGTAGACCAAGAAGGCGGTGGAGAGATAATACATGTACAGACCTACAAGCACTTGGAATCAACGACTGGCAAGAGAAGGTCCACCAGAGAGACGAATGGAGACGGATTGTATTTGCAGCAAAGAACCTCAATGGCTCGGAACGCTGAAGAAGAAGAAGAAGAAGAAGATATCGGACAATGCATCAAACCTGTTCTTTTGCCTCTACTTTAAATTTATCTTTTATCTCCTCACTCTTCTGTGCCCATAGATCAAATTTTGTGTTTCTTTGTGTATATTTGACTTTCTTTAATTTTACGTGTATATTGCTTAAGATTAATCTATGGTCGCTGTAGCAGTCTGAGCTTGGTATAGTTTTTGCGACTTTTAAGGCATTTCGAAATCTTCTGTTGATGAGAATGTAATCAATCTTCTTCTTCTTCTTCGTTCATCCAGAGTTTTTTTTTTTCGGATGTGATTGCGTTGTGCCTGTTTACAGCAGAGCTGCGTTATTGCGCCGTTAGGCCGACACATCCGACTTCTGCGGGTATTTGTTGACCGGGTTAACCTTCCCGGGGGTAATCAATCTGATTTCTGATCTTATGATCAGGACTCCTCCATGTCCATAATCTCCTTGGTTGATGTTGATACCAGGTGTTTCCAATAATCACATCATGCTCTTTTGCCCACTGTACAAGCCTGCAACCTCTGTCATTCTGTTCCCTTAGTCCATACTTGCCTACTATGTATCCGTCCTGTTGATTTCCAACTCTGGCATTCAAGTCACCCATAATTATATTTACGTCAGAATTCTTGCATTTCTTGAAGGCATTCTCTAAATTATTGTATAATTCATTAATGCTGTCTGCTGTTGATGCATAAACTTGTATGACGTTGACATCAAAAGGTCTTCCACTCAACTTCACCAGTAACACTCTGTCTGATACAGTCCAATATCCTTTGATCGATTTTGATCTCTCTGTATCCATTATAATTGGTACTCCTCGCTTTTGTTTCTCTCCACCAGAATAGATTATTCTATATTTTTCAGATGTTATAATGCCCATTCCTGTCCATCTAGTCCCACATATATCTAACAGTTTAATATTTAGTCTTCTCATTTCATTCTTAATGTTATCAAATTGTCCATCCCCACTCAAACATCTGGAAGTCAAAGACACTCAGCAAACACACGAAACTTAAAATCTTCAACTCGTTTGTGATTCCAGTGCTAACGTATGGATGTGAAAGTTGGTAATCAACGTTAGCTTTAGATACAAAAGAATTAGACAATTTTAAGAACAAATGTCTTAGAAGAATGCTAAACCTCCACTGGACAGATTTTAGAACCAATACGCAAATAAGACAAGAGACTAAGCAAGATATTGTATCTAATTTTATAAGAAAACGCCGTTGGAACTACATCGGCCATATACTCAGAATGGACAAGACAAGACTCTCCTACCAACCTCTCATATGGACACCGGCAGGGAAAAGAAAACGGGGAAGACCAAGAGAGACCCTGCTTAGAACCATCATCAAAGAGGGATCATTCAACGGCCAAATAAACATCCAAGATCTACAACAGGAGGCAGCGAACCGCCAGGCACCGAGAGCCATGACTTCTGCTCTATGCGCCGTCTTGCGCTCAACAGAAAAGACTAACTAACTAACTCATAGTTCTTACATTCGAAGTTCCTACTTTCAAATGTTGATACTATTTTGCACTCAGTCGCCTGCTGACGGTCTGGAGTCTACTGGTTCACATTGACTACCCCTACCGGGAGAGGCTGCTTCTATGGAGCACCCATTTACGGCACTTCTCTGATTATCGATGAGATTGCAGTACATGATATTCTTGGCATCTGTAAAGAAGGTAGTTTGCCATTGCTTTCCTTCCTAGCAGTGACCATACTGGTCGATGACCGTATCCATTGTCTTCCAAAAAAAGACATCCTCTGCCTACCGTCGTGAAGCTGGAGACCATAACCTACAACCAACCGTGTGTGTGTGTGTGTGTGTGTGTGTGTGTGCGTGCGTGCGTGCGTGCGTGTGTGCGTGCGTGCGTGCGTGCGTGTGTGTGTGTGTTTTTTTTTTTTTCTAGCATTGTCTCACACTGTTTCTAAATACTCCTTCTCAATAAACTCAAGCCTACGAAAGTGGTGGACCTAGCACCTCACAAAGCCACAGCCGGCTGCTGCTACACGGCTTGTTTTAACGGACGTGTTGGTGTAGAGCAGGGGTCACCAATCTTTTTTCACGGCGCGCCGGATATCTGAAAAAATGACAATCGCGGGCCGGATAGTCATTCAGTACAATACTTGCACCGGTCTCCGTGGCGAAGGTCCTACGGACGCGTCGTAATCCGTATACCCGCGTTCGAAACACAGCTGCACGCGATTTGGCAGCAGACAACGCTGAGCTGGATTTTAGGCTATGTTATGGGTACCGGTCGTTCAGAAAGCACTTGTAAGCTACTGAACGTAAACTTGCCAAGACATCAACAACAGCAAACAATGCTAGTGTTAACTGCAAACGTCCTGTAAAGGATATGCAACTAACTTTAACAATAATTGCAAGCTAGAACGAAAGCTCTGGGGGAAAAAGACGAAAAACTAAGTTAATCATGGGCAGGGCGTGCAATGCGCACAATAAAATAAAAGACAACCAACATATGTATTTACTAAACAAAGTTATCAAAGAAAGCGACGTTAGCAAAAAGATAGTTACATCAGACCTAGTGTGCATATATCCGAATCTCACAAACTAAGCAGCAAAAGAGGTTAGTGAGATTTGTGAAACTGACGTGTGGCTTTCAAAATACCACCAATGTTTGGTTTGGAATTGCTGCATCCAGTCAATCAAGAGAATTGCTTTCAAATGTTCATCAGTCAATCTCATTCGATGTGATGACTTCACAGACTTCATTTTTGAAAATGCTTGCTCGCAGACATAAGTTGTTCCAAACACTGATGCCATATCAGCGGCAAATATCTTACGTTTCGGAAACTCAACATCAGGTAAGCAGCGGTACTTCCTTCTCTGTGCTTCTCTTTCAACAAGTCATTTGCTTGCACATCAATGAGCTCCAACTGGCACATCAACTGGCACATCATCAAGGTTACAATCAAACGGATTCTGGAATAGAAGAATGTCACTCTCAATTCTGTCAAGATTTAAAAATCTCTCCAGACTCTTTGAAACAGTGAAAATGATAAGGTTTTCTCGTTCCAGTTGTGCTTCCAACAATGACAGCTTTCTCTGAAATCCTTTGATGGTTCTGTTGAGATCACAGACGAGGTAATACTTTCCCTGAAGTTTTAAGTTCAGTTCATTCATGTCGACCAAAAATGATAACTTTGACAGCCAGGTAGGATCTGACAGCTGTGAATCAGATCTATCTTTTTTCAGTGAGGAAAACATCTATGTCGTTTCGGAGCTTGTAAAAACGAAGCAGGACTTACCGCAGCTGAGCCACCTCACTGATGTGTGATAAGACAAGTCACAGAATTCAGAATCAATTTCTTCAAGAAAAGCCTAGAACTGACGGTGAATGAGTGCGTGTTCCCGAATGAAGTTCACAGCAGAAACGACTGGCTTCAGTACACAATAAATATCTAAGTCTTTCCCACAGAGTACTTGCTGATGTAAGATGCTGTGTATGAACATGGTGCCCGGAATTTGCAAATCATCCAATTGAGTCCTGATCTGCCCCACCAGGCCCTTCCTCACTCCAGCCATGTTTGTTTTTCCTCCATCAACTGTAACACCTAGAAGCTGATTAAACTGAAGGTTATAATCTTGCAAAATTGTTTGCACTTCCACGAAAATGACATTCCCAGTTGTTGTTCCATGGATGCTACAAACGGATGCCAACTCTTCCGTTATTTGAAAGTCCAAATTGACATCACGAATGAACACGAGCAGTTGTGACGTTCTCGAGAGATCAGTAGATTCATCCAGCGCCAGAGAATACCACAACAAGTTCCTAGCTTTCTCGCGTATCTTTAGCACTATGTTCTCTCCAAGTTCTTCTGTTCTCCGCACAACTAAACTTGCCGAAACGCTGATAGTTCCAAACAAATCGGCTTTCTCAGGACACAAGTCATTTGCTGCTTCGATCATACACTCTTTGATGAAGTTGCCATCAGTAAACGGTTTTCCTCGTTCTGCCATCTTATGCACTGTTTTGTAACTTGTACGAGTGACAGATTCATTTTCAGAAAATTTTCTCGTGAAGAAATTTCTTTGTGTTTCAAAACCACGTTTAATGGTCTCATATTTCCCAGAGCGTAACTTTCCAGAAAACTTTTAATATGTTGATAGATGTTTTGTTTCGTAGTGACGCCGAAATTTGTACTCTTTCAAAATGGCAACACTTTCGCTGCATATTACGCAACTGGTTTTCTGGTCCTTTGTTTCCACAAAGAAGTACTTTACTCCCCATTCTTCATTGAAAAATCGACACTCGGCGTCCACTTTTCTTTTCCTAGTAGCCATAATTAAGGGTGAAATACACGGGATCTGAACATGAAAAAAAAAGACATTAAATTAGAAACATATCTAAAATACTATTGAAACACAATAAAAGCAGAGAACTAGGGGTCACTGGTGAAGTTACGGCTCATCAAAGGTACATATACAGTTTATAGGTACCTTTGTGTAACCGCACAGAGATGACAGAGATAATAGCACAACGCCGACTTCTCATGGGCCGTAGAAGAAGAGAGGAATAAGAAGACAAAGAGAATCTCATTCTATCTCTACGGCTAACAAGAAAACAACGATTTAGAGATATCAGAAGATATTCAGGTCCGTGTACATGGAATCAGAATAATTAAATTGAAAAGATACAACATCTGATTACTAATGCCAATGCCCTAATAAATAAAATTCATGATTAGATGCAATGACAAATTAGGCATCCCCATTAATAAACATACACATGATCATCCCTCACAGTACCAGTGATCTTCCACCACAGCATGGGTAGTCATCCAACACAGTACCAGTGATCCTCATCACAGCATGGATAATCACCCAACATTGTAACTGTAGTCTGATACACAACACCAGCAATTATCAGACAACAAGATGGAACAAAGGTCATACATTCAGTAGCATGTCCTTTGCAGAACCTCGCTCCCATAACAACCTTCCGGAAAACCTCTCGATCATAAGCAAGATGTCCCGCTTTAGATACATCCATCTGGAGATCATCCACTACATCCTGCACCCATCTTCTCTTTGGCCTTCCTCTTCCTCTCTTCCCAGGCATATATCCCTTCATTATTGTTCTCAGGCACAGACATAGGTATTATATTCCTATTTAAACTATGAAGATTCATTCAAAACTCATCCCACATCAGATAATCGTCACTCCACAATCAAGATCCTCTTGGATCTTTTCGATCTTCACAGGGCCTGTCTGCCCTCTCAACTGCGGTCTGGAAAAACAGTGTCCATGCTCGGTCGTGCCTGGGGCATGTTCGCCCATCTGCTTGGTAGTGGCTCAGAGGAATGAGTTCAAACCCTCTGCTGAAAATTAGACATCAGCATCTCTTCGGCCTCAGTTGTTCTCAAGTCCAAAGAGGCGGGAACATGGCGTGACTGGGCTCTTATAGGCACGCCAGCACAACATCCCAGCATCCTATGCATTTTTTACCAGGGTATCATGGGATATGCTACTCCATACTCTTGTAGGGCCGCGGCAGGCTGCTTCATTTGGTAATAGAATATATCTCATAATAAGGTTTGCAAAATATATAAATAGGGCCGCCTAAATAAACAGCCTAGTGCAGCCAGGAGGTCTCCGCACGTGTGAAGATCTCCTATTATTCTAAACATAATATTTACATTTAAATTGTATCACTTTTTATTTCAGTAAAGCACGTTTGAGTACCGACTGCGGGCCGGATGAAATGACGTCGCGGGCTGGATCCGGCCCGCGGGCCGTAGTTTGGTGACCCCTGGTGTAGAGGATAGGATGTTACGCTGACCGCGGCATTCAACACAGTCGGATTTATTTTCAATGACTGCACTTGTCGTTCGCTATGGCGGGGAAAAGAGGGGGAGGGGGGAAGAGAAGACCGGCCACCTCTACCTCTGTGCACTCAGGTCTACAGATGTGATGGTTCTAGCACTCCACATACCAACGGCATGTTCCTGCTAGGGGACTGTGCTTCCCTCAATACCCGACACCCCAGAGACAACACTCTGACGTCAGCTATGCTGTACCTAATCTTGCATTTTACGCTGTGGTTTTAACCCCACCATTCATCGCAGGCGTGTCCACACAACTGCTCAAAAGTGAGGTACCACAACAGGAAACTCTGTAATGCTGAGTATAATTAAGTGTATGTGTGAGTGGTGTGTGTGTATGTGTGTGTGTGTGTGTGTGTGTGTGTTGTTTGTGTGAATGTGTTTGTGCATGTGTGCTCGCGAATGGGTGAGTGAGTATTATACATTATTTATTCCCTGCGAGGTCTCATCCTGTTGTGTGGTGTTGTCATCGTCCAGCACACAGGTGTGGCCTCCCAGTGGTTCTTTCTGTTTGCATGTGTGTGCTTGTATATGTGTGTGAGTGTGTGTGTGTGTGTGTGAGAGAGAGAGAGAGAGAGAGAGAGAGAGAGAGAGAGAGAGAGAGCGTATGAGTGTGTGTGACCTTACGTGTGAAAGCTACATATTCCCTGCGAAGTCTAACTCTGTTGTGTGGTTGTATCATCTCCCAGCACGTAGATGTGGCCTCCCAATGGTTCTGTCTGCGTACAACCGATCCCCTGAGCAACATCAAGAACGCTTACTTGTGGCTCAAGGTCATATGTGACACATCCGACACACCTTCGTCGGAAGTCTCCAACAATTACCTGAGACTGGAGCTCAAGAAGCGCATCTTCTCCAGCACCTGCGAGGATGAACTGGAGCTGTGCCAGCAGATCACCCACTACTGCAGCGTCGAGTACAACCGGCACTGCGCCCACACCTGCGGCCAGTGCGCCACTGAGAACCATATCGGAATCTGCCCTTTCGACGAATCGTTCAGAGGGAGGTAACTTAATTCCCCTTCCTCTTGTCTTATGCTAGCAAGACTATCTGGGTCTTTCTTTGTCTCTGTTTAAGTCTTCTGTGTATCTTATATTTTCCGTAAATGTTTGGCTGTCAGTTTTCCTATGACTAATAGATATTAAAGTAACTGAACACGTGACCATTAAATGAACATATACAATAACTGGGAGATAAGCTGAGAGATTAGTATGTATAAAAAGTTCCAAATGTTGCTGTATGTAGCCGGGGCGTAGAGTTGGGGTGAGCGCCCAACCTTGCATAAATACCCCAATGACTCGTGCATTCATCACTTCTGCAGCAAAAGTCCAACTCCTGGCCTTCACGTGGCGGAACTGTTTTAACTAACATAAGTGGCGGCGGCGAGTCTCTGGCACCGAAAATAACTAGTACGCTCTAGATGTGTATGCACGTACATGCATGCACAGACATGTGTGCGCGCGCGTACACATCTAAACTCGAGTGAGACCACAGTCTGCTTTAGCAAAGGAAAGGTGCTGAAGACGGAGGCAACCAGCCAGGAGGCGCACCACAGAAATCAGGATGCCACGCAATTACGCTATGCAATATGTCGACTACTGCTAAATGTTATGGTGCTCACCCTGCTTTGGACCCCCATGCAGGTGCAGTGCTGGGACCTATGCCTCGAAAGGGGTCAACCACAACTACTGGAGGTCCTTCTCAGCTGTCTTGTGGAGCCAAGGGACCTGGGAATAGAGCGTCTGACCATACCAAACAAAGACTAAATCTAATGCACTGGAACACGGAGGGAGTCAGCAACAACAAAAATAGAACTAGAAAACATCTTGGACAAAGAAAAAGTAAGCGTATGTTGCTTACAAGAAACTCACCTCAACGAAAATGTAGCCTTCACAATCAGAGGCTATCAGTGTTACCGATCTGACCGAAAGGACAGGCGAAAGGGTGTGATACTGACCCATGTAAAAAAGAAAATAACATCACTGCTTCCCAAATTGAAGTTTACATGGAAGAAGCTGAGTACCAGACACTTAAACTTAAACCAGGCAATACCGAACTACATCTGAACACACTACAATTAACATTTTAAAAAATGATTGCCTGTGGCGATTTCAACAGCCACTCGCAGAGCTGGGGCTATGACCACATAGACCAGAGAGGAGAAAGACTGGAAGACTGGCAGGATGAGAATAGATTCATATTGATTAACAAGCCGTCTGACCCACATACCTTCTACTCGAGATCATGGCACACTATAACTACACCTGGCCTGGCTTTTCATTTACCAGATTTGGAGTGGAACATTAAACAAATTTTTGGGAAACAACTTGGTGGCAGTGACCATCGGAAAGTCTTTCTAAATGTTGAAAATGAGCTTGTAAGTGAAAGCAGCACCCTCTCGAGGGGGACCTACAAGAAAGCAGACCGGGCAATGTATAAGCATCGCACCAGCATACTGGTTAGAAACATGAACACTGAGAAAATCATAAATAAAGTAGTTAAAGAGTTTGGGAAATGCATACTACAGGCAGCACGAGAAACAGTACCAAGAGGAGCCCGTAAACATTATAAACCCTACTGGAGTAATGAACTGGGACAGCTGCATAATGATGTGGAAGTGTGTAGAAAGCAAGTAGAGGCCAAACCCAGCCAAGAGCACCACAATAAATACCAGCACGCAAAAGCCAAAATTCAAAGGGCCCAGCTGCAGGCTTGACGGAAAACCTGGCAGGAGAAGACAAAGTCACTAAACTTTGACAAAGACACAAGGAATTTGTGGAAGCTAATAAAACAACTTAACGATGAGGGTACAGGGAGAAACTCAATAATTTCAGTATATAAAGACGGAAACATCTTAACAGGAAAGCAATCAGCTGACCATTTTGAGGACTCATTCGCACAAGATAACAATATCGACATTAGTACAGAGAAACAACAAGAGAAATGGCAACATACAGGACAGAATGAAACAGTACATGAGGTTCTGGGGGCACCTATCACAATCAGCGAACTGGCGCTAGCCATATCAAAACTAAAAATGAGAAAGTCACCAGGAGCTGATGGTATCTCCAATGAAATTATCAGGAATCTAGGAACAGAGGCCAAAGCAAAGCTGTTGCAGATCTTCAGTAACAGCTGGACCTTAGGCAGTGTTCCACAAGCCTGGAGAGAAGCAATCATGATACCCCTCCTTAAATCAGGGAAAGATAGTTCCATTGCCTCCAGCTACAGACCAATTAGCCTCAACAGCTGTCTTTGCAAAACTATGGAGCGCATCATCAATCACAGACTGCAGTGGTACATTGAAAGTGAAAACATCCTTGTGCCACAGCAAGCTGGCTTTAGACAGTGTTACGCTACAGAAGATCAGACAACCTACCTCTCTCAAGAAATTGAGGATGCATTCCAAGAGAAGAATATGGTGCTTGCCGCATGGATAGATCTGAAGAAAGCCTTTGACAAAGTCTGTAAAGAAGGTTTGATGAAGAAACTGAGAAACTGTAAAGTCAATGGAAGAATGTACAAATGGGTGAAAGCATACTTGCAACAACAGAAGAGCCCGAGTACAGATAGACGGACTCAAGAGCAATAAAGTACTATTGCGCCACGGTGTTCCCCAGGGCGGAGTCTTGTCCCCCACACATTTTCTAATCTTCATCAATGATCTCGTTGCTAATCTACCGCATGGAATTAAAGCGGCAATTTACGCTGGTGACCTGGTTCTATAGAGCAAAAATGAACATGCATCAGTGGCCACCAGATCGCTACAAAGAGTTGTTGATACATTTGTTGCATGGGCAAATAAATGGTGTGTCAGCATAAACACTGACAAGTGCAGCACCACTATATTTATCCTCTCTCCAAAACAAAAGGTAGGGATCATCCACATAAATGGAATATCCCTTAGAGAAGATAACGAACCAATATACCTTGGAGTTACATTTGATGGCAGGCTGACATGGAGAAATCACATCAACAAAGCAGTGGCAAAAGCCAGAAGAAAATAGATATTCTGAGAAAACTAAGTGGAACCACACGGGGAGCCATTGGGGAAATACTTAGCAAAGTTTATCAACAGAGCATACGACCACGCCTGGAATACGGGTCAACTGCGTGGTGTTCAGCATCAAAATCCACAATACAAGAGCTGGACAAGGTGCAAAATCAAGCACTTAGAGTCACCACAGAGGGATGAGATCAACCCCTATAGTGGAAATGGAGAAGATGGGGAGGACACAAGCACTAAGAGAGCGCAGAGATACAAAAACGCTTATACAAGCAGAAACGTTACTCAGCTTGCCAGGCCACCCTATGAAGAACAGATTTGAAAACTTAGCAATGGGGCGGTTGAAAAGAAGTAGTTTTATCCATCAGGCCAAACGACTCTGCAGAGAAACTACCGATCTGCCCACAGTTGGTATCCCCCTAACAACTATTCCAGAGGGAACTCCATGGAAAGATGAATATAGACTACCACTACAAATCCAGACAAAAGAGAGAGGGATATTTGTCAAGGAAGACAGAACAGTGTACAGCACAGAACAGGCACTCTCATGTTCCTTGATGAAGAATACCCACAGGACCTCTGGATCCGAGTCTACACAGATGGGTCAGCACAAAATGCTGTTCGAAATAGAGGAGCGGAAGTGTACATAGAATACCCAAATAATACTGGGGTCAGGATCCTCACCGGTGCTACAGAGTTCGTGCACTGAGCTGAGATTCTCCGGACTTAGGCTTGAGTTAGGGGTAGAACGGAGCACTTATGGGTTACACCCGTGTGCCGTGATGTTAATCCATCGACTAAACTAAACTAATACAAGGGACACGGCCAGAGTTCCATCAGGAAGTACTACCATAACTATGATGCTGAAATTGAGGCAATAAAGATAGCAACAGAGAAATTACTATATACCAGCCATGGTACACAACCTGTGGTGCTATTGACAGATGCAAAATCAGTACTCGAGGCGCTCCTGTCTGGGAATTTGCCAGTTCTTAGGACACTACTTTCTGAACTTAGCAGTCAGCATAAGGTCACCATACAGTGGATACCATCCCACTGTGGAATACCTGGAAACGACAGTTGATCGATTGGCTAATCAAGGAGCTAAAGAAGAACAGCCTGATGACGTTACAAACCACCAAAAGAAAAGAATGATTAAATCAGTCAGAAAGCCACCAAAACCTGCTCAAGACGACTACCACATTATGGACAGACCAGAACAAGTCATTATTCTAGCGCCTCAGAACAGGACACAATAGATTACGCAACCACATGTATACAAAATTCAAGATTGGTGAATCAGCCATGTGCACTGGCGTCACAGGCAGCAGAGCGCATACTCCAAGACTGCCAAAAATACAACATGTCTTGGCAAACCTTCTGGCCTAGAGAGGACTCTGTGGACCGCTGAGTGAACTAAAAATACAGTTAAATTCATACAAGAGACAACATTGCAATTATAGACATATTTCAAGCGAACGAAAGAAGAAGAAGAAATGTATTTAAGTTTTTGGGGCACATTAGAATTAGCAGATGGAAGATGTATATAGGAATCTGATGGCAGCTGGTCTAGGATCGAAGCTCCGACAGGCGGACAATTAGAGCATTGCTTTGCTGATCCGGCAGCTTCTGCAGCTTGTCTTGTTCCAGATGTATAGGTGTTAACTTTCCTCTGGAGTGAACTAGGCAGGCCGAGAGAGGGATCATGCTGCATGGGCAACACATGGTTTCTTTATTTTAGCCCAGGCTTTGTGCTATGGAGAGGCAATAACTCCATCCCTGGTTTTAACCGGTCTCGGAATCAAAGCGAGAGGCAACTGTTACGGGTTATAAGTCCTTGTCAGTTGGCGTAGACATGGGGCGCCACGCGTTGCCTCTGACGGTGGGAGACACCTACAGGTGTCACTGATCAGCTACCGCCCGCCTCAAGCTGGGCAGCCCCCGGCCAATTGGGTGCTGATCCGCCACAGCCTGCCTGCTTCAATGGGTGCTTGGGGCTAGGACAAAATCTGAATCGCAGGCTGTAAAACCAATGCACCAGGTACTAATAAAAAGACTAATAGAAACCTCAAGCTACGGCTTGCAACCTGGAACGTGAGAACCATGTGTCCAGGATTTTCCACTGACTTGACAAATATTGACGATGTGAGAAAAACGGCTGTGATTGATGCTGAACTCAATCGTCTTAACATTGATATTGCTGGCCTGCAGGAGACTCGCCTCGCTGAGGAAGGGTCACTCAGGGAAAACAATTACACCTTTTTTTTGGAAGGGAGGAGGGCAGGCAGAAAAAAGGCAACACGGTGTGGGCTTTGCAGTGAAGAATTCGCTACTGGGAATGATTGATATCCCAGCTGGAGGTAATGAAAGATTATTATCACTGCGCTTGGCAACCTCTTGTGGATTTGCCACCATTCTCACTGCATATGCACCGACACTCACTTCCTCTGATGATGTGAAAGATACGTTCTATGAGCAGCTAGACTCTGCGATCAAGGCAGTTCCAAAATCCGACTACATTTATATGCTCGGTGATTTCAATGCTCGTGTGGGCAAGGACTCGAGTTCATGGCCAGTGTGCCTTGGAAAATACAACATCGGTCGCATGAATGATAATGGGCAAAGGCTGCTGGAGCATTGCACTAGAAATGACCTATGTATTACAAACTCCTTTTTTTAAAACAAAAGAGATGCATAAGGTCACATGGAAACATCCAAGATCCGGCCATTGGCATCAGCTGGACTTCATTATCACACGGAGACAACATCTGAACCATACATCATTAACTCGAAGTTACCACAGTGCTGACTGTGATACAGATCATTCTTTGGTTGTTGCAAGGGTTAGACTGAGACCAAAGAGAATCTACACAGCTAAACACAAGTCTAGCCCCAGGATTAATATTATTAACACTCACGATCCTGGAAAGTGCTTTGAATTTCAACAGCAACTTGAGGACGCTTTCAATGATACATCAGAAAATTGTATAGTAAATGATAAATGGAGTAAACTTAAGGAAACTATTTATAAAACAGCGGTAGGGGTTTACGGCACTGTGGATCATAAGAGGCAGGACTGGTTTGCGGCAAACAGCCAGATACTGCAGCCCTTGATTGATAAAAAGAAGATAGCTCTCTTAAGAAACAAGGAAAGACCAACGCGTAACACTCTGAGTGAGCTGAAGCAAGCGAGGAAGGATGTACAAAAGGCTGCCAGGCAGTGTGCGAATGACTATTGGATCAAGTTATGTGAGTCCATTCAAATCGCAAGTGATAAGGGAAACATCAGAAGCATGTATGAAGGGATAAAGAAAGCCTGTGGTCCAATGATCAAAAGAAGTGCACCGCTGAAAACCTTGACTGGAGAAATCATCACTGATAAGAAACAGCAGATGGATAGATGGGTCGAGCACTATTTAGAGCTTTACTCAAGTGAGACCAAGCTGGCGGATGATGCCCTCAACGCCATAGAGGCCCTGCCAACTCTTGACCACCTGGACACACTTCCCACTATAACAGAAGTTAAGTGTGCTATAAATGAGCTTGCATCTGGCAAGGCTCCAGGTAAGGATGGGATTCCAATAGAGGTGATCAGGAGTGGGCAAGACACCCTCGCTCTACAGATCCACCAGCTAATAGAGCTATGCTGGCGAGAAGGACAAGTCCCACAGGATTTCAAAGATTCAAACATCATAACGCTGTACAAGAACAAGGGAGATCGGAGCGACTGCAACAACTATAGGGGTATCTCACTTCTGTGTATTGTTGGGAAAGTATTTGCCAGAATTGTCCTGCGCAGACTTCAAGTCCTGGGAGATCAAGTCTACCCCGAATCACAGTGCGGCTTCCGTCAGAACCGGTCTACCATTGATATGATATTCTCATTGCGACAGATGCAAGAAAAATGCCGGGAACAAAATCAGCCACTGTTTATTGCCTTCATCGACCTCACAAAGGCATTCGATTTGGTCAGTCGTGAGGGTCTGTTCAAAGCACTAAAGAAGATTGGCTGTCCACCAACTCTTCTGTCCATTGTGGAATCGTTCCACACAGGCATGAAGGGTATAATCAAGTTTGATGGCTCAACTTCAGAAGTGTTTGAAATCAAGAGTGGAGTTAAGCAAGGTTGTGTACTATCCCCCACCCTCTTTGGGATATACTTTTCACTTCTACTGAAATATACCTTTCGTGATCAGGATGACGGTATATACATTCACTCACGCTCAGATGGTGGCCTCTATAATGCTCAGAGATTGAAGGCCAAGACCAAAATTAGCAGGGTACTAATCCGAGAGTTGCTTTTTGCGGATGATGCTGCGATTACGACCCACTCTGAGGAAGAATTACAACATCTACTATCTGCATTCTCCGATGCTTGTTCTGAATTTGGTTTAACAATTAACAAAAAGAAGACACAGATTATGTCACAAGGTGCACGTGGTGTACCATCAATCTTTATTGACGACGCCGAACTGGAGATAGTAGACCATTTTACATATCTTGGATCAGAGGTAAATAGCAAATTATTTCTCGATCAGGAAATCAACATCAGGATTGGCAAGGCAGCAACAACAATGAACATGTTAGCAAAAAGAGTCTGGGAGAACAAGAAGCTTACTGCCAAAACAAAAGTCCTCGTCTACCAAGCCTGTGTCCTTAGTACTCTTCTTTATGGCAGTGAAACCTGGACAACTTACTCACGCCAAGAGAAACGTTTAAACAGCTTTCATATGCGGTGTCTGCGAAGAATACTTGGTATTAAGTGGCAAGACAAAATCACAAATACTGAAGTATTGGAAAGATCAGGTTGTGTGACGGTGTATTCCATGCTCAGTCTTCGTAGATGGATAGGACACGTTAGGAGGATGGATGATGGTAGAATACCAAAGGACATCTTTTTTGGTGAATTACAGATGGGTAGGAGATCTCAGGGTCGGCCTCTACTACGATACAAAGATGTGTGTAAGCGGGACATGATTGATACAGGCATTGATAATGCACAATGGGAGCACGTCGCCGCTGAACGTGTTGCATGGAGGGCAACTATCAGAAATGGAATAAAGACAAAGGAGAAAATGATTGCAGATAAAGCACACACAGAGCGTGAGAGACGTAAGATGGTGCAAAATGGTGGAAATGACCATGTTTTCACATGCACCTACTGTGGGAAAACATTTGCAGCAAGAATTGGCCTTACCAGCCACACTCGCCACCGCCATGGATCGTAGTTATTGCCATATGACAGTTATTAAGCCTTTTTGAAGCACAATGTACCAAACTATCGTCTGTCAAGACGGAAAGGTGCCAATGGAATAGGAATCTGAATGTAGAATAGTTAAAGCAAAGGCAGCATTCCACAAGATGAAGAATATTCTCTGCAATGTATTTTTGTCAATCGAACTGAGGAAAAGAATGCTGAAGAGTTACATTGAGCCAATCATGATGTATTGAATGTAAATGTGGATGATTCGCAGACAAGTGAGAAATTATGAAAACGCTGCAAAGATGTGGTTTTATAGAAGGATGATGCCAACACCGTGGACACATGTGAAGAGCTTTGAAGATATCTTGAAAGAAGTTCACTGGCAAGGTGAAGGTTACTCCCAACAGAAAACGGCAGTCCACATTCTAAGGTCATGTCATGAGAAAGGGAAAACTGGAGTATGTCGGCACAGCGGGAAAGTAGGAAGGGAAATTAGGCAGCTTAAGACCGAGAGAGAAGATGCTGGATAGTTTGATTTCATGGCATGGAGGAATATCAGTATTAAAAATGATTGACAGCGCACGAGGGATGTACAAAGAGCTGATCACTAACGTCACATGGCAACAAGAAGAAGAAATTGACAGGGATGTGTAAGGTCTCCAGAATTCTGTTTCCCTAAACAGTGAAACTATTATGTCAAACTTAGAGGATTTGCGAGGAATCGCCATCGGATCACATAAACATCAGTAATGTAAGATATGCAGAGGATACAGTACTGATTGCAGACAATGAACACGATTTGCAGCTTTTAGTAGATGCGGTTACTGTATCCAGTGTGCAACTAATGTTATAATTAAATTGTAAGAAAATAGAAAATTATGGTCGTCTCCAAGAAGAAAGAAATACCACAATGTAAATTCCGAATAAATGAGAACCTTCTTAAACACGTGAATCGCTACAACTATCTGGGAATAATCAAAACATCTGATGGTAGGTCTCTCTTCTCTTCTTCAGCGTTCCGAGCCATTGAGGTTCTTTGCTGCAGATACAATCCGTCTCCATTCGTCTCTCTGGCTAATTGGTTGATGGTAGGTGCCTAGCATAAATTAGAACAAGTGGCACCTTGCCGTCTTGACAGACGATAGTTTGTGCTTTAAAAAGGCATAATAACTTTTAACTATGGCGGTAGCGAGTGTGACTGATAAGGCCAATTTGCGCTGTAAATGTCCGTTCACAGTGGGTGCATGTGAACACGTGGTCATTTCCACCATCATGCACCATCTTACGTCTAAAACGCTTGGTGTGTGACTTTTCTGCAATAATTTTCTCCTTTGACTTTATTCCATTTCTGATATTTGCCCTCCATGCAACACGTTCAGCGGCGACTTGCTCCCAATGTGCATTATCAATGCCTGTATCAATCATGTCCCGCTTACACACATCCTTGTATCGTAGTAGAGGCCGACCCTGAGATCTCTTACCCATCTGTAATTCACCAAAAAAAATATCCTTTGGTATTCTACCATCATCCATCCTCCTAAGATGTCCTATCCATCTAAGTCTACGAAGACTGAGCATGGAATAAACTGTCACACAACCTGATCTTTCCAATACTTCAGTATTTGTGATTTTGTCTTGCCACTTAATACCAAGAATTCTTCGCAGACACCGCATATGAAAGCTGTTTAAATTGTTCTCTTGGTGTGAGTAAGTTGTCCAGGTTTCACTGCCATAGAGAAGAGTACTAAGGACACAGGCTTGATACACAAGGACTTTTGTTTTGGCAGTAAGCTTCCTGTTCTCCCAGACTCTTTTTCTTAACCTGTTCATTGTTGTTGCTGCCTTACCAATCCGGATGTTGATTTCCTGATCTAGGGATAATTTCTAGCATAAATTAGAACAAGAATAACTATGGCAAAAATAGACTTTTGCAAAATGGAAAACATACTTACCTATAACAAGCTGCTAATCACAATTAAAAAGACTGCTGGTAGAGCCTATTTTAATTTATAAGGGACATGTAAAGAATTGGACAGGTGCAACAGGAAGAAGGGAACGAGAATGCAAGAAAGAAATGACAATCGTAAATTGAGAAATTACACTAAGATTTGTTGGGCACATTATGAGAAGAAATAAGCCTGAAAACATAGTGACAGCTGGCAAGATTGATGGAGAAAGAGCAGGGGGGGGGGGGAGGCAGAGAGATACATACTCTGTATGGTCTTGCTATGGCATAATCAGGACAATAACACTGGAGTGATCCAAGTATCTGGTGATCGTGTGAGATGGCCAACCATGACCGGCCATGTTTATCGGCATACGGTACAGAACATAATGATAACGAAGAACTTGACAAATTTGGAAATTAAAGTGTGTGATTAATTGAAACCAGATAGATTACATCCTGATTAGCAAAAGGTTTCGAAATGCGTTAACAGTTGTAAAAACAGTTTCAAATGCAGACTGTTACAGTGATCACAGATTAATTACTGGCACATTGAGGGTTAAGTTAAAGAAAGTCAAGTATACAGCAGGAAACCCTAAATATGACTTGTGCAAATTGAAAACTGACAAAGAAATACAAGATAATTTTAACATAGAAGTAAAGAACAAATTTGATTTATTGTCTGATCTAGAGATCCTATTTCAAGATGTAGATGATCAATGGGAAATGCTGAAGAATTCAATCAGTTGTGCAGCAGAAAAAACTATTCCAAAAGTAAAGAAAGTGGGCCGTAAGACATGGATGACTGAAGAAATTTTGCAACTAATGGAAACAAGAAGACAGAACAAAAATAATCCTGCCAAATATGAAGAAATTCACAGAAAAGTCAGAACCTTATGTAAGGAGGCAAAAGAAACATGGCTTGAGAAAAATTGCAGAGAAATTGAAAAACAACACAACAGTAAAAATGCGAAACTAATGCACAAAAGAATTCAGGAGCTTACCAATCAAAGAACACGTACATCAGCAGGCTGCCTAAAGACAAAAGATGGAAGAGTCATAATAGAAAAAGAACAGATTTTACATGTATGGTCAGATTACGTGAAAAACCTTTATGACGATAACAGAGACGAACAGTATGATGTTCAGAATAATAATGAAGGGCCAACAATTTTGAAGATGGAGGTTCAGAATGCTCTTAATCATATGAAATCTGGCAAGACCCCCGGTCCAGACAGCGTCACAACAGAAATGATTAATGCTTTAGAAGAATATGGAATAGATAAAGTTACCAGTCTTTTTAATACAATATATGATACTGGAAATATACCTCAGGAGTTATGTAATTCTATATTTATTGCAATCCCAAAGAAATCAGGAGCCTTGGAATGTGATCAACATCGAACAATTAGTATAATGAGTCACATCATGAAGATTTTGCTAAGAATTATCATGCAAAGAGTGAGGAGGAAAATACAACCTGAAATAGGAGAAGAACAATGTGGGTTTGTAGAAGGCAAGGGTACAGTAAATGCTGTGTATATACTGAGAACCGTAATCGAACGTTCTATAGAAGTAAACAAAGATCTACACCTTTGCTTTATTGACTACACAAAGGCTTTTGATAAAGTGAGACATGTCAACATGATAAGGATGCTTGAAGATCTACAAATTGATGGGAAAGACCTTAGACTTGTAAAAAACATATATTGGAAACAACAAGCTGCCATAAGAGTTGATAATGAAGTAAGCCAATATCAGCCTATTAAGAGAGGTGTGAGACAGGGATGTGTAATGTCTCCAGATCTGTTTTCCCTGTACAGTGAAAATATTTTCAGAAATATTGAAGATATGGAAGGAATCAACATTGGGGGACGATGCATCAATAACATTAGATATGCAGATGATACAGTATTAATTGCAGACAATGAACAGGACCTGCAAAATTTAGTAGATGTGGTTGTTACACACAGTGAACAACAAGGGTTAGAATTAAATTGTAAAAAGACACAGATTATGGTCGTCACTAGGAAGAACGAAATACCACAGTGTAATATACAAGTAAATGGGAATATTCTTCAACAAGTGAATAGGTACAATTATCTCGGAACAGTGATAACATCTGATGGGAGATGCCTGGAAGAGATTAGAACAAGAATCGCCATGGCAAAAGTAGCCTTTAGCAAGATGAAAAACATACTGACCAATAAGAAGATGTCAATTGAAACGAGAAAAAGAGTGTTGAGGTGCTACATAGAACCTGTACTTTTATATGGATGTGAAGCTTGGACAATGAGCAGCCAGGCTGAAAAACATCTGATGGCTGTAGAAATGTGGTTTCTGAGGAAAATGCAAAGAATACCATGGACAGCCAGAAAGACCAATGAACAGGTCCTTCAAGAAACAAATGAAGATCGTAGACTGATCAGAGACATTAGACGTAGACAGTCACAATTTTTTGGACATGTTATGAGAGGAAATGATTTGGAGAACTTGGTGACAACTGGTAAGGTCGAGGGAAACAGACCAAGGGGAAGACCTAGAAACAAGTATCTGGATGGCTTGGCCTTGTGGCATGGTCGAGACAGAAACACGGAACTGATCCACGACTCTGGTGATCGAGTGAGATGGCAGAACATGACCGCCCACGCTCACCGGCATGGCACATGATGGATGGATGGATGGATTAATTGAAAACTTTGTAGATTAAAGTATATTATAAAGATTTAACGGAGCGATTAAAATAAGATAATAAATTACTAATTATGAAATTAAAACGTGATTAACTGACCAAATTTATTAAACTGTCAGAAATTATGCACTGAAATATACAGCAGCGGGCTAATGACTAATAAACAGAATACAGTAATGTATTACAGTTAACCAATGACTGAAGTGGATGATTGAGTGATTCATTTTGAGATTACACCAGCTGTTAAAATGGCTCCCTGACTGTTTATAGTGATTACAACTTTCATTTCTATGCACATGTTAATGAATATGTATGATTATTAATATAAAAGTATAGGTTGGTGGCCTGGCCGTTAACATGAACCCCGCTCTGTGTGCAGGTGGAAGGAGAGCAGCAATCACTCTGAACACATTCTAGACGTGGAGGCCTACTCTCTGGTCTCCGACCAGAACCGCAGGTACGACTGCTTGAACCTGGAGCCCCACAAGATGCCGCATAAGAAAGTTCTGCTGGAGCTCTACAACAACGGATGCTTCCCGCGCTATACTTGTGTGGAAATGGAGAAGGTCACCTCATCAGTGATGAAATTTCGACTTGGAGACAGGCTGACCTGGCCTTTGATAACCTTGAAGAATCAGAAAGAAGAAATCTGCAAGGAGGAGCACTTCCGGGCGCGAGATCGGCACAGCCCCCATTCCATGAAGGACAGACCTGCCAGGCTGCTGGTCAATGTGGGAAATATACGAGAGGTGAGTACACGTGGACACAGTCCCAACCTCGTCACACTTTCTCACTCACGTATGCAATATAGCCACAGCATTAATTCTTGCTTCCTACAGAGTTAGTTGCATATCCTTTACAGAACGTCGCAGTCAACACCAGCATTTTGTTCCTATTGTGACATCTTGGCAAGTTTTCGTTCAGTAGTTTGCTATTGCTTTCTGAACGATCGGCACACATACCATTTCGTAAGAACAAACGCAAAGCAGTATGTTGCCAAATCACCCGCAGTTGTGTTTCGAACGCAGGTGTGAGAGATTACGAACTACGTCCGTAACACCTTCGCCACGGAGCTGGCTCCTAAAGAAATGAAAATTCACAAAACCTATAAACTGTTTCACAGGACGACAAACACATGACCAAAGCTGGCTTGATAAGACGGCAAACACATGACCAAAGCTGGCTTGATAAGACGGCAAACACATGACCAAAGCTGGCTTGATAAGACGGCAAACACATGGCCAAAGCTGGCTTGATAGACGGCAAACACATGGCCAAAGCTGGCTTGATAGACGGGAAACACATGACCAAAGCTGGCTTGATAGGACGGCAAACACATGGCCAAAGCTGGCTTGGTAGACGGGAAACACATGACCAAAGCTGGCTTGATAGGACGGAAAACACATGGCCAAAGCTGGCTTGATAGACGGGAAACACACGACCAAGGCTGGCTTGATAAGACGGCAAACACATGGCCAAAGCTGGCTTGATAGACGGGAAACACATGACCAAGGCTGGCTTGATAGACGGGAAACACATGACGAAAAGCTGGCTTGATAGGACGGCAAACACGTTACCAAAGCTGGTTTCATAGGACGGCAAACACATGACCAAAGCTGGCTTGATAAGACGGCAAACACATGACCAAAGCTGGCTTGATAGGACGGCAAACACATGATCAAAGCTGGCTTGATAGGACGGCAAACACATGACCAAAGCTGCTATGACCGTGATTCAGACCACTCAAGGTTAACATTCAAGAATCAACGGTTAAGTCAATTCTTCAATCCTTCGGCTCAAAACGATCCAACAGCAAATTACAAAAAAATTGGAGCCGGAACTGTCAACTAATGATAAAGCCAACTCTTGACCGAGAATTCGAAATCGTCGCTGCTTTTATTTTCACAGCTGACAGAGGTTATGGTAGCAATATTGACATTCAACCTTAAGGAGCTTGTGCTGCCAAGCCGGCGATAAAGTTTTATACTGAATATCTAAGTAACATATTGTACCAACCGTATTTCAATCTTAGTCATTGGGTTCACTCATCCTTCAACATTGTTCTGTCCATCTGCCCATCGTTTGTGACGCTGTTCGATCAGTTTGTCTAGGTTGTCTCTGCCCTCAGGGTTTTCAGTCGACGGCGATATTCTGCGACATCATCAATGCTTCATTACTTTATCTGTCAGTATCATCCATCTTCTGATATCAAGCCAAACAACTGTGAACCATGCCACTTTCTCGAACGTTTACTGTTTCACGTCTTTGCCATTTCAACCTCCATTAGTCCTCTGTTGTTGTTCTCTGACGTCACTGTGACGTTTGTGTTGTTTACCGACAGTCTCTTAGTTTCTTATGGGGTTTTCCCTATATGATTTTCTACCGCCTTTTCCGATGACGTCATTCTGTCTAAACGCTATGTGGCAGTATGCCCCCTCCCTTTTAAAATGATGCAATCATTTTCGACATCAAGAGAATTAACCTGACACATAGCAGTGCAGACACGATGACTTTTATGGGACTAGCAAGATACTATGGACACCTATCGATTACCCGCAAAAATAAAAAATAATAATATATAACGGGCACGCCCTCCAATCTACACACCGACGGTAGACGTCATGTAGACAGCATATGGGGAGGATGTACTAACTAACCGTAAAGATCAGTCCCTCATTTGTCCCTAAGGACAGCGTCCTTATCTAAATAAAAACCTGGAGTAAGGGGACGTGAGTAAATAACAGGTACCAGTTGCAACCAACTGTTCAATTATTCCGACTGCTATGTCGTGAATCTTAATCTCAATAAATTGGTAGGTGAGGTACTAGTATTATGACGTCATAATATTAGGCGTAGTCGAGGTAAATGCTCCTTAAAGACGTCATCACAAACTCTTTGTGTAGGTGTGGCAATAATGACCGAGTGACAACATCATTTAACGGCGTCATCCATAATGATATACGTAGTGGTGGCTATACTTGGCAATGGCGATCACAATGAGAATTGAACAATCTACGATCCATCATATGGATAATTCAGTACCAACTACGAACAATAATAATAATAATAATAATAATAATAATAATAATAATAATAATAATAATTGTAACCAACTAATAATTAGACTTAATTAACTATGTGCAATTAATCAATACATACATTACACTATGCTAATATTATTAACTCAATCCTATGAAACGCAATGTTAATATCAATCTACCACCTTTTCCGATGACGTCATTCTGTCTAAACGCTATGTGGCAAAAGCTGGCTTGATAGGACGGCAAACACGTTACCAAAGCTGGCTTGATAGGACGACAAACACGTTATCAAAGCTGGCTTGATAGGACGGCTTCACACTACAACAAACACACCTGATATACATTGCTTCACAATACAACAAACATCTGATATACATGGCTTCACATTACAACAAATACATATGATATACATTGCTTCACATTACAACAAGCACATCTGATATACATTGTTTCACATTACAACAAACACATCTGATATACATTGCTTCCCATTACAACAAACATATATGATATACAATGCTTCTCTTTACAACAAACATATATGATATGCATTGCTTCACAACACAACAAACACATCTGATATACATTGTTTCACAATACAACAAATACATCTGACATACAATGTTTCATGTTACAAGACATATATATGATATACATGGCTTCACATTATAATAAACATATATGATATACATGGCTTCACATTACAACAAACACATATGATATGCATGGCTTCACATTTCAACAACCACATATGATATACATGGCTTCATATTACAACAAACATATATGATATACATGGCGTCATATTACAAAAAACATATATGATATACATGACTTCAGATTACGACAAATACATATGATATACATGGCTTCGTGTTACAACAAACATATATGATATACATGGCGTCATATTACAAAAAAACATATATGATATACATGACTTCACATTACGACAAACACATATGATATACATGGCTTCATGTTACAACAAACATATATGATATACATGGCTTCACATTACAAGAAACATATATGATATACATGGCTTCACATTACAACAAATAAATATGATATACATGGCTTCACATTACAACAAACATATATGATATACATTGTTTCATGTTGCAACAAACACATCTGGAATACATAGCTTTACAGGACACCAAATATATGATTTATATGGCTTCAAGTTACGACAAACGCCAGATATGCGAGGGTCTTCAAATGAAAACCTTAGTCTTTTTTTTTTTTTTTTTTTTTTTTGTGTGTGAATATATTCTGAAAAGGTAAAGTACAAATGTATCATTTTTCGATTTTGTCACAACTACGTTAAATGCAAGTTCTCCAGCGCCGATAAAGTTCTTGGATTCCTGTCGAAAAATAAATTCCCTTGGTGGCGAGTGTGACCACTCATGCACCACATGCTGTACCTCTTCATCGAGCCGAAAAGTCTTTCCGCCCAAACTTGTGGAAATCACTTCGGGCTAGGTCTGGCGAGTACGGGGGGATGTGGCACACACTGAAAGTGGAGGTCTTCGATGGTTTCAACCGTTGCAAGGGCAGTATAGGGTCGGGCATTGGCATGTTGCAATAGGACATCTTTACTCAGAAGTCCACGTCGTTTGGATTTGATTGTTGGTCGAAGATGATTCCTGAGAACATCTGTACATGTATCACTGGTGACAGTTTCCCCTCTTGGCATGTAATGCTCTAAAATAAAGCCTCGCCACGAGCACTGCCGGATGCGGGTTCGATGCCTGGACTCGTCACTTGTCAAACTGTAGGTCAGGTTGTACATCTATCCATCCGTGCTCTCAGACCTAACAAAGTTAAGGCAAGGTTGGACATATATCCCTCAGTGCTCTCACGCATAACAAAGTGAAGGCACGGTTGGACATCTATATCTCCGTGCTCTCAGACCTAACAAAGTGAAGGCAAGGTTGGACATATATCCCTCAGTGCTCTCACGCATAACAAAGTGAAGGCACGGTTGGACATCTATATCTCCGTGCTCTCAGACCTAACAAAGTGAAGGCAAGGTTGGACATATATCCCTCAGTGCTCTCACGCATAACAAAGTGAAGACAAGGTTAAACATCTATCCATCCGTGCTCTCAGACCTAACAAAGTGAAGGCAAGGTTGGACATATATCCTTCAGTGCTCTCACGCATAACAAAGTGAAGGCACGGTTGCACATCTATCTCTCCGTGCTCTCAGACCTAACAAAGTGAAGGCAAGGTTGGACATCTATCTCCCCGTGTTCTCAGACCTAACAAAGGGAAGGCACGGTTGGACATCTATCTCTCCGTGCTCTCAGATCTAACAAAGTAAAGGAAAGGTTGGACATCTGTCTCTCCGTGCTCTCATATCTACAAAAGTGAAGGCAAGGTTGGACACCTATTCCTCCGTGCTCTCACGCATAACAAAATGAAGGCGAGGTTTGACAAGTATCCCTCAATGCTCTCATGCACAACACAGTGAAGGCAAGGTTGGGCTTATATCTGTGCTCTCAGACCTAACAAAGTGAAGGCATGGTTGGAGGCCTATCTCTCCGTGCTCTCAGACCTAATAAAGTGAAGGCAAGGTTGGACATCTATCTCTCCGTGCTCTCATATCTAACAAAGTGAAGGCAAGGTTGGACATCTATCCCTCCGTGCTCTCAGACCTAACAAAGTGAAGGCAAGGTTGGACATCTATCCCTCCGTGCTCTCAGACCTAACAAAGTGAAGGCAAGGTTGGACATCTATCTCTCCGTGCTTTCACGCATAACAAAGTGAAGACGAGGTTTGACATCTATCCCTCAGTGCTCTCACGCATAACAAAGTGAAGGCAAGGTTAGGCATCTATCTCTCCGTGCTTTCAGACCTTACAAAGTGAAGGCAAGGTTGGACATCTATCTCCCCGTGCTCTCAGACCTAACAAAGTGAAGGCAAGGTTGGACATCTATCTCTCTGTGCTCTCACGCATAACACAGTGAAGGCAAAGTTGGACATCTATCTCTCTGTGCTCTCACGCATAACACAGTGAAGGCAAGGTTGGACATCTATCTCTCAGTGCTTTCAGACCTAAAAAAGAGAAGGCAAGGTTGGACATCTATCTCTCCGTGCTTTCACGCATAACACAGTGAAGGCAAGGTTGGACATCTATCTCTCCGTGCTTTCAGACCTAACAAAGTGAAGGCAAGGTTGGACATCTATCTCTCCGTGCTCTCAGACCTAACAAAGTGAAGGCAAGGTTGGACATCTATCTCTCTGTGCTCTCACGCATAACACAGTGAAGGCAAGGTTGGACATCTATCTCTCTGTGCTATCACGCATAACGCAGTGAAGGCAAGGTTGGACATCTATGTCTCCGTGCTCTCATATCTAACAAAGTGAAGGCAAGGTTGGACATCTATCTCACCGTGCTCTCAGACCTAACAAAGTGAAGGCAAGGTTGGACATCTATCTCTCCGTGCTCTCATATCTAACAAAGTGAAGGCACGGTTGGACATCTATCTCTCTGTGCTCTCATGCATAACACAGTGAAGGCAAGGTTGGACATCTATCTCTCTGTGCTCTCACGCATAACACAGTGAAGGCAAGGTTGGACATCTATCTCTCCGTGCTTTCAGACCTAACAAAGTGAAGGCACGGTTGGACATCTATCTCTCGGTGCTCTCAGACCTAACAAAGGGAAGGCAAGGTTGTACATCTATCTCTGCGTGCTCTCAGACCTAACAAAGTGAAGACAAGGTTGGACATCTATCTCTCCGTGCTCTCAGACCTAACAATGTGAAGGCAGGGTTAAACATCTATCTCTCCGTGCTCTCAGACCTAACAAAGTGAAGGCAACGTTGGACATCTATCTCCCCGTGCTCTCAGACCTAACAAAGTGAAGGCAAGGTTGGACATCTATCTCTCTGTGCTCTCAGACCTAACAAAGGGAAGGCGAGGTTGGACATCTATCTCTCCATGCTCTCAGACCTAACAAAGGGAAGGCAAGGTTGGACATCTATCTCTCCGTGCTCTCAGACCTAATAAAGGGAAGGCAAGGTTGGACATCTATCTCTCCGTGCTCTCAGACCTAACAAAGGGAAGGCAAGATTGGACATCTATCTCTCCGTGCTCTCAGACCTAGCAAAGGGAAGGCAAGGTTGGACATCTATCTCTCCGTGCTCTCAGACCTAACAAAGGGAAGGCAAGGTTGGACATCTATCTCCCCGTGCTCTCAGACCTAACAAAGTGAAGGCAAGGTTGGACATCTATCTCTCCGTGCTCTCAGACCTACCAAAGTGAAGGCAAGGTTGGACATCTATCTCTCTACGCTCTCAGACCTAACAATGTGAAGGCAAGGTTGGACATCTATCTCTCCGTGCTCTCAGACCTAACAAAGTGAAGGCAAGGTTGGACATATATCTCTCCGTGCTCTCAGACCTAACAATGTGAAGGCAAGGTTGGACATCTATCTCTCCGTGCTCTCAGACCTAACAAAGTGAAGGCACGGTTGGACATCTATCTCTCCGTGCTCTCAGACCTAACAAAGTGAAGGCAAGGTTGGACATCTATCTCTCCGTGCTCTCAGACCTAACAATGTGAAGGCAAGGTTGGACATCTATCTCTCCGTGCTCTCAGACCTAACAAAGTGAAGGCAAGGTTGGACATCTATCCCTCCGGGCTCTCAGACCTAACAAAGTGAAGGCAAGGTTGGACATCTATCCCTCCGTGCTCTCAGACCTAACAAAGTGAAGGCAAGGTTGGACATCTATCCCTCCGTGCTCTCAGACCTAACAATCTGAAGGCAAGGTTGGACATCTATCTCTCCGTGCTCTCAGACCTAACAAAGTGAAGGCACGGTTGGACATCTATCTCTCCGTGCTCTCAGACCTAACAATGTGAAGGCACGGTTGGACATCTATCTCTCCGTGCTCTCAGACCTAACAATGTGAAGGCAAGGTTGGACATCTATCTCTCCGTGCTCTCAGACCTAACAAAGTGAAGGCAAGGTTGGACATCTATCTCTCTGTGCTCTCACGCATAACACAGTGAAGGCAAGGTTGGACATCTATCTCTCTGTGCTCTCACGCATAACACAGTGAAGGCAAGGTTGGACATCTATCTCTCCGTGCTCTCAGACCTAACAAATTTGAACATCTATCCCTCTGTGCTCTCAGACCTAACAAATTGCTTCGAGGCATATTATTAAAAAAAAAATAGCATAAGATGCTTGCCGAAGCAGTGTTTATCATCATCATCATCATCATCTTCCACTTCTGCCGTCAAGCGTCGTGGGGAGGAATAATTTGCATTCCAGCGCCCGGTGGACGGCACTGGATAGTGTCATTCCGTGTGGTTGTACAATGTCTCTGATGTTTATAAACTATATAAATATAGTGATGTTTTGTAAGGGTATATGTTTCGGCTTTATTTCCTTCTTCTGCCTCTCCAACAGACACCTGCATTGTAATATATGTGTGTGTTTGCGAGAGAGCGCGTTCATTCGCGTGTGTGTGTGTGTGTATGTGTGTGCACGCTCGAGCACACACACACACACACACACACACACATTGTCTCCTTACCGTCTCGACATTGCTGCTATGAGTTTTGGTTGTTCCCTAAGCTGAAACTGCCATTGAAAGGGACTCGGTGTGAGTCAAGAAAGCGACTGTCACGCCACACTCCATTCCCAACAAGATCTTCCTGAAATACTTCCAACTGTGGCGTGGTCTATGGAGAAGTCTTCACAGTTCCAAGGAAATAAAGGTTTCAGACAGCCAGGCCAGTTATTTTTATTTGATCCGACCAGTTGTCCGACACTTTTTAACAGGCCTTGAATATACGCCAGGTCAGAAGTCTGCCATAATACTGGACGCCAGGTGACGGATATTGAGTTTAGCCGAGTATTGGCTGAATAAACGGCAATGGACCAACACAGGTTGTGGGCATTGAGAGGAAGTGAGTGAGTCGGTGGGATAGTTTTCTCTAGAAAACACTTCAAACCTCTACAAGATGTCCATCGATTGCTAACAGGTACCATGCATAACCTCTCTCCCTGGTATCTTGCTGAGTCTGTATTTAGACAAAGGTTACTGAAGTCAAACCATGCACAAACGGGTGAAGTCAAGGGAAAAACACTGCAGTGTTTAACCGATTGCCTGCCGTGAACCACTGTATTGGTTCCATAGAACGAATTTGGCACCCGTAAACCACTTGGTTGGCTCGATATAGACAGTGCGTTATTTGTTCCACTTCTCTAATTATTCCGCAATTTTTAGTGTTTCGGTAAATTAAAATTGAGACAGAAAAGTTTCGCAGTGTGAAACAAGCGTTAGCATCCATGGTTTTTTTTTTTTTTTTTTTATTTTTTTTAAAGAAAACGAATTTGTTGTGATTCGAAATGATTGTTGTGATTCGAACTTCAAAATGACAACGCTTCTGGTTCTGGACCTCATATATGTTATTACAATTACCGTTTTAAACAATTTTATAATATAATTATTGTAATTTAAAGGGCTTTGTGAAAGATTCTAAAACTAATACCACGTACAGTAGTCAGTAGTCATTTAGATTATTTAGTAGTAATTGAAAACAATACTAAAAGCGAAAGTTCGTCATAATATGATGGCACATGTCGAATTATGAATGCACTAATGGGCCACATTTATGTCCCTAAATTTGTTTTGTCTATCACAAAGTATTTAAGGAGTATTTAAATAATTAAATTTAAAAGAATAATGATTATAACTAAATAGAAAATAGTGTTTATATTATTCTTCTCAGTACAATCTGCTTGGTGTGTTCCTGACATTTTCCATTTTGTGTGAAAATTATGTGCTTCAAAATATTATGTTTTAATTGTGTTTTATTGGTGTTATGGAGCAGTTCTTGTGATATTATTATATACAAGTGGTGTATTTAACATTATTCAGTAAATTTAACATGATTATCTGTAGTGGATACAAAATAACACCTTGGTAAGTGGAAATTTGTCATAACTTTCACCCCTTTAGTTTAAATTGTAATTACTAAACCTCTCCCGGTCTCCCTGGTCGAGGTGTTAGCAGCTTTCTCCGTAACCCCGAATACTTTCGTGGTTTACGTGAGCGCACGATAATTGGAAGCGGTTCGAGTCGCGCAAGTGACTTATGAGAGTATGGAGCCGGTCGTGGCGTACTGATGAGCGTAATCTAGCCTAGGAATCAACATACAGCTGAAAGATGCTGATGTTGACCGCAATATCCTGAAACAGGATGGAAACGCGAAAAAAAAAATTTACTAAACCTCTCAATATTGTCATAATAATTCTAACTTATCAATTATTAACACTGTCGTGTTCCCTGTGCAATCTCCCTTAATTTGATATATCATGCAGTACATCTGCTACAATTTTACCCATTTTCAAACGCTTGTTAACTAACTAGATCTTGTTAACGCCGTTAATGAGAGTTCTAATTAAATCACCTCGTCCAGCAGGGATTTGCCGGCACCTTGCCACCTTGATAGGCAATAGTTTGTAACATGGGGTTATACCTCTCAATAGCACAAAGCCTAGGCTGAATTTAGAGGCCATGTATTGCCCTTGCAGTATAATCCCTCTATCGGTCTCCCTAGCTTACTCCAGAGGAAAGGTAACACCAATACGTCTGGTACAAGAAAAGCTGCAGAAGCTGTCGGATCAGCAAAGTAATGCTCTAAGTAGGGGGCTGCGTGGTCTCGGGGTATGGTGTCCGCCTCGAGTGCTGGAGGTCCCGGATTCAAGCCCCGGTGATGCCGGTTTTTTTTTCTCGTGGACTTCTAGTAATAAATTTCCCATGTCTCTGGGTAGTGAGATCGGACGCCCGTGTGTAATGTTGCGCACGTAAAAAATCCCTTGGCAGTTGGAAATCGAAAAAGAGTAGCCTAACGGCGTTGCCCGGGCAAAATTTCGAGTTAAAAATCTACCCAAAGTATTTCAGGATCCTCAGCGGTGCTACGGAGTTCGTGCACTGAGCTGAGTTTCTCCAGACTCAGGTTTGAGTTAGGAGGAGAACGGAGCACTTATGGGTTGCACCCGTGTGCCGTGATGTTGATCCATCTACTAAACTAAACTAATGCTCTAAGTATCTGCCTGTCGGAGCTTCGATGCTAAACCAGTTGTCGACCAATACCTCGGGGCCAGGTCTGCCCTGTCATGACATTTAGTCTTTAGGTTGCATTTCCTCGCATCAACTGCACTTCTTTGCCCGAAGCTGTTACAATAATGTAGGGTGTCGGGTTTGGTGAGCGCCACCCAATATTTAGCGCTAACAGATAGCAGATAATACCGTCTGCTGTTATGCCATAGCTCAGTCATATCTGACTCAGACCTGACTCTACCAGTAAGGATTATCATGCGCTATATGTGGCACCCGATTGTCAGCGTGCTACTGTATGTAAATTAAATGTTCAAAAACGCTTACATAACGTTGTATAGCGTTTCAGAACACGTGTACACAATGGAAAGCTGGAAAACACCAAGAATGAAACGGATAGAATGAATGCCAATATATTAGGTATTAGTGAAATGGGTTCAAATGGGAATGCTACGTGAGGGAAAAAGTCATTCAGATAAACGTACAACATTATTTACTCAGGAGGGAAGGAATGAAACAGAAGAGTCGGGATTCTCCGTGGCGAAGTGTTCAAGCCGTTTGACTCGGGCTCCGAAGGTTGTGGGTTCGATTCCGGACCGCGTCCTTCTGTTCACGAGTTAAATTTTTGGGAGACTCCTGTGGTTCGTCGCTAGAGCTACGGAGTTCGTGCTTTGTGCGACGCTTTCCGCGCTGCGGAAAGAGACCGAGCCATATGTGGTGCAATGAAGTCGACCCTGGCGACTTTTAAGAAGAGCTGGGATCATGTTGGATCAACAGAGAGTAAACACAGTCACATAATTTTGAACAATCTCTAGTAGATTGCTGTTGATGAAGCTCCTCGGCAAATCCCCGGATAGTAGTATAATACAGGCATGTGCAAACCCCTGGACAGTAATATAATTCAGACGTGTGCACGAATTGCAGTCAAAGGATTTTGGACAATCTCAGATAGACTGCTATTAGTGAAACTCCGTGGCTAACCTATGGTTATCAGAATAATACAGGCATATATACACACGTGTTGACATATAGGCATACGCAGATAACAAAGAAGATGTGGATGTCTTATAATGCGTGCATGACATAGAGAAGATAATTAAAGAGAGAGAGATGAATACGGGGTAATCATGAATGGAGCTGCAGGAGAAAGCTACAGATGGCCTGTTGTGAGAGCGTTGACGGCCTATTCCCCAATGGGGAATACAGAGCAAGAGAAGAAAGAAGGTATAATAAGATATATAGAACATATGCCAGGGATCACTGTTGGTGGTCATTACAGAAATAACGTATGTTATGTTGATGACCGCAACCTAATAACAACAGCTAAAGGGGAACTACAGAAAATGATAGGTACGGAAGTTGCAGAAGGTGATAAAATGGGACTCGTCTTGAATAATAATAAGATATGCATAATAGTAAAATCAAAGAAATGGATCATACCTAAAAGTACAATTAAAGTTTATGATGCTTATTTGTATCAAGTACAGAAATTCAAGTCTCTAAGCACGTGGATAACATTAGATGAAAGCTGTATCACAGAGATAGAGACCAGAATAGAACAAGCAAAAACTGCATTTTATGAAATGATGACCATCTCACTTAACAAGTCCCTGTCACTAGATGCTAGAAAATGACACTTGTGTGAGTATATTACATAGACCCAGCTTGAATATATGGTCGTGAATCATGGACAATTTAATCGAGCTAGGAAGATTTGCTCCGACAACACACTAAAGGAAGAACTAGGCTCCCTTCACTAGACTGAAATCTAATGGATATCCAACCGGTTTCATCAAGCGTCAATGCCAGCCATCCAAACCTACCTCCACAGAATCAACGCTTCCCAAACTTCAAGTGTTTCTTTAGCTAATCTTTTGAGGAGACGACATAATGAAACGAATACACAATCGAATTAGTACAGTTGTGAACCGAACATCCTTTGCTGCTGAACCAATTATCAAATACAAAACCACCTCGGTACCTGCGCCCTCTGTGAAAGAACCATTGTCTACGTACACCAAATCAAACTGCGTTTATCAATTCCAGTGTGAGTGCCACGCCACTTACATAGGTAGAGCGGAAAGAAATTAGCAAATCGAGTAACCGAAAATATATCAGTGTGGATGGAGAATAGAGTTAATCATTCTTCAGGAATCCCTGTGCAGTCGACAGGTGATAATAATGTTTCGAATTCGGCCATCACAGAACATTTTCTGATTAGCAATCACACAGGCAATAAACAATCTACATTTCGTATACTATATTCTACAAACAATTATAGATTGCTCAGACATATCTAAGCATTATATATTAGTCTATTCCAGCCGTTACTATGTAAACAGATGGCCTTCCTGGTAAGTGTTAGACTTCCGTGGATATAACGTTCTACACATTCACGCAAGGTCAGGGACAATGCACGTCATATTGGAGCCAAAGTATCATTTATTGTTTCACATAAAATCATATGTACCTCTGTAGTATGCACCTGAGGAGATGCAGCGAAATATACTAGGCAATAAATAGTGCAATCTTTTATTGATGGCGTGTGTGTTTAAATCTGTAAGCAAGCAAAATAAAGTCACTTGACCTCAAAGAGATGGTTTTAAAAAAGATTGCTGGACTTGCATTGTTAAACATATAAAAACATGAAGTGTAGGAAAGCTTTACAAAATACAATTACTGAAAACAGAGGGCATTGCAACAACAAGCTTTTCCTTGGTGTTACCGCATGTTAACTCATTTCATTCATATCGTAACCATGAACATTCATTGGACGGCCAGAATGAGTAACCTAAATGTTTTGAAAGAGACTAAGAGACGAAGACAACTTATCACAAACATTAGAAGAAAGCAGTAGCCATTTTTGTCACATACTTAGAGGAGTGGAACATGTTGTGACAACTTCAAAGCTGTATGGAAAGAGAGACAGAGGAAGACAACTAGTGATGATTTTTGTAAATCTGTTGTCATGGCACGGACAGGCGTCAGGATTATTTCACACAATATATTTCTGAAGTAGGCTGTAGATAACCCTTGCGAAAACAACTGCTATTTCTGTCTGGAGACCAGTGATGGCATCGCCCGCACACCGTTCTCTCAATTCTCACCCTGTATCACTTCGTATATCATGCAAAATATCAGCAATGGCATACAACTCATGAAATACAACCAGCAATGACATACAACTGCTGAAATACAACAAGCAATGGCATACAACTGCTCAAATACAACCAGCAATGACAGACAGCTATTGAAATACAACCAGCAATGACATACAACTGCTGAAATACAACAAGCAATGGACCACTTCTACTCCAGACTTAGCTTTCTGCACAGGAGACATCCTCCACAAAATCGATCGCCATGTGCTTGACCAATTAGCAGATAGTGACCACAGACCAATCAAGCTTGTAATGAATATGGAGTATGTTCCACAGGAGCAAAAGCCTTTGCCCCGCTGGAATTACAAACGAGCAGATTTGGACAGATTTGCCATACTAACAGACAAATATTGTGAAAACATAAATACACGATATGGCAACATGAAGCAAATGGTGGAAAGTCTAAACAGAGCAATAATACAGGCGGCCACTGAGTCTATTCCAAGAGGTGCGAGGAAAAATTACAAACCATACTGGACTGAAAAACTACAAATTTTGGAGGACAAAGTTGAAGATGCCAGGAAGACAGCAGAGAGAGAACAAACAACTGAAGCGAACATCTCTCTCAAAGCCATCTCAGCAAAATATGAAAGAACAGTAAATCAAAAAACAAGAGATTGTTGGAGGGAAAAAACAGGAAACCTGAATTTTGATAGGGATGGAAACAAACGATGGAAACTAGTGAAAGCCATGAACAATGAAGGACCTAGAAACAAACAAATAACAATTAAACAAGGAAATGCTTTGCTTACAGGAAAAAAGGCTGCAAATGCACTAATGGAACACTATGCCAGTGCAAACCACATTGATATTACAACCGAACAGGAGAAAGCAATGAAAGACAAACAGATACATCATAGTAATACAGAGACAGCAGCAGAATATATGATGGCAAATCTAACAATGGAAGAAATGGAACAGGCAATGAATACCCTAAAAAGAAAACATCACCAGGAAAGGATGGAATCACAATTGAAATGCTAATAGGACTAGGCACTAAGGCAAAAAAGAAACTACTAGCAGTCCTAAATTACAGCTGGAAGAGAGGAATAGTCCCACAGGCATGGAAGGAAGCTATACTAATACCAGTCCCAACGAAAGGAAAAGACCTGGAAGAACCAAATGGATATCGACCTATCAGTCTACTTAGCTGTGTAGGAAAATTAATGGAACGCATTATCAATGGCAGGCTAACATGGCATCTGGAAGAAAACAAACTCTTAACACCACACCAAGCAGGGTTCAGAAAGTACAGATCCACTGAAGATCAAACAACCTATATAGCTCAGGGAACAGAGGATGCCTTCCAAGAGAAAAAAAACACACACTAGCGGTTTGGATAGATTTAGAAAAAGCATTTGATAAAGTATGGAAAGAAGGGCTGAGAGTAAAACTGCATAAAAATGCATGTTTGTGGGAAAATGTATAAATGGATCAGCCACAACCTTGAGAACAGAACTGCCAGGACAAAAGTACAAGGACAAACCAGCAAAGTGATGTTGTTGGAGCAAGGTATCCCCCAAGGAGGAGTTCTTTCACCAACATTATTCCTAGCATATATAAATGACATCACAGAACATTTTCCAGCCAGAGTACACACATCCTCCTTTGCAGATGACCTAGCCATATGGACATCTGAAGAATATATTAGAACAGCTAACAGCAGAATACAGCAAGCCTTATTAGCGCTAGAGGACTGGTCAAAATCATGGCTAGTGAAGATAAGTAAGGAGAAAACAACATGCACAATGTTTTCCCTCTCAAATAAAACTCAGTAACCTAAGCTGGTATTGAATGGAAAAATATTGCGCCATGAAGAAAATCCAAACTATCTAGGATTCACCTTTGAGCGTCGCCTGACATGGAAGACACAGGTTGAGAAAAATCGAACAAGAGCAAGGCAAAAAATGGCAATCATGAAAAAGCTTGCTAGTACAACGTGGGGAGCAGATGAGAAAGTTCTCAAGAAGTTATATACTGGACGGATGATGCCAGTACTGGAATATGGCATTGCAGTTTGGGCAACAGCAGCTAAGTCAAACTTTAACAAAATCGGTACAGTCCAAAATCAAGGAATGCGAATCATAACTGGAAGCCTGAAGACAACGCCTATTAATGAACTAGAAAAGATCACTTGTTTACAACCAATGGAGGATAGAAGAGATAGCAGAGCCCAGCAACAAGCAGAAAAGTTCAGATGATTGACAGACCACACTATGAATAACAGGTTTAATGGTTTTGGAAAGGGAAGACTGAAGCGTGGCAACTTTGTAGAAACTGCAAAACGAAAGATTATGGCAGATGCCATACTTAACATATCAACGCTCAAACCCATTTACAATGTAGACAAGTTCCCAGCTTGGAGACAGCAGCAACTGCCTGAGATGATAGAAAACATTCCTGGTATTGAGAAAAAGAACACTCAGAATGAAACCGAAAGAAGAAAAATAACCCTAAACTACATAAAAGAACATTACCCAAGCAACAATTGGACCCATGCATATACAGATGGATCAGCCAAAAATTCAATAGAAAATGGAGGAGGAGGAATTCTCCTAAATTTAAAAAATGGAGTGAAAAAAAACACAGTCAGCGGCAACTGGAAAATGTTCAAGTAACTTCAAAGTAGAGGTAGAAGCTTTAAAAACTGCAGCAGAAATGCTATTGATGGAGGGAAATAAAGAGAAGCAAATAGCTATCTTCACAGATGCAAAGTCAGCTGTCTCAATACTGAAGAGCAAAAACAGCACAGAACTAGTTGACCTAAGAGCAGCACTCCATGGTCTATGCCAGAAATCCAAAAAAGTTGTAATACAGTGGATCCCATCACATTGCAGTATACCTGGAAACGAAGAGGCTGACAGACTAGCAAAAGAGGGTGGACGACTACCACACCCTGACATACACATAACCTATAATGAGGCAAAGAAGTTTATAAAAAGCACTTATAGAACCAAATGGGAATCAGAGCATCCAGGCCACCAGAAGGATGACGCATATTACAAACTCGACCGAAGAGAACAAGTAGCAATCTTCAGACTCCGCACAGGACATAACAGGCTGAAATATCACTTGTTAAATAAACTAAAGATAGGAGATACCGATGAATGCAATTGTGGAACTGATAAAATGACAGCTAAACATTTTCTGCAAGAGTGCCCAATATATGCAGAACAGAGAAAGATATTTTGGCCCACACCTCCTTCATTTTAGGACAAGCTCTACGGAGATATCAACAAGCTCAAGTTGACCGCAGCTTACTTTAACTACATACAGGTTGACATTTAAAGGTGCATGAAGAAGTATTTAGACTGCCGCACTTTATACCACAGGTATGTCGGTTACAAAAGCGTCACAGAGGCATGAAGTGGAATATTGCTTGAATAGCAAATCCATTACGTGGAAAGTCCGAACCAAAAGCTCACTGTGTGGGCTTCATAAAAGGTGGAAAAAGTGTCCTAGTGGCACGAAATGGAATATTGCTTGGATAGCAAATCCATTACGTGGAAAGTCCAAATCGAAAGCTCACTGTGTGGATGTCATCTGCAGACTGCATTCTTCTGGTTTCCGGAAGAACAGCCTATGGTGAACGGAAGGCCCAATATACGGAAGTGAGGCTAAGCAGCCATGTGCAAGACATGACGATTCCTTGGGTGAGCCCAGTACCAGAGCGCTATGTGTCGGCTCTGCAAGTATGGAAGCCTCCTTGGATGGCGGCGAATGCCCATGGTCTGCCCCTGCCTTCCCTTGAGGGCTGACCAGGATGTCTTTGGCTGTTCTGTATGGACCAGCTGGGATGGGGGATAACACCACAACAGTGAGAGTCAAACGTCCTAAGAAACCCCCGAGATAACAATATAACATCCAGCTCTCGTCGCTGACTGTTTCTTCTTGTTGTTTGTTTTTTTTTTTTTGTTTTTTTTTTTTGTTTTTTTTTTTTTTTTTTGCGTAAAAAAGGATATGCAAAAAAAAAACAACAACAAAAAAAAAAAACACAAACAAGAAGAAACAGTCAACGGACCTGTAACACGGTAAGACGAGGACAGTTAGCATAAGGTAGAAACAATATCCTAGCTGGAGGACGCTCGTAAACACATTGAGTCAATTAATATGATTTCAACGAGAGCTGGATGTTATATTTCTATTGGTCACTCTCATCTCTCCGCTGCTTAGCCACCCGGTGTCTAAGGTTCATCTATAGATAGTATATTCAACTCTGCAGTCGTAAAAGAGGCACATGCAGGCCAAGAGAGATTATGCTGGATGGACTGAGACGATGCCAAGGAAGAATAACATCAACTGAGTTATCCAGAACAAAGAGTTAGATCTTGAGATCTGACGATAGACATGATCGCCTAAACTTGTTGGCGATGCCCGTGACATTGGTAATGATGATTTTCCAACAAATGCTCTTGTGCCTTGGGATTAACAAATACCATCTCTCTTGACGTCATCTTTACAGCGATACGATGCATGACATGTTTTATCATGCATCATTTCTAACCTTCACACAGAATTACATGGCAGCTACATAACTCCAAATCCACCAGTACACATCGCCAGCTTCACGATGACTAGGGACAGCCTAGTGGGAGTATAGCCCAGTCTCACATCAGGGCTGTCGGTGTGTATTCAGCCCACACGGTCAGCCCAGTCTTTCCTTGTTTCTGAAAACCGCGTAATGGCACACAGCTGACTCTGCCTGTACACACACGTTTAGTGGGGAACTTGATTGCTCCCTATATGTGTTTACCATTGTACGAAAGTTTAGCTCTTGACACATCAGACACTACAACCTCGCACAAACACACCATACATACACATGAGCGCGCGCGCACACACACACACACATATACACGCATACATACGCACACACAAACAGCCGCAGCTGCCAACCACAGCTACTACAGCTATAACACATTGACACTTTCAGGTGAACTGCAGCCTGCCAGAGCACCTCCAGAAAGGGATAGCCTTCCGCGAAGATGGCAAACAGTGTGGTGGCTGTCTCAACTACGAGCCTCAGCTCTCGCCCAACCACTTCACCGTCAGGTAAGCTGTCATTGACGCTTGAGTCAAGGACTCAGCCATTTCCCCATCCAGACGTTAATGTGTGTTTGTCACCACTTTTTATCAACTTGAGTCAAGGACTCAGCCATTTCCCCATCCAGATGTTAATGTGTGTTTGTCACCACTTTTTATCAACTTGAGTCAAGGACTCAGCCATTTCCCCATCCAGATGTTAATGTGTGTTTGTCACCACTTTTTATCAACTTGAGTCAAGGACTCAGCCATTTCCCCATCCAGATGTTAATGTGTGTTTGTCACCACTTTTTATCAACTTGAGTCAAGGACTCAGCCATTTCCCCATCCAAATGTTAATGTGCGTTCGTCACCACTTTCTCTCAGCCAGTCAGTGTCTTCGCTGACTCTAGCTGTGCCGAGAACGTGCCTCCGCTCGTGGTCGAGATCAGATGACATGGCACACATTCTCGTTGGTATGTAGAAGAAAAGGTCTTCACATATACTAGGTCATATTTCTATGAAATGTGGATAACCTTCCATCCTGGTCGCCTTTCCGTCGCAAGAATATATATATATATATATATATATATATATATATATATATATATATATATATATATATATATATATATATATATACACACTCTCCTTTGCAGGCCATCGTCATCAACCCCAACCCAGGTTGACTTACTAGGAAATTTTAAGTCAGTAGTCTGCTATTGTTTCTGAACGAGAAATCAACGTTCTAGTCCAACTGACTGGTGTGTGGATTTAACCCACTACTCGGCCGTCAGCGCATCGGAAGTTTACGCGCAAGCGCGTTAATTTCCACGACCACGCTCACACACAGACACACACACTCACACATACATATATATAGGTGTGTGTGTGTGTGTTTGTGTGTGTGTTATGTTATGTAAGTTCCATATCCTTTACAGGACGTTGCAGTCAACACCAGCATTTTTTGCTGTTATAATCTCTTGGCGCGTTTACTTTCAGTCGTTTACCATTGCTTTCTGAACCACAGGCACCCATACCATTTCGTAAACACCAACGCAACGCGGTCTGCTGCCAAATCGCACAGCTGTGTTTCCAACGCGGGTATGTGGGATCACGAACTGCGTCCGTAATCCCATGGTTACAATATATGTATATATAAAGTGTAAACTCTCATCGTGACACTGATTGTAACGTCTGTACACCTTCTGGGTCGAATGAGTCAGTTTCTTACCTTAGCATTTTGGAGGGCGTGTGTGTGTGTGTGTGTGTGTGTGTGTGTGTGTGTGTGTGTGTGTGTGTGTGTGTGTGTGTGCATGTGTGCGTGAGTGCGTGCGTGCGTGTGTGTGCGTGGCGGGATGACTACAAACACAGTTAACCACTGACACACACATGATGTCCCCCACAGCCCCGTGAACTGCTCCGAGTCGGGCGAGAAGAAAGAACACAGGAACGTGCCCCTACAGTACAGCTGCCTGGCCACCTTCCAGTTCTACAACAACACCATCTCTGTGGTGACCAAGACCAACAGCTACCCTAATGAGATGGGGCAGTACTTAGTCTGGATTTTCACACCTGAGAACCACATCAAGGTGAGCTGTGTAGATGCTAACAATATGTCTAACAACAAAATAAAGGAAAGGTTCCTTGTACACGCTAAGGTATACAGGGCGTATAAAGCTAGACCCATGTTTGTATGTACTAGGTGATGGGTTCGGCATGTGTATGTATCAGGTGATATGGTCGGCAATAGCGAAGGAAATCGCTGGTTCCGCACCACATTTATTACGAATAAAGAAGGAGGAGCCGGGAGGAGCGCCGATTTTAGTAAGCGCAAAGAAGGATGAGCGGAATATAACTCACAAATAAATAATCGGGTGTTTTTGCACTGTTACCTACCCTTAAAAAATAAAACTAAAAATAAATTTTATTTATTTATTTATGTATTTATTTATTTTTCTGTAAAGTTTTAATGTAACGATTACAGTTATTACTGTTTGTAGTGGGTATGGTTTTGTGTCATTCGTTGGTAAGGGGTGGGTGAGTGGAGGTTTACCTAGATAAGGGCTTCCGTACACTATCATCATACAGGTTACAGCTCATTAAATGAAAACCTTAAAAAAGTAAAGATGTCCTCTAGCACTGAATGTAGTGGGTATGGCTTAGAGATATTCGTTGCAACGGGGTGGGTGTGTGGCGAGACAGCTAGGTAAGTGCTTCCAAACAATAGCATCATACGGTATCAGAGAGTTAAATGAAAACCTTAAATAAACAAGTAAAGATGGTCGCCGGTGTCTCCGTGGGTGTCGGATTAGAATCCCAGTGGCGAGGTCTAGTGATAAAATAAATATTGATTATGTTTTCGTTGATTAGTTGTGATGGCGAGAACAGGTGTTACTAATCAGGAGATGCTTGGAAAATGAGAGGTGTTGTGCAGAGGTGACGACTTCGTCTGGTTGGTACCCCAGACACCGTGGAGGTGACAGGTTCGAATCTCGATGCCTTTTCGTTGTTAAAGTTACCAGTCGTCAGCTTTTGGGGTGTCTAGTTGGTCATACGGGTTAGGGTTAAGGCCGAATTGTTCGGCGGTGTCGCCGCGGCCACAAGTCCCACCGCTGATGAACAGCACAGGCATCCGATTTTACCATTGTACCTACACTTTAAAAAATATAACATAACATAAAAATCCAGAATACAATATGTCCATAAACTACGCCACCTGTTACAAAAAATCAATATTCATCCGCATAGTGGTTAATCCAGGGGCTTATCTTCACCGTTATGAATGAGTCGGGTTATTAATATTACTGATATAATTGAACTCAGGGGACTAATCCCTTAATCCCGGAGGATTGTATCTCCGCCGTTGCAAATAGTTCGCGATATTAATAACACTCCATATAAATGTCGGTGGGAGATTAAGGGCTTAACACTTGTTGTCGGGACGTCCACTAAAAATCTTTAATAATGGCCTGGTTAGTCTCATAATCGCGGTAGGGGCTTATAGACTCAGTGTATGTGTCCTTAATCAGTTAAAACTTGTGGTATGAATAGGAGATATCAAAATCAGTATCATCATGTGCCACGCCGATCTTAAATCGCAATATTTCGTTATTCATGTGACTTGAAAACGCTTGTGGCTTGAAAAAGTATGGTGTACTATGCTATTGGGGGTGTACATAGACTGACCAATATGTCAAGTTGATACATGTCACCCCTGTCAGCGCATCGTACCTGTGTTGTGAATTGTCACCTATTATATCCTGGGGTGAAAATAATCAAAAATATTTCATTTTAACTCAATAGTCATGCCTCTATATAGCTGTACAGTAAGGGTGTCTATAGTGGTCTATTAACAAAGTATCGTATATCTGTGTATACGGGTTTACCACTGTGTATGTATATGTTTTACATAGGTTGTATAGCGTCTATGTGTCTGTTATGCTGTATGTGTTGTTCTATTGCCTCGTATTATTAAGGCGGACGAGTCATGTGTCTGTCCTGAGAATCCTCATTTCCAATGTCATTAGATGTTTTTCAACTTGCCTGCTCCTTGTCCGAGCTTCACATTCATACAAAAGTACAGGTTCTATTTAGTACTTAAACACTCTTTTTGTCGCTGCAATTTACACCTTTGTATTTGTCATTATGTTTTCTAGCTTACCAAAGACTACCTTCATCATATCGATTCTTTTTCTGTCCTCTTAAAGGCACCTCCTGGCATATATGGCTACTGTTTCCCCCATTTCAAGCTACAACTCGTTACTCTTATGTATTAGTGTATTAGAAGTAAACCAACAGATCAAAGTGTAACACATGCAATGCAATACAGGATTATTCCGGTTGTTTGAACACTTCTTTACGTCGAACAGTCAAGTCGGGTCAAAACTGCAAAAGGACCTTACTCGTGTGAAGTTATGTAGGCAACAAACAAAAATGTTTGTGTGTGTGTGTTTGTGTTTGTATGTGTGTGTGTGTGTGTTGTAATAACTACGATGTATGTCTTTCACTATGTATCTGACCTGTTTTTCGTACGATTACAATACTTCGTTCACTTGTGGCTTACAACCAATCAGGGCGCTGGTCTTAGAATTGGTCCACATTTTGGCGTATATGCCTCCACGTGGAGACCTCCACACATCCACGGGGAGGCCTCCACGTTTTACTCGATTATGTCACATTATAGTCTACTAATTTTTTTTAGTAGGATCATAAAACATCTGACATCAAACATCTGACATCAAACATCTGTAAAGAAGCTCCTTTGTCGTTGATATCCTTCTTAGCAGTGACCATACTGGTCGATGACCATATTCATTGTCTTAAAAAGCGTCTTGTAGGTTAGGTGACAACCGATTTATCTCCAGTAGGTTTGGAAATTTGATCAATCAGCAGAGACAACTCCATCGCTTTATACAAGTACAGATGCAAATTGATACGTGATTTTTGGTAATGACTTGACTTGTAAGTACTAGGTGCTGGGGTCGGCAGAAACAACTAATTCTCCTACTTTTTATAAGTTTTATCGAGATATTTCTTAACTTGGCCAACATTTTTCCCATTTGGCTAATACATTTTCATACTTTTTTGGAAGTTTGGATGAGATATGTATAAGTTTGGCTGAAATATTTCCCTATTTGGCCTATATTTTTTTCAGTTTGGTTAACAAATTTTCCTACTTTCGTCGATGATTTTCTCACTTTGGTTAATAATTTTCTTCATTCGGTTTAACATATTTATTTATTTTTTTTTGCCAACTTTTTTCGTACTTTTCCATAGATATTTCTTTGTTTGACCCTTATTTTTTCCTATTTTGGCTAACATATTGTCTAAAGAGGACATCAACTTTTCTCAACTTGGTAAACCTTGTTCTTACTTAGCGATACATATTTCTTATTTTGACCATCATTTTCCTCAATTTGATAAACATTTTTCTTACTTTGTCATACATATTTCTTAATGTGTCCCTACTTTTTCTTAATTTACCCAACATTTTTCGTAATTTGGTTAACATATTTTCTTACTTCGGTCGACATATTTCTTGATATGGCCAACATATTTATTACTTTGGCTAAGATATTTTCTTACTTTGGCTGACATATTTTCCTAATTTTTATAAGTTTTGTCGAGACATTTCTTAACTTGGCCAACATTTTTTTTTTCTATTTGGCTAACATATTTTCTTACTTCGGTCGAATATTTCTTGGTTTGGTTGATATCTTTCTTTACTTGGCAATCAAACTGTAACACCCGTTCACCCCATGGCACCCATATGACCGTCAACACTAAAAACCATCAAGCGAACGCAAAATATAATACATATAACTGTTTATTTACAGTATTTGCAGTAAATTTTACAAAACAAAAGCATAATGTCAGTATACAAAATGGTTGGTGCAATGTTGGGTGTTATACATAGTATGATCATGAAAGGTGGTGTCCAACGTTGGTCATAAAAATGTGATTATTTATTAAACGAGGCGGAATTCTGATAGTGTAGTTAACTGGAGTCATGCAAACCGCATGCAAATTAACATTACTAAAACAAATTCTATGTTAATAGGAACCAGGCAAAGACTTCACACTCTAAACTCGCAGAGAACTCTTCAGCTGCACATTGGCAGCACGCCTGTAGAAAGTGTCACCGAGCACAAGACACTGGGTGTTATCATAGATCAAAATCTAACTTTTAACTCAAATGTTCATGCTCTAGTTAAACAAATAGCCAAAAAAGTATACCAACTTGCCAAAATTAAAAATTTCCTTGACGAAAACACAAGAAAGATATTCTATACTTCTCATATACAAACACATATTGATTACTGCTCCACAGTCTGGGATGGATGCTCCAAATCAATAACAAAACGCCTATATTCACTCCAGAAAAGGGCAGTACGTTTAATTAATGGTGAAAAGCTTACCGACAATTCTAACCTATATAAATGTCTCCGGTTACTGCCACTCCACAAGCGCCTGCTTTTTAATAAAACCAAACTAATTCACAAAATCCTATTTCAAAATGCTCCAAGCTACCTTTGGCCATTGTTTAAATATAACGCTAGACATAGCGAACGACTAAATATACTTCATGTCCCTAAACCTAGGATAGACTTATATAAAACAAGCTTAGCATACTCTGCCGCTCAGTTGTGGAACAATCTTCCACAAGAAATCAAAGACACCACCAATCATGATACATACATTCGCAACCTGTTTGAACACTACCTTAGTACAGACTCCATCCCCCCATAACAAACAACACAAAAAAGACAATAATGGTAACTTATCTCAAACGACAACTAGCCAAAAAAACATTCCCTTATGTATGGCACGTTACACCCTCCTTAGGTATTTATAATGCCCATGTTAAACACTGCTTCAGTGAGTCATTTGTTATTGATTATTTTTCATGCGTTTTAATGTTCTTTTGTTGTCAAAAGTTGCTTCATAAGTGATGTTGAATGAAAGAATGTATGAGAGGAAATAGAGAAGAAGGGCAGAATGTCAGACGGGCCTGCGTGCCCAATTCTTAACCCTTTGAAAATAAAGACTTATTATTATTATTATTATTATTATTATTATCTGTAGTATATTTGGTATTTGGACATTGTTGCATAGAATATGTAAGAATGTCGAGTTCGTGTACTGTTTTGATAAAATCGTCAAAGTTTTGTCTATTTTTGATTAGTCGTGGACGTTTTAAGACAGAAGCGTTAGTTGAGTTGAGTTAAGAACCGACATCACTGCACTCAGGACATTCCCATACGTGACAGAAGCGTTATTGAAAGATGAGTCGAAAAAAAAATTGAAGAGCTTATGTTTCGCTGTGACTAAGGACTATATGATAACTAAAGTTGATTTCAATATGCTCTTTTGACTTGTAAAGATCGTGTACAAGGTCTCTGTCCAGTCTTTAGGGTGATTTGCGTGTGGACTAATATAAAACGTATAGACAGACATATATTTGTTGATCTTGTGATGTGTTTTGATACTACTCCAGTTGTCGGTGTATACTTGTCTGACATCATCTGGAAGATTGTGTAGAGAAGCCGCTTCATCCTTGTGTTGTGTGTCGCTGACTGAATAGGAGTTTTCATCTCGTTTAGTTGTTTTCTCGCTGACTGCCACATCACTATTCGTAGCCGCGGTTCTCTTACGTATTGTTGCTGAAGAAGGTGTTGAAGTTTCTGTTGGTATTACACTGAGTGATAATCCTGGTGTAGTGTGTTCCTTTGTAATGTGGCATTATAGAATGTCTTTCCTGTTAAAATTATGACCACAAGTGTGACACGAATACACTTGGTTCTTGGTACTGTGACTGGTCCGAATATGGCGAAGAAGATTACGTGTTTCAGTGAAGACCTTGCCACAAGTTGTACATAAGTGGTTCTCATCTGATTGCGTAGTAGACATCTTTTTTATTTGTAGGCTTGTTCGCTAGTGTCTTTTTTATAGTGAGATAATCAACACTCGTCTTGAAACACGTTCACACCGAGACACTGAATATGGTGTTGAATATAATTAGTTTCTATCTTTCACCAAAGGTAGATAACACGATATTGGTTAGTTTAATAAGTCATATACCTAAACAAGATGTGTTGTTCACTAGTTTAGTATGCGGTATCAAACCCGGACACTTTGTTCCCCGTCTTTGTTTAAATCGGTGATGACCCCTTTGCAGATGACGTTGTAAACTATGGCAGAATAACGATGTTGCTTACACTTGGGATGCGTCTTGGTAAGAATCCGATTGATAATTCTTACTAGGCAATTGTGATTGTCCATGAACTGGAAGACAGATCCGCTAAAGCTCCTGGCCCATATATGGTTGATAATCCGTGGATACTGAGACAAACAGGTGACTGGCAAACTTTCTACATTTGAGGGCAAATTACCGTTGAATAAGCAGAAACCTGAGACACAATCTTGCGTCATTCTTGTGTAAATCACAAAGTGAGTGAGAGGTGGTGAGTAGGTTATATATTACATAAATTAAGCCCCGCCCACTGTATAGTTGCCAGCCAATCGAATCTTGTCTAACATAAAATGAGGACCAATTCTAAGACCAGCGTGATGATTGGTTGTAAGCCACAAGTGAACAAAGTTTAGTAATGGTACAAAAAACAGGTCAGATACATAGTGAAAGTAGTTGACCTCGTAGTTATTACAATACACACGCACACGCGCGCACATGCACACACACACACGCACACACACACACACACACACACACACACACATTTCTGTTTGTTGCTGACATAACTTCACACAAATGAGGTCCCTTAAAAGTTTTGACCCGACTTGACTGGCCGATGTAAAGAAGTGTTCAAACAACCTGAATACATACACAGTGGTAAATATGTGTACACAGATACACGATACTTTCCCTATGGACCACTCTAGACACCCTCACTGTACAGCTATATTGAGGCATGACTATAGAGTTGATATGAAATATTTTTTTTGTTATTTTTACAACAAGCAATGATGTACAGACCAGATGGAAACAGGAAGAGGACGTTGGACGGAGGGAATAGCAGAGTCCATGGGAATTTTTATACATGAAGCGCATAATCGGGCACTCTCGCGATGTTTATACTTCACCTCGACACCGCAAGCTAAAATAGGAACATGATGAAATGAGATGAGATTTTCACCCCCGGATGTAATAGGAGACAATTCACAACACAGCTACGATGCGCTGACAGGGGTGACATGTATCAACTTGACATATTAATCAATCCATGTACACCTTCAATAGCATAGTACACCATACTTTTTCAAGCCACAAGCGTTTTCAAGTCACATGAATAACGAAATATTGCGATTTAAGATCGGCGTGGCACATGATGATACTGCATGATGCATCGTAACCATTGCGTGCGATTGGGACGCTTTTTTCACCTTTAATAACGCTCACGGGGTCGGCTACATGTGCTGCCAGCTCAACACCTTACCTCCAAGCAGCAGAGAGCGAGTAACGGCCAGGCTTTCTCACCTGGGGATCTCTCTTATCCCTCGGATGAGCGCCTTCGAACAAGTATCTTCACCAAGCATGGCTCAGCATTTCAAGGCTCACCAAGGCTCAGCATTTCACCTCCATTTTGCAGTGGGTGAGTTTGGGCCCGGCTCTCACATCCGGGGGTTATTGACTTAGAGGCGTTCAGCCATATCCCTCAACAGAGAGCCGTAGAATATGTGTCTGGACCAAGAATGTTGTGGCATCGTGCGCCTGATTTGGACTTTGACTGCCTGTCCTCGGTCTACCTGCAAGGCAGCAAGTGTGTGTCTCTCTTTGTCTGGTTCCTAGATGCCTTGACCTGTCTGACATGTAGCCGTGCTACTGTCGGCATACCTCTAGGGCTCCTCTACCACGGCAAGGTGGAGACACGTCAGAGGGTGTCTGTATTCAATTTATGATTTTCATCGGGTTTTGTTTTAAGGACTGTCTCATTCGTTCCTCTTTCAGTCCATGGTATTTGGCATACGCGATTGTACAATGGGTAGTTTTGTTGACTGAAGCAGAAGTGTAGAAAGAGACAAATTCTCACAAGAGAAAAATTTCATGTGTGAAAAATATCCTGGATGACCCGCGGCAAAACTCTGTAGGCAGACACTATCAACGAAACAATACATCTTTAAATGCTAGTTTTATTTATGTATTTTTCTATTTAGATAGGACTGTGATCACAGCAAATGATTGGTTCTAACTTAACACGTGTTAATTTCTTGGCAGGTGTTAAAAGCAGCCGACACATTCCTGTTTGAGCAGAATCCGGCCATCCCCTCCAATATGTACCAGGTGCAGTTTTCAATCTTGCGTAACGACAACCTGCAGTGTCGTAACTTCATGTTCTTGCCCCGGTCTACCACAACCACGACCAGATCCACGGGTTATGGCTTCTCGGGATATAAGGCCACCGGCGTCGACCAGGAACCGGTGTACGTGACGGGAACATTTCCCGGGGGCGACCCCCTCACCTACAACCCGAACAACGGACGCCGGCATGACATCAACGGCGCCACAGACGCGCCCTGGTTCAACGAAGGTAAAACAGAAAGAATAACAGACCCCAATTCAACACCGCGGTGCTCCAATGTCTACATAAACTTACTGATATGTTCAGTTGTTCTGTGTATAGTGCTTCAGAACACAACGTGAGAGACACCCCGCGGTGTATATGTACGGCCTGTTATCACTCTTCGAACTAACATACAACGCCTGAAATTATATCTCATTAATAGCTTCACTTCTGCGTAAGATCACTTCCCAGGGTGCTAAACGGTCTATTTAAACCTTTGGTTTCACATTTAATACAGAGTGTGTACGGACTGTGATAGCTTCTCTAACCGACATCAGATATGTCCAATAGCAGGTGGCTGGACAACCAGGCCTGCTGTTGACATCCAAGCAAGAAGACGCGCACAGTATTTGAACCCCTTCCGTGCGCAATTATTTCTTGGTTTGAGCGGAATGAACTTGTTTCGATCTTTCTATTCCCTGTTTGCCTGTTTAATTACTGGCCAGCTTCACTGTGTGTACGATTCTCAGGTATAATTGTGTGCACGATTCCCATGTATAATTTTGTGTATGATTCCCAGGTATAATTGTGTGTTTGATTCCCAGGTATAATTGTGTGTATGCTTGCTTGCTTGTGTTCGCTGGCTATGAACTCCAGCGTGAAGTCCTGTATATCGGATGAAGACATCTTGTTGTCCAACATCAGTGTGATGTCATACCGGACTGAGGTTTGCGTGAGTATCCGTTGTCCCATATCTGGCTTATTGGTGTGCAGACTGGTGGTTCCTCGCCGCGCAAGCAGATACTCTTCGACTTCGGAAGAATCAGCGATCCTAACACGTTAACCAGGACCCCGAAGGGACCTGTTTCCCAGGACGCGCGACTAGGACGTGTTAGTAGGTCTTGGCCAGTATAGAACCTGGTCCTGGTGCCTTGGAAACATCTCTGCGTCCCAATTGTGTGTATGTTTCACAGGTATAATTGTGTGCACGACTCCCATGTATAATTGTGTGCACGATTCCCATGTATAATTGTGTGTATGGTTCCGAAGTATAATTGTGTGTATGGTTCCAGGTATAATTGTGTGTAGGGTTCCCATGTATAATTGTGTGCACGATTCCCAGGTATAATTATGTACACGATTCCCAGGTATAATTGTGTGTATGATTCCCAGGTATAATTGTGTGTATGATTCTCAGGTATAATTGTGTGTGTGATTCTCAGGTATAATTGCGTGTATGATTCCCAGGTATAATTGTGAGTGATTTAAATTGTCGCGTGGCTGAGAGGTTACCTTGTCTGGCTAAGGAGGTGGCGGGTTCGACCTCGGCCCAAGGGGGAAGGGTGGGGGAAGAAGAAGAAGAAGAAGAAGAAGAAGAAGAAGAAGAAGAAGAAGAAGAAGAAGAAGAAGAAGAAGAAGAAGAAGAAGAAGAAGAAGAAGAAGAAGAAGAAGAAGAAGAAGAAGAAGAAGAAGAAGGCGGAGGAGGAAAGAAAGAAAGAAAGAAAGAAAGAAAGAAAGAAAGAAAGAAAGAAAGAAAGAAAGAAAAGATTGATTGATTGATTGATTTAGGAATCGACATCACAGCATTCGGGGAATTCCCATAAGTGCTCCGTCCCCATCCTCAGTAGCCAGCGAAGAGTTCCAACACTAATAGTACCAGTAGCAATCTGATTATAAGTCCGTCTCGCCTTTCCTCTGAGCGTTGAGCGTCGGCCAGATCCCCTCGTCACTCCTCGCTGTCTCATTCTTGCCAGACCATGGTAATCCATTTGCTCCTCCGAGGTGTGCACGTGCTCCCACAAGGCCGCAACCACATCTGCCTTGTCATGTATCAATACTCCACTAAGTTCTGCAGAGAAGGCCAGTCTGTCCGCCTGTTCATTTCCCAGCACACCGGCATGCCCCTGAGAAAAGATCCAGGCGATGCTTGTCACCCGTGACCTCCGAAGCGAAGCAAGCCACTCCGCGCGAAGCCTGCCCGTCCTCACCCTCGTCAGCATGCTTTCCGAGTCAGTTACAAGCACGATGTGTGTGTGTGTGTGTGTGTGTGTGTGTGTGTGTGTGTGTCGTATTCTCCATCCAGCGGAGAGCCGCAGTGACTGCCTCCACCTCCATTCTTAAGCTGGATGTTGTGGTATCATATGCCAGGCTCTCCTGCCCCAAACATCGATCATTAGCTTTGGCTATGAACCCCCAGCCACTTCTCTCACCTCTTGACACCGAACCATCTGTGTAGATAATCACATCACCCGAGTGAGCATTGTCCTGAATTAGTTGCTGGATTTCCACTTCCATGGCCCCTGCTGGCCACTCCCTGCACTCCCGTCTTAATGTGATTATAACTCTGCACAAGTCTGACTGCTCCGCTGGCACTCTGACCCACTCCTCTGCACGCCTAATGTTCTCCAAGGGGCACACCTGTCTGATCGTATCCTCCGCCTGAGCCATCCATGATTTCTCTCTTATCAGTCGCTGACCCTTAACTGCGTCCAGCGCCTCATGGGTGATCTGTGTCTGCAGCTACTCTAAGATAGAAAGAAAGAAAGAAAGAAAGAAAGAAAGAAAGAAAGAAAGAAAGAAAGAAAGAAAGAAAGAAAGAAAGAAAGAAAGAAAGAAAGAAAGAAAGAAAGAAAGAAAGAAAGAAAGAAAGAAAGAAAGAAAGAAAGAAAGAAAGAAAGAAAGAAAGAAAGAAAGAAAGAAAGAAAGAAAGAAAGAAAGAAAGAAAGAAAGAAAGAAAGAAAGAAAGAAAGAAAGAAAGAAAGAAAGAAAGAAAGAAAGAAAGAAAGAAAGAAAGAAAGAAAGAAAGAAAGAAAGAAAGAAAGAAAGAAAGAAAGAAAGAGGAAGGAGGAAGGAAGAAGAAGGGGGAAGAAGAAGGAAGGTAGGAAAAGAAGAAGAGTTTACTCTCAACGGGAATCCTGTTATAGTGAACATCACTCACTGGCTTAAGTCCCATTAGGCATTTGAAACAATCATTTGAAACAGACTATTCAATAGGTTAAACTTTTCGTACTGCTGCGGACTAGATAATATAGTTTCTGTTGGGATGGCTAGGTTGTCATGGGACTGCACAACTACATCATTGTTACTGCGTGCAGCATGCTTAAATAAATCAGTACATTGACCAGTATTGATGGACACTCATTGAAGGCAGAGGAAAGAAGTATAAAGCAGATGATACACTAGAAGACAGAAAGTGAGAAAGTCATAAGCACACGGGGATACAACTTAGCACGCCAGACTGACTAAAGCATCAGTAAGTACGAACGGCTAAGAGTCCAAGACCCTTTGTTGGAATACACTTGTTCCTACAACGAGCCACTGCCGTCATCTGGAAACGAGCTAGTAAATCGCTTGCTGTAGCTTTCAGCTCACATATGAGCTCTTCTCTACTGTGCCTCTTTTCACTTCTTCCTTATGCTTTCTGTAACTAAATAATGTTGTTAATTGTCATATCACAGTAGCCCCAAAGCTGTCCCAGCAATTGACGCGTCCAGTTAGCGCTCTAGGCTTGTTCATTAGACTGTTTTAGAGGCTTACATCTTGAGGTCTGAGCGGCCGTCCAGTAGGAGCATGGTACATCTGTGAACATATGTAATCACACACTACATTAACACAAACACTAACTTAAACACAAAACAACTGTTTGAAAAGACAAAAAGCTGTTCAAATGAAACATACAGACGCACTTACTTAATCTATACACAAGCAGAAACGCAATCAGGATTCTGTGTGATGCTATGTCCTTGAACTACACTTTGGTTCTAATTGGTATTTGTTTTGTATATGCATATATTCGACAGACAGAGACAGACAGGCAAGCAGGCAGGCAGGCAGGCAGGCAGACAGACAGACAGACAGACAGACAGACAGACAGAGAGAGAGAGAGAGAGAGAGAGAGAGAGAGATCTAGCATCCCAGCGTGTATCAGTGATTACCAGGAATAGATATAACACAACTCCCAGTACCGAATTGCACGGTTTTCTCCCACGCAAACTAAGCTATTGCTGAATGGAAAAATAGTGCGTCAGGAAGACAGCCCAAAATACCTAGGTGTTACCTTTCATCGTCGCCTAGCATAGAAAACACTCGTTGAGACAAATCTACGTGATAAATCTTGTTGATAAAACATGACCAGCAGATGAGAAAATTCTCAGTGTGGCCAATTTTTATTTTCAGCTTGAGCAACAACAGGTAAGTCACATCTCAACAAAATAATCAAAGTCCAAAATCAAGGAATGCGGATCATAACTGGAGGCATAAAAACAACACCTATTAACAAATTAGAAAAGATCACTTGTTTGCAACCTATGCAAGACAGAAGAAATAGCAGAGTCCAGAAACAAGCAGGCAAACTAAAAAAAAAAAAAAAAAAAACTGATAGACCACCCATGTATCAGAAGTTTAATAATCTTGAAAATGGAAGACTTAAGCTAAACAACTTTGCAGAATCTGCGAAAAGAAACATTTCGACAGATCCAATACTCAGCACACCAACAGGTAAACCCAGACTGGAGACAACAGCGCCTGCCTGAGATGATAGACAACATTTCTGGTATTGAGAAAAAGAACATTCAGAGTGAAGCAGAAAGAAGACATACAACAATAAACTACATAGAAACAATTACCCAAGCAGCACCTGGACGGATGCATATACAGCTTAAAACAAACCTCGACAGAAAACGGAGGTGAAGGAAATCTCCTGAATGTCACAAGTGGAGCAAAGAAGACATCGTAGCTACTGGACAGTTATTAAGCAACTTCAGAGACAGGCTTTAAAAACTGTTGAAATGTTGTTGACAGAGAACAGTAAAGAGAAACAAATAGCTCTCTTGACGGATGCGAAGTCAATTGTTTTAATGTTGAAGAGCAGAAACAAGATGAACTAGCAGACCTAAGGGCATTACTACATAAACTATGCCAGAAATCATAAATGGTTATATTACAATGGATTCCTTCTCATCGTACACACACACAAGGAAATGAAGGCGCCGACCGATTAGAAAAGGAAAGTGGAAGACTACCTCTATAGGCATAACTTGTGATGAGGCCAAGAAATTTATTAGAAGCAATTATAGAACCAAGTGGAAATCAAGGCATCCAGATCACATAAATAAGATGCATATTACCAACACAGAAGAAAAGAACAAGTTATAATCTTCAGACTACGGACAGAACACAAGTCTGAAATACTTTATGTTTAGTAAACTAAAGCTAGGAGATATTGATGAATGTAACTATGGAACTGGTAAACTGACAGCTAAACATTTATTGCAGGAGTGTCCAACATATACAGAGCAGAGAAAAGTATTTTGGCTGACACCCGCTCCATTTGAGGACAGTCTCAATGGGGATGTCAACAAGCTAAACGTAACTGTTCCGTTCTTTGCATTTAATCATACACTGACGTCTGCAGGTGAATGACGTCTGCAGGTGAATGACGTCTGCAGGTCAATGAAGAAGAAGAAAAGGAAAGGATCCTGACAATATAGATCTTGACTGCAGCAAGATGTTACAATATATGATGACACAGCTTTTAGATCGTGTACATATCTGACTAGCACCTCGTGGAATGTTGTTAATGTTATTGTTTACCCCAGGAACTAACATACATTTGTGTTTCATTATGTATTAGATCGAGACAAATGCATTGTGTCATCTATGACACTGTGAACACACGATTTTCACATATTTCCTTCAGTAGTGTTGACATTTAATTGAAGTTGATGTAACTATTCCACTACATCATTCATTTCGTGTGTGCATTCGGTTCCTGGTGGTCTTCCTATAGGCTTAATGCCCGCCAGATATTACAACAGGACAATTTGTTTCTAAGTACTAAGACACCAGGATAGCTCTTCTCTATGTTTTACAGCTACTGCTTCTCCTCTTGTCAGTTCAGGATCAGAAAATCATATTTCCTTTACAAGGGAAAGTCTGTCTCACATTTGTGTCACCACCATACATACGTATTATCCAGCTGTGTAAAAAAAAAAAAAAATCACTGTATTCCTCACGTCGAACGGGGACGATCTTGTATAACTTTTGCCACATATTGTTTACTCTCTTCATCCATTTGGACATCCCTCTGTATTTGTGTATATTAAGAAGTATCGAGAATGCCCTGGCCATCCTCACTGTCAGCCCTACACAGACTGGAAGAGTTGAAAAGGTACAAAACGAAGCCATGCGCATCATTTTGGGCTGCACGAGAGACACCAGCTGTGTAGCAATGAGATACCTCCTTGACTTCCCGACAATTAAACACAGGATCAAGATCTGGAGAGCTCGTGCATACTTAAAAAAAATTTGCAGATGAGCAGCACCCTCTGCATGACGCTATATTCAGATAAAAGGGTGACAGGCTAAAGAGGGGCACATCATGGATGGGTCGGGCGGAAGATGTCGTCAGACAGGTCTGCAGTCTTACCAGTATCAACCTCGGCAAATAATGGGTGCCGATGCCTCCAGCTTTTAAGTGCACTTTCTCCTGCATTATCACACTCGACAGACGGTGCAGAGAGCAGAACCCTGTCGCTGTCAATGCAGAGGACAACGCGCTCATCTATGAACACTCAAGATAGCCCCGAAGTGCTCATCTATACAGATGGATCCGTTGTAAGGCAGCAGAGAAGTGCGTGGGCATTTACAGCCCGTTCAGAAAGCCGAACTGTTCAATCTATGACCACGAGCAGCATGACGATGAATGTGATGGCAGTAACACAGGCTTTCCTATGGCTAGAATCACAGCATTATACCAAGGTGTGTGTACTGAGTGATTCAATGAGCATGATTCAGAAGGTCGAAGCTGGATCTGTACGTAGACAGTGAGTCTACTGTCTACAGTGAGTCGCTGCGGAAGTCTGTTGTTCGTAAGTCTGTTGTCTTCATCTTCGTCCCGGGACATGCGGGAGTCGAGGGAAATGAACGAGCTGATAAACTGGCTGGCTCTGCACCCCCTGTAGATGGTCAGCCCATGGATCGTGCCGATGTTATTAACGTCCTTAAAGATATGGTGAGAACAGAGGACTCTGACGTCAGTGAATCCACATCGCTGTCCAGGATGAAAGACTTGGGAGTAAGAATCGGCACGGCCAGACGCGAGAGGTACATCGGGAAAACGAGATGCCTCGTCAACGAACACAAAACTGGCATTATTAGTCACCGGACGCTGATGCATTTGCTGGGGGGGGGGGGGGGGAGGAGGATCTGAGCACCTATGGACCTGTCCGGAGTGCAATGAAGATACCCCAACTGATAACTGATAACTGATTATGTATATTGTCTAGTGTCTTGTTCTTAACTTACTATGAATGCCACTCACCTGTGAAACTATTTATCATGCTTTGGATATATCTCTTAATGCTTATGTTATCACACCATCCGCTGTCTCTGCTTTAACATGCTAATGGAGACAGTGACAGCCCTGGGACGGCTATATGACGGCTATATGATACTTAGGGAAAGTATAATGTATAATTCACTCTTGCCTTTGGAGAGTTACCTGTGTCCCCCTGAAGCCCCAGCTTATATCTCCATTGCTGATATGTTAAGTGCTGTAGACAGCAGCATTCCCCAGGAAGCTTTAAAATAAATCGACCGGGATAAATCAACTGACTTTCAGTGTATACAAAATGTATAATGTTTGTAAATATTGGCATAAACTGCCCACATTTTCCGTCTTTAAATTGACCGGTTACGCTCTTGCAACTGACTGTTTTGTCATGGTTATGCGAAACGACATTCTCCGGTGTTCAATTGCTGTATTGTCTTATTCACGCACAGAATGGCAATCAAAGAAAGACACCCGGGCTTCTGTAGAATAGGCATGCCATTCCATATGTCAAATACTGTATTCAGTGGGGTGGGTGTTTGTTGCAACATGGCGCACACGCTCTCTTGGTTAGGTACGCTGGCAGATTGTTAGAACAGAAGAAATAATCTCTGTCATTTGTTTTGTGAGACTCGCCTGCTTACTGCAGTGAAGTGCACAGCTCTCCATCCATTGTCTAGCGAAGCAAGGGTGTATATAATAATAACAGTAATATTATTTGTATGGATATTAAGTAAACGAGAGAGAGAGAGAGAGAGAGAGAGAGAGAGAGAGAGAGAGAGAGAGAGAGAGAGAGAGAGAGAGAGAGAATGTCCCTTCTACATGCCTTAGGGGACTATGATGCTGGACTCATATTTTGTATCGACCAACCGGCATTCGGTGGCTGATGTGGGCATTATTACACCGGCCGCCTTGACTCCCCAAGACAGTTCTTGGTACCATGTTAGACTGGGTCGACCTGGATGTTCAGGTCAGTTTTAACCATTCGAATGGGCACAGCTACGGATGGAACCCACGACCAGCGGGCCGGCAGACCAGTGTCTGGCCACAGCGCTACCGTGTGGGTGTGTGCAGACGAGTGTCTGGCCACAGCGCTACCGTGTGGGTGTGTACAGACGCGTGTCTGGCCACAGCGCTACCGTGTGGGTGTGTGCAGACGAGTGTCTGGCCACAGCGCTACCTTGTGGGTGTGTGCAGACGAGTGTCTGGCCACAGCGCTACCACGGCTCCCGTGTGGGTGTGTACAGACGAGTGTCTGGCCACAGCGTTACCATGGCTCCCGTGTGGGTGTGTTGTACAAGAGTATATTCATGCCACGACCACACCACTTCCAGGTCTTTTTTTTTCATTCACGTCTTAGAGTAGACGATGGGGGACAGAGAAAACACGCAAACAGATTGTTTCATATTCTTGTTTGGTTTTTTTTTTTGTGTGTTTTTTTTTAAAACTAAAATCCTGCTTCTCCATTTGCTGTGAAGGACTGGTCGAGTATTGCCTTCAATAGCATGGATTGTCCTTGCTGTTTCGTTTTCATCAACATTTCATTGTCAAACCACTTTACACTTTACCCACTTTGAGCCGAAGCGTAAAGTTGGTAGATTTCATTTAGAGAGAAGAATGGTTTTTTTTTCACTAGACAAGCTGCAAAAAGCTATCAAGAATAACGACCCGGCATGCTTTCTCGCGGTATGATTTTGTTGCACGATAATGCTGGTCCGCATGTTGCAAAGATTGTTTAGGAAGCATTAGCTTGGAAGAAGTGAGAAATTCTGCAACATCCAGCCTATAGTCCTGATTTGTCACCATGTGATTTTCATTTGTTCGGACCTCTAAAAAAAGCTCTCAAAGGGCAACGATTTCACACGGATGCAGACGTAATGAACGCGGTAAAAACTTGGTTCAGTGAGCAACCACAATCCTTTTTTTTTTTGCGGACGGCATTCGCCGCCTTCCTAAGCAATGGGATGCTTGCCTGAATGCCTACGGCGACTTCTTCTGACCAATTCATGGTGCATAATTCATTCAGAATGAATGCTTTGTTTAATCCCACCACGCCTGTTAATGTTTCTTTCATGCTTTTGTAATGAAGCCATTGGAACGGGTTTCAAATGAACGACCCTTGTATTTTAATGGTGCCTTTGTCACCAGTATGGTATCTCTTACTTCGCGTTATTAATTTATACATCAACGTATGCGCTCGCATGTGCGTGTGTGGATAGTCATGCCTCGTGATGCCATTACTTACTTGTGTATATACTTACAATGTTTCTTTTGTGTGTGCAGAGTTATCTCGATCTCTACGAACGGTTTATGCATGTATCTAAGCGTGTGTAAGTTTGTCTAATGATGCCAAAATAAAATAGAACCATCACAAATACGTGAACCAATGTGTACAAGAGGACATGTTGTGGATGGTGATGAACGAAGAGTATACACATATAACGTATGTTTGTCTTCAAATGAGTGTTATTTTCACGACTTGGTCCTTTACATAAAGTATGTGTCTTCAAATACATATGTTATTTTTACCACCGGGTCTTTTGCACAGTCATTGGCACCTTTCCGTCTTGACAGACGATAGTTTGGTACATTGTGCTTCAAAAAGGCTTAATAACTACGATCCATGGCGGTGGCGAGTAAAACCGGGGATGGAGTTATTGCCTCTCCATAGCACAAAGCCTGGGCTAAAATAAAGAAACCATAGTGTGTGTCTCGAACTACATACGTTATTTTTATCTGTGGTTCTTTTACATAAAGTGTGTGTCTCCAAATACGTATTTTATATTCATTACTTGGTAATACGCGCGTGTGTTTCCGTGAGGTGTATTTTTGCCATTGTTTTATATACAGACCTGATGCATGCAGTTTTATTGTTTATACTTGTACATGAATGTGTGGGGTTCTATGGCAGAAATATAGGGGCAGTGAGAAAGGCAATGCGAGAGGGAGAAGAGAGAGAGAGAGAGAGAGAGAGAGAGAGAGAGAGAGAGAGAGAGAGAGAGAGAGAGAGAGAAGGGGGGGGGGGCTCTTTAACAAACAACCCAACGATGTACATATATTTCCCTTTCCCGGGAGAGGTCCCTGGTACCAGGTCTACAAGTGTTCTACAAGCGTGAGTCTACTATAAAACCCCCCTCCTACTGAGGAATAACAGCACATCTGCTTGTTACCAAGCCAGTGCACTAGCCAAAAAACAACTGGAATATTTACTACACCCAGCCACAACACGACTGGAATGTGTACTACAGACAGCCACAACATAACTGGAATTTGTACTACACACAGTCGCAACACAACTGAAATATGTACTACCAGCTCTATGTTGGTTGACTATTTTTCTTTGGCCTCACCCCGTGTGAATCGATGGTCTTGCAGTCTGGTCAAAGCTGAAGAGTCACATCCATCCCTTGAGTCACGTACTCGTCTATCCCCCACGAGGACGTTCGGGATCTTAGTAGAACGAATGGTTCGCCCGTTCCCCCCGGCACCAATGCCTATCTGCTCAGTTAAAATGTAAATATCCACCCTTTGCTCGTATGTTACAGCGGCCCATCAGGGAAGCAAATAATAGTAACACTGTGACCTACCACGAATGCCGTAAGAGATGGCTAAAGAGGGTTGGCACAAGACTGACCTTCACTATCCCGCAAAAACACTAGCTTCAAAAACCAGTCAGTCATGAACAAGACTACAAAGGACTTGACACGAGCTGCTTGATGGCAAATGCTCCACTTTGGGGTGACAGGCTCCCTGGTGTGTGAGACTCCAATACCGTTAGCTAGTATTACATCAGACCTGACCTCCAGCTGGGCTACCTGCCCCAACTGGTCTGTGACTGGGGTAGGACTAGTTTTCCATGGTAGCTGGCTACTGAAGATGTCCTAGGTTACCTAAGTGTAGCTGTTCACCCCTGCCTGGTGTAGTTTCATAGAACTACTCCTCCCCACAACTACTAACCGCCTGTCTCGCATTATATAAACAAGGGGTTCGAATCTCGGCAACGAGCACGGGATCACTCACTGTGTTATGGCAGTTACCAATAACGACCCCTAAAATTGAGTTGATATGAAAATGGCTTGTGAGTGCGCGCACAAGTGTGTCTGAACGACCTGCACATTAGCATCACGTGTTTGTCTTGTCACGTGTTAAACAACGGTATCTGTGACACAGCTTGCCCCTGCCTCTACGGTACAGCCGCTAGGACAGGTCTTGGTTCACGGCACGTCTCATTCTGTGACAGGCTTCTTGCACAGAATCCAGCTGTAGATGATCCGATTAATGTTGTTCCCCTTCACAGACCTTGCCCCGCACAGCCTGGTGCTCCTCCCCACCCCCCGGTCTAGGATCGCTGGTATTCTGTGACACCCTCCCCCCCCCCCCATGTTGTTGTATTGTTTTAAAGATTAGTGCCATTTGTACATTTACGTGTATTGCTCACGACCGTACCCTTATAATTGATTCCTTTTCTTCAAGTGTATACAGCTGTTATTGATTTAGTATAGTCTTTCTTCCCATTCGTTAGACAAACTATGATAAGAAATTCTGACCTACTCATTTACAATGAAAAAGAAAAGTCAGTTGCATATCCTTCACAGGAACAGTCAACCCCAGCATTTTTTTTTTTTGGGTGTGTTTGTGATTTCTTGGCAAGATAAGTGACACACCGAGCGTGTGAGACGTAAGATGGTGCATGATGGTGGAAATGACCACGTTTTCACATGCACCCACTGTGAACGAACATTTACAGCGCGATTTGGCCTTATCAGTCGCATTCGCTACCGCCATGGGTAATAAATAGTTATTATGCCTTTTTTGAAGCACAAACATCGTCTGTCAAGACGGCAATGTGCCAATGATGATGATGATGAATGAGTCTACCATTGCTTTCTGAACAATAGGGACTCATACCAGTGTATAAAATTCAGTGCAAGGCGGCCTATATCAAAATCGCTCGCAGTTGTGTGAGACTACACATTAAAAAAAAAAATTTCACCTCCGACGGGACTCGAACCCGCAATCCCCGGCTTAGGAGGCCGATGCCTTATCCATTAGGCCACGGAGGCTAGATAAAATTAAGTGAAGTTAAATAGAGATATAATTTATCACAACGACGATTACGTGCAATTTGTAAAGTCACCAGGACTATGACACAAGACACATTATTCACACTGTTCATAGTTTACACCATTCATTACATGCTATTCTTATTGATACAGTGACCTCTGACCTTAGGTCATTGTTACCTGAAAGAGTGGAAAAAAACGTTAACTATTTAGTATTTATTCATCTTGGTTCTTCTGTGCTAGATTAATATGATTATGACCAAGGTGTTCCTACAGAAAGGCTTACTTGAACGAAGTGATTATACGTGATTATAACGCGTCCCATAGCTTAGTGTTATTCACTTTCGCGGCTGGTCACGTGACGTTCGAAAATGGCAATAGAAAAAGGAACGTTCTTTTCAAGTTTCGGGTTAGGGTCTGTATACAGAACTAAATGCATAAAATATGTATAAAAATTATTTAAATTTTCAATGGGAGCCACACTTTAATCTCGCAGCTGTGAATAACAATCAGTATTATTCGCATCGCGCTGCATATACTGCAACCTGCCCAACCTGGCTAGTTAGTGCACTTGCCACACAGGCCCTCAGACTCTAGAACACACAGACGTGACTTGAGTGCCCATCCAGGTCTCCACAAAATGAAAGTAGAAGAACAACTGTTGAGCACCAGCAAAGACCTCCTGCTGACGAGACTGCATTCCTGGAGGCAACTCTTCCTTTAGACCAGGGGTGGGCAAACTACGGCCCGCGGGCCGCATGCGGCCTGCCAAGTGATTTTATGCGGCCCGCGAGGGCATTTAGAAATAACAATTTTTAATTCGTTTTTAAGTTATTTTGTTGAATTTTACAGAATTTCATGTACCGTTATGATGAGTGTCAATAACAAACGTAAGATTGAAGATGAATGCCGTGTTTTTATTGACAAATGGACAACTAAGTACCGTTTTATAAAAGTTGATAGCAAATCAGTTTGCTTGTTGTGTCGTGAGTCAGTGGCTGTCTTCAAGGAGTACAATTTAAAAAGACATTATCAAACAAAACATTCCGATTTCGGATACAATTTAACGACCGAAGAGAAGGAAAGGAAATGCCTTGAGTTGGTGAAAAATTTGGAGAAACAGCAAACTGTTTTCACTAAACAGTCTTCAATTCAAGATGCTGCAATTAAAGCTAGTCTTGTGCTGTCACACAGAATTGTAAAACAGAACAAGCCATTTTCTGATGGCGATTTCATCAAGGAATGTTTGCTAGATGCAGCAAACATTATGTGTCCAGAACAAAAAACAGATTTGACAACATTATTTTATCAAGAAGAACTGTGGTCAGGCGTGTTGACAAGATAAGTGACAATTTGATGCATAAACTTCAAGATGCAAGTAAACAATGTGTGTGGTACTCTCTTGCATTGGATGAGAGTACCGATGAACATGATACTGCCCACTTATTGATATTTATACGTGGAATAAACACTTCTTTCAAACTCACTGAAGACACAACCATAGGCCATGATTTATTCAATGCTGTTACTAACTGTATTGAAAGAACTGGGTTGGTTTGGAACAAGATGACAAGTGTTACAACTGACGGAGCTCGTGATTTGACTGGAAAAAATGTAGGTCTGGTAAAGTTGATAAGTGATCAGATTAAAGCAGAATATCCAGACCACACATTATTACCACTTCACTGTGTGATTCATCAAGAAAGTCTCTGTAAAACTGTTTTGAATATCAAGCATGTTATTGACCCAGTTTTCAGTGTCATCAACCTCATCAGATCAAGAGGACTTAATCACAGACAGTTCAAGGTATTACTTGACGATTTGGAAACTGAACATTCCGATGTCCTGAACCACACCAATGTTCGATGGCTGAGTCTCGGCAAGGTGTTGAGGCGAGTGTGGGAACTCAGAGAAGAAATAGTGATGTTCCTAGAGATGAAGGGCATTGCATGTGACTTTAATACTAACATTGTCAATAAAGAGTGGCAGATAGACTTTATGTTTGCCATTGAAATTATGGAAAAGTTAAATAAACTGAATGTCAAACTTCAGGGCAATGGTGTGTTTGCACATGAATTGTATGTATATGTAAAATCATTTCAGGCAAAACTCTCACTGTTCTCCAGACAAGCAAGTGAAAAAAGATTTTGTCACTTCCCTGTGCTGAAACAAGAAACCATTTCTGGTGAAATGACTGAAAAATACAAAGCCCAATTAGATGCATTGATTGAATAATTTGGATGGAGATTCCAAGATTTCAAGAACTTAGAGCCACAGTTCAATATTCTCAGTTCCCCTTTTAGTGCAGAAGCTGATACAGCCATAGAGGACATACAGTTGGAGCTGCTTGACTTACAAGCAGATCATGACCTGAAAGAGAAATTCAAGACAGATGGTTTGCTGGATTTTTATGGATCTTTATCACAAGAATCATTTCCCAACTTGAAAAACTTTGCAGCTAAACTTGTATCATTATTTGGATCAAAATACATTTGTGAACAAGCATTCTCTTGCTTGAAGATCAACAAATCTAAGGACGGGTCTTTATTGTCAAACTGCAACTTGCATGCTGTCATGCGAATTTCAACAAGTAAACTTGCTCCAGATTTCAAGAATATTGTCAAAAATTGCAAGCAGTTACATACATCTCATTAGAAATCAACAACTGTAGTGACAATGTAGTCGCCGTGTGTCTAAATTAAAGCCATTGATAGATAATAAAGAATATTTGTTATAATAACAAATTGTAAAATCGTGTTCACAAATTAGTAAAAGTTTTTGTCCGTATTGTCAAATATAATTTATAAGTGTATAAGTAAAATAAAATTGCAATAATTAGTTATTTATACTGCTTAATAACCTATAAATAATTAATAATTACTCATTGTGATAGGTTGCTGTAAACAAAATGGATATATGTATATGCGGCCCGCCAATAGCTTTACATTTGTCAATGCGGCCCTCCGCACGAAAAGTTTGCCCACCCTTGCTTTAGACTTAGACCGATGAGAATAGGGCACTGATCTCAGAATACAATGGCCAATGACGATGACCAAGAAGGATGAAAGAAGATGATTATTCTGTCAATATCTTTTCCTCTCTAGCAATGTTTTTTTTTTCTTGTCTAATGACGATAAGGGTAATTTGGAAACAAAGCAGCAACATATTAATTAATTGTAGCTGAAAGGATCAGCATGTTTAATGCATTATATAAAAGTAGCAGTCCAGAGCTGTTGTAATAATATTAGCCCTAATAAACTATTCTATGTTATCAGTTATCACTAATTTTATGTATGTACAAATGTGTACATAGAGATGTTGATGCTGATAGTTCATGATGGAGTACTTGATGTATGAAGCAATTTGTACATTTAATGTAGTTTTGTTTTAACAGTGAATGTGTGTACAAACTTTTAGACTGGTTATGAAATAATGGAGAATATGTACAACTATACCCTGTATGTGAAACATACAACTGCTATATTTATTGTGTATAAACTTGTATATAAAGCAACAGAGATGTGTTCCAGGGACAAATGTTGCAACGCTTGCCTGAAAGAGGCTAATGCAACTAGAACAATTTAATATATTCAACAATAAGAAACAAATTGAATAAAAGACACAAACAATAGATTGCACGATTTATTGCCTGGCATATTTCGCTGTATCTCGCCAGGTACATACTGCAGAAATCACACAACATAAAGTGAATTAACTAGATAAATCCTTCAAACTGAAATATACACATGTTCGCACAGTAATGTCGATTGTCTACCACGGTAATTTTAAACTGACTAACATGTCTTTCTGCTTGCACAAGGCCGGCTTACGTAGGTTGATCATTATAGCTCCTGCAAACTTTAACAAGCGACTACTTTGTGTGTTGAACAACACACGGAAAGCACCGTCTCTCTCAATCACATGACCGCTCTCGAGCACATGCCTTGCGACCGATGAAGCGGGACTGTTCCGGTGTGTCGGCCTACCTAGGCTACCATCGTCTGTGTGTAGTATCTTGTCGACCCAGTTCGGAATGTGTTCCAAAACCCTGCTGTGTAATTGCCACTCTGTTCTGCCGATGTAGATGACCTCGCACCTGCATGTACATTGGTAAATACAATTCGATTTGACGTACAAAGATACAGGTTCTTTTACTGCTGGGGTGGGGATCGGTGTGGTTCTGTACCTGATAACTGGAGTTGCAGCACATAATGTTCCCCGACTGCTGTGATGAGCCGGTCCTGCAGACGTTGCATTACGTCATCCCCTCGGAAGGTTAGCTGGATGAATACCTTGAGTTTAGGGACTGTAGCTTCTTCTGGTTTTGGTTTGGGCTGTTGGCAGTGGCACTTTATAAATCATGTGGAGTACCCATTCGGATTTAAGGCATTCTTCAGAGTTTCAAATTCCTCTGTCAGTGTGTCCTGGGTGCATATCTTCCTAGCACGGTCAAACAGGGTCCGTACTAAGCCCCGTTTGTACTGGACAGGTGCGAAGCTCTGAAAATTTAAGTATTGACCAGTCCATGTTTCTTTGCGGTACACCGACCTTTGAATCGTGCCGTCTGCTCTACGTCTCATTAGGATATCTAGAAACGGCAACGCTTCGTTGTGTTTGTGTTCCATAGATAGAGAGATGTTTTTATGTGTCTCGTTCATTGTGGCCTGGAACGATGTTGCTTGTAGCTCGTCTGTGGTGATAATTAGTATATCGTCCACGTAACGACGGTAGAAGGCCAAGTTATTGATGTCTGAAGATCTATTTTCTTCTCAATGTGCCATGAAGATGTCCGCTAGAATAGGTCCAAGTGGGCTCCCCATGGCCACTCCGTCAATTTGGCGGTATGACTTGTTGAGAAAGTTGAATTGTATGTTGGCGGTACATAATTTTAATAGTCTCTCTAGAATAGCTGATGGTATGGTTGTTTGTCTCTAATGCCTTCACTTATTATTTTCACGGTCTCATCTAATGAAACGTTGGTGAATAGGGAGGCAATATCTATGGATGCCATGTGTTTATTATTTATGACCATAGTATCCAATAATTCCACCAGTTCGAATAAATCTCTGAGTGTTCTTGGATCGAAGGACTGTCGTACTGGCTTGAAAATGTCGGCTAGCCATCTCGCCATTCGGTGTTGTGCAGAGTTAACAATGGACAGGATAGGTCTTAGCGGGATGCCGGGCTTGTGAGGAGTACACCTGAGGAGTTTGGGAGCCACGTGGTGTCAGCGTTTTTGCTCATGAAAGAAGAAAAGAAACAAACAAACAAACAGCTTACTTTTGTTATGTGATGAGAAGAGAGGCATTCGAGAACAATGCGGCGACTGGAAAGATCAAGGGGAAAAGAGGCAGACTAAGAGAAATGATGCTGATGGACTCAGACGGTGGCATGGAGGATTGTCACCAGCAGAGTTGATCCAGAACAAGGACCGAGATCTGTGGAGAGCCATGAACACCTATGCCATCCAGTCACACACCCCCTTGCAACTACTTCATGTACTGCTCTATGTAATGAGATCTGGTTTGCACACCTGATAGTAAAGGGTCATTTATGAGTACTGTAGCAAACCGAAAAAGTTTGTCTGTGACAGAATGTGTCATCACTACACTGCCAGCTGCAGGAACACATGGATGCCACATATCAGCATCAAGTGAGGCTACTTCACATACACTCAGGGCCAGCCCCACATGTTAAGCATGGTTTCCTTCCGACTCCCCTCCAAATCTTTCCAGCTTAATTTTTAAGAGTTTTCTTCTGGGCTGACTGGCTATCATGTTTCCCACGGATATTAAAAAATTAAACATGCAAAAAGAATATTAATATATTATAATACAACGGTCGTTCATTTGAAACCAGTTCCAATGGCTTTATTACAAAAGCATGAAAGAAACATTAACATGTGTGGTAGAATTAAACAAAGTATTCATTTTGAATGAATTATTCACCATGGGTTGGTGCCGTAGGCATTCAGGCAAGCATCCCATTGCTTAGGTAGGCGGCGAATGCCATCCGCAAAAAATGATTGTGGTTGCTCACTGAACCAAGTGTTTGCTGCGTTCATCAAGTCTGCATGTGTGAAATCGTTGCTCCTTGGGAGCTTTTTTAAGAGGTCCGAACAAATGAAAATCACATGCCAAATCAGGACTATAGGCTTGATGTTGCAGAATTTCCCACTTCTTCCAAGCTAATGCTTCCTGCACAATCTTTGCAATATGCAGAGGAGCATTATCGTGCAGCAAAATCACACCGCGAGAAAGCATGCCGAGTCGTTTATTCTTGACGGCATTTTGCAGCTTGTCTAGTGTTTTCAAGTAGTGGGTAGAGTTGATGTTGACACTAGGTTCTTGAAAGTCGGCCATCAATAGTCCTTCATGGTCAAAAATAATGCGCTCAGCATAACCTTACCAGCACAAACCTGTAACTTGAATTTTTTGGCTTTTGGTGGTCCAGCATGCTTCCATTTCATGCTCTCTCTTTTGCTACTCGGCTCAAAGTGGTGACACCATGTTTAATCGCCTGCCACAATGCGGAAGAGAAATTCATCTCTCCACTCTGTAACGCAGCAAATGGTTCAAACACCATCCCATGCGTTCCTCTTTTTGGTGGTCGGTCAACATCCGTGGTACCCAGTGTGAACACACCTTCCGATATTGCAGTTTCTTACGAACGACCTTTTTAATTGTCCCAATTGACCCATCAAATTCTTTCGCTGGTGAACATATGCTTAGAAACGGTTCATCTATACTGCTGCATCAATTTTGGCGATGATTTTTTCTGTTGCAACAATATGCGCTTGACCTGGCCATCAAAGATCTGTCATGAACTGACGTCCTTTCCGAAACATTCGAGCCCAGTCTGTCACTGTTGTCTTCGACACACATTTGTTACCGCACGCTGCCTGCATTCTTCGATGAATGTCCACTGGTCGACATCCTTCAAATGAAAGAAACTGAATCACCGCTCTTTGAGCTTCTTTGGACGGATTTTGGATCAACACGGCCATTTTCTCAATGGTCAGAAACAGAACCTATGCATCGTGGTACTATAAGCACGTGCTCTTTTATTCATTGGTCAGTACTTATCACATGATCATGTTCAACGTAAGCAATCACGAGAGGTGCGGCACGAACGAATTTCAAATGAACGCTCCTAATATATTAGAATATAACTGTAAACTTGAATTAACTACATGTCAACTGAACAAATGCAGAAAATCATACTTGAAAACTGTTGGGTTAAATTTGTGCAAAGATGCATCTCCCCATTAAGTGTCCTGGTTACGAAAATGGCAAAGGACAGTTTCAAGCAAGGTCCATAATGTGGCTCAGATAAGTTAAACCAATTCACACTGGACCCACATGTGGGGGATCGCTGTCCCTGTGTTCAAATGCCTATTGCGGAGAATTGTTGAAATTGCTTTGGACTCCAGATTGACCCACACTAAAATGAGTACCAGGACATGTTCTCAGAAGTAAAGGCAGCCGTGGCAACACTGATCACATGAGGTGCTGATTTAGAAAATCACCCATGCTGGCTATCTGTCCTAGCCCAATAAATCTCCGGCACCCATGTGCTAGATTGGATGCTCACCAAAGGTGCATTAGTCTACAACAAACATCCCTTGTCCAGCAGGACTCAACCTGAGTCAACCTTTTCACCCACAAACATATCAAAATAAGCATACAAACAAAAAAGAGAGCTTTCATAGCACTAGGAAATTGTGGCAGTCAACAGAAATGAAATCTATGACATGTTATGATGGAACCAGCACTGTGGAGCTCATGGTGAGAACACGCACAAAATGCCAGCGAATCAAGAAGTGAGAACAAGATGCTGGCCCTGGACAGGACACACACTGAGAATACCTGTTAATAGTGTCACTATACAGACCTTCCTCTGGAGCCCACAGGGCACAGAAATAGAGGAGGATCTAACAACACACAGAGAAGAGAATAAACAACAGATCATTAATATGGGGAGGACATGGAAGGAACCACAGGAGACAGCGCATGACAGGAGGGAGGTCAAAGGAAGAAGGAGAAGACTAACAGTGTGGCTATCATGGCTCAAATGTGCTCACAGCTCTCTTGTTTATGTGTTTATAATCAATGTAAATAACAAGTTTATGCTTTTTAAAAATATTTCTCTTCTATTTTCTAGTTTCAGTAACAATGTTTCCTATGCTTGACTTTGTATTTATAAGTGAATTAAAACGAACATTGTGGATACATCTGTAACAATGAATGAGCTTATCATTTATATCAGTGTTTGTGCTGTATCTGTCATAATTGTTGTCTTGTCAGATGTAGCTGTTAACATTATCTGCCCAAGTTATGCCTGTCCTAGCATGTGAGCTGTCTGATTTTAGTTGTTGTATCGCAGAATTTATGAGATATCAGCCAAATTATCTGCCTGTATTAGTTTTGTTGGTTCTAGTTGTTGACTTGTCTCTCAATATCAGTGCTGCATGTTCCAGTATTAGATAAGCGTCCATCCCAATATTAGTGTTGTGTCTGCCCTATGTGGCTAGTGTTGTCTGTCCCAATATTTGCGTTGTCTGTCCAAATATTAGTGTTGTGTCCAACGTTAGTGTTGTGCCTATCCAAAATTTGTCTTTGTATCTGCCCAATATTTGTGTTGTATATGTCCAAATATTAGTGTTGTATATATCCAAATATTAGTGTTGTATATGTCCAAATATTAGTGTTGTATATGTCCAAATATTAGTGTTGTATATGTCCAAATATTAGTGTTTCCTGTCCAAATATTTGTGTTGTCTTAAAAGTCGACTTCATTGCACCAGGTTTTATATCATATGGCTCGGTCTCTTTCCGCAGCGCGGAAAGCGTCGCCCAATATTAGTGTCGTCTGTCCAAATATATGTGTTGTGTGTCAAATATTTGAGTTTCTGTTCAAATATTGTTGTGTCCGTCCCAATATTTGTATAGCTTACAACACTGTACAGTTCTATCTCAAGGTAAAAAACAAAACACTGGAGAACATGATCAGTAACAAAGACATTATAGCAAGGATCCATGCCATGAAATGTATAATAGATAACTGTAATCACTGTGTGACAGATATCGTTACAGTAAATTTTACAGCATTGCTGGTGTCCTCCCTGAGGTTTTCTTGTTACCGAGGACCACAAGGAAAGCAAAGTATATAAACACTGTAACCAACTATACATGTCATAAGAGATGACCAAGGAAGGTTGGTGTGAGGGCGACTACCTCATCATGAAGAAAACTAGCCACAAAATCCAACCGCTCATGAACAAGTCTACAAAAGGCTCTGGTGTGAGCTGGTTGAGGGCCTAGGCAGGCAGAAGAAGGAAGATGACAATATTAAAACACCACCAGACACCAGGCATTACTGAACATGTTAGCTTGTTGCCAGATTCCAAATACAGTGTCATCTCAGCACACAGCAGGCGGACCAACAAATCATGGCTCAAAGAACGAGACTGTCTTGATTAAACTGATGCGTACATAACATGAAACACTGGCAGACCAACCTCTGTACACACAGACACAACACTGATGCAGAAAACACTCAACATGGCATGGATCAATGACACAAACCTGCAGACTGTATGACAACTGAAGACAAGTACATGAAGAAAACACAGTAACTCATGTATGGAGAAGACTTTGACAGCCATAGTTCCATATAAATCAAGTTGCAACAACACACAACATGGGATGACACACAGCACACTGTATGCAACCAATCATACACAGAAGTAAAGGATCCCTTGACACACCTGAGGCAGACGTATGTAATGCTAGCCAGATATTTGTATAGACCAATCAGCACCCGGTGGCTGATGCGGTCAATACCATGCTGGCCATCCTGACATGCCAGGACACGTCTTGGCATCCATTTTTGGGTTGGGCCAACCTGGGAGGCCAGGTCAGTGTACAAGAATCCATCTGATAGAGATTAGAACACATGACCACCAGGCAAGCAACTCATGCAATGGGCCGCAGAGACACCAATACCAGCAAGCAACCCAGCCAATGCCCCCACAGATACTCCCATACCAGCAAGCAGCCCAGCCAATGCCCCACAGATACTCCCATACCAGCAAGCAGCCCAGCCAATGCCCCACAGATACTCCCATACCAGCAAGCAGCCCAGCCAATCACACAGACATGCCCATACCAGCAAGCAGCCCAGCCAATGCCCCACAGATACTCCCATACCAGCAAGCAGCCCAGCCAATGCCCCCACAGACACACCCATACCAGCAAGCAACCCAGCCTATGCCCCACAGACATGCCCATACCAGCAAGCAACCCAGCCAATGCCCCACAGACACGCCCATACCAGCAAGCAACCCAGCCAATGCCCCACAGATACTCCCATACCAGCAAGCAGTCCAGCCAATGCCCCACAGATACTCCCATACCAGCAAACAGCCCAGCCAATGCCCCACAGATACTCCCATACCAGCAAGCAGCCCAGCCAATCACACAGACATGCCCATACCAGCAAGCAGCCCAGCCAATGCCCCAAAGATACTCCCATACCAGCAAGCAGCCCAGCCAATGCCCCCACAGACACACCCATACCAGCAAGCAGCCCAGCCAATTCCCCCACAGACACACCCATACCAGCAAGCAGCCCAGCCAATCACACAGACACACCCATACCAGCAAGCAACCCAGCCAATGCCCCACAGATACTCCCATACCAGCAAGCAACTCAGCCTATGCCCCACAGACACGCCCATACCAGCAAGCAGCCCAGCCAATGCCCCACAGACACACCCATACCAGCAAGCAGCCCAGCCAATGCCTCACAGACACACCCATACCAGCAAGCAACCCAGCCAATGCCCCACAGATACTCCCATACCAGCAAGCAACCCAGCCAATGCCCCACAGACACGCCCATACCAGCAAGCAACCCAGCCTATGCCCCACAGATACTCCCATACCAGCAAGCAACCCAGCCAATCACACAGACACGCCCATACCAGCAAGTAACCCAGCCAATGCCCCCACAGACACGCCCATACCAGCAAGCAACCCAGCCAATGCCCCATACAGACACGCCCATACCAGCAAGCAACCCAGCCAATGCCCCAGACACGCCCATACCAGCAAGCAACCCAGCCAATGCCCCAAAGACACGCCCATACCAGCAAGCAACCCAGCCTATGCCCTACAGACACGCCCATACCAGCAAGCAACCCAGCCAATGCCCCACAGACACGCCCATACCAGCAAGCAACCCAGCCTATGCCCCACAGACACGCTCATACCAGCAAGCAACCCAGCCAATGCCCCACAGACACGCCCATACCAGCAAGCAACCCAGCCAATGCCCCACAGACACGCCCATACCAGCAAGCAACCCAGCCAATCACACAGACACGCCCATACCAGCAAGCAACCCAGCCAATGCCCCACAGACACGCCCATACCAGCAAGCAACCCAGCCTATGCCCCACAGACACGCCCATACCAGCAAGCAACCCAGCCAATGCCCCACAGACACGCCCATACCAGCAAGCAACCCAGCCTATGCCCCACAGACACGCCCATACCAGCAAGCAACCCAGCCAATCACACAGACATGCCCATACCAGCAAGCAACCCAGCCAATGCCCCACAGACACGCTCATACCAGCAAGCAACCCAGCCTATGCCCCACAGACACGCCCATACCAGCAAGCAACCCAGCCAATGCCCCACAGACACGCTCATACCAGCAAGCAACCCAGACACACCCATACCAGCAAGCAACCCAGCCTATGCCCCACAGACACGCCCATACCAGCAAGCAACCCAGCCTATGCCCCACAGACACACCCATACCAGCAAGCAACCCAGCCAATCACACAGACATGCCCATACCAGCAAGCAACCCAGCCAATCACACAGACACGTCCATACCAGCAAGCAACACGTCTTTATTTATAGACTTCTCTTATGCAACCTGGCATGTACAGACACATATTTGCACCGTTGTTCATTGGGATAATTACAAATACAGCCTTAATGTGCCTAACCATGGTCAGAATGCTGCCATACTTCAATTAAGAAGACCTGAGGACATCATTCTTCTTCAGGTGCCTGGTTTGATGCAGACATTGGTGACCAATGTATTCAACCTCCTCATTTGATATTTCTTGATACCTTACATACAATTCATTTCCTTAAAGTCTGGTTGAGTGATATAGAAACACTTCTTCATTCATTTATTCAGTAGCATGTCCTTTGCAGAACCTCGCTCCCATAACAACCTTCCGGAAAACCTCTCGATCATAAGCAAGATGTCCCGTGTCTGATACACCAATCTGGAGATAATCCGCCACATCCTGCACCCATCTTCTCTTTGGCCTTCCTCTTCCTCTATTTCCAGGCATATACCTCTCCACTATTGTTCTCTCCAAACTTTTGTGACATTTCAATTTTCTTTGTTTTATCGTCTTTAATAGCCAACTTTCTTCAATATTCAGCTCTTGAAGTATGGATGCATTTATTCTCTTCTTTATCCAAGATATTCTTAGAACTCATTTAAACCATTTATATTCAAAGACATTTATGTGCCATTCAGCTTGTTTAGTAAGTGTCCAGGTCTCACAGAAACACAACTGTTAATATCTCAATCATTTTTCTTCACTGTCCACAATTCTCAACAGTATTCTTCTTCTCCTCAACAAGCACATGTTAACACTATTATACAAACACTAACATCAGAAAACCATCAAGGTGACTTACTGCAGTAAGAAATCATGCAGGTCACAATGGTCATCAAGTACAGACATAAACTGTTGTACATGCACCAACATATGTAAGGCAAATAGTCATGGACTGTACAACAGTACTGAACATGGCACTGTATGCTCTAGACTTCACAATCAGGGAGACCAGCTACACACAGCAACTTGTAATGTCCCTGTGCAGTATTACATTTCAATAACTTCATATAGTTCAAATGTTAGAGATTTACAATAGGACATTGTTTGAAAGCTGAGTGGTTAAACTGTTTGAACAATGTTAATCAAGTACAAATGACAACCATAGAAGAAGTCACATGTGTACTTTGTGTAGCAGCTTCTTCTATTCTTTGCACTTCCTCGCTTTGAACTCAAGCGTAGTCCATTCACACTACTTCTAGTAGTGATGGAATGAATTTTGCGTGTGGATTAGCTTTCCTTATTAACAGTGTCCTCGCCACCAGGCGAACCCACTCCGACTTCAGAGGTACTTTGTGTAGCTGAACAAGACCACATCAGCAGCTTGAAGACAGTCAGAACAAGTGTACACCAACATGCAAAAGACTGGCAGTTTCCCATACTGGAAGTTACTACAGAATACAAATACCTCTACTTGTTTGTTCTTCTTTTGAGGAGAATGCGTCAAATGTAATTACGCAGCTTTCTATCTCAGAGGTCAGTGTGTTCAACTTCCACATGCATTTGAGTAAAGCCGACTGCCTCTAAACAGATTCCATCCAAGGTCGCTGACTTAACCATGGCTAGCCTTTCTTTCATTGCAGCTTTGCCAAGGTGGTGGTCTCATGACCCACTGTTTGTAATTTCCGACTGTCATGCATTTTGTACTTGTGCAACTTGCAGAGAACCTCTCGTTTGCACTTGGAGAAGGCTATGTATCTGGTCTCACTACTGAAGAGACCAGAAGACACATGACATCACTAGATGCCAATGGTTTCAAATAAATGACTCAGCCCTATACTAGAAGTCTACCTGGCCATTTCTAACAGTAAATACCACAATCAGTGACATCTGTCCCTTACTAGAAGTATATACACACACACACATTCTTATGTAGCGTCCGTAGCCTGTGGGCAGTGAACAGGTTCACAATGCTAACATGCCGGGTTCAAAGTCTGCCACAGGCCACCTGGAAACATATCACTTGATGTTGATTGTCACAATGGCATGACTTTTGCCTGTCCAGAAAGCAATGACAAACTATAGTATGTTCCGATTTGAATGCCTTCATTTACGATCAATTATTTTGAAAACTGTCTGTTGCATCGTTATGAAATTTTTCCAGCAGTCTTATATTTACCCCCACCCAAGGAATAGGTCTTTGATAGGTCCAAAAACAACTTAAATCATCAAAAGCGGCGACATTCCATTGATGTTTTGCTGAACTAGTGATTTCTCGCTAACAAAGTTATGTTTACAGTAATTGGAGACCTGCCAATTCAGATGACACACAAAGGCGTATCCGGATTCGTATGGGAGTGGGTGCAATGGAAGAAGTAGCTTACAGGGTCGGCTGCATTGCACTGGGTTTTTATCCCATATGGCTCAGTTTCTTTTTGCAGCGCGGAAAGCGTCGCACAAAGCACAAACTCCGTAGCTCCAGCGATGACCCTCGGGAGTCTCCGAAAAAATCCACTCGTGAAATGAAGGACGGGACCGGAATCGAACATACAACCTTCGGAGCTTGAGTCAGACGGCTTGACAACTTCACCACGGAGAATCCCGAGAGGGGTGCAATGTGTAATATTAGTAAAGACAGAGAATTTACAGAGGCACAGGGTAAATAATTTGTAAATTAACAGGAAAGTAGAAGGACTATATTTCTTATCTTAATTTTCATTTCCTTCTTGTTTCTTCAGCTGATGCTGATGCTATAATGTTTAGGGCCTGCAATTCGTCTGAATAGTTGGAGCAAAATATACCAGTAAGTGTGTACGTAGATTAAGTTCTGCAATCTGCTCAGACCTTAATCTGTGTCGGACGATTCCAGTAGGTTGATGATTGCTCTCGGTTGCATAAAATTCAATCTATCCTTTCTCCAATAGTCTTCTTCCTCTTTCAACACATGGTCCTCACATTTGTTCCAGTAACTTTTATCAATATTTAATAGCGCGGACAGACAGACAGAAAGGTAAGTGGGTGGGTCGGTCGGCCGGCGATAGATAGATAGGTAGATAGATAGAGAGAGAGATAGATATAGATAGATAGATAGATAGATCCCCGCCAGGAGCTGGGGGAAGCCAGGCCGAGTCAGCTAGATTATTTATATAATCACGTTTCATGAAAGAACATGACCAGACTATGCATGGAAGATACTTATAATATAGTAACATATAAAGGCAGGAAATCAGACCCCTTCCAAATAACATCTGGCTTGAAACAGGGTAATGCACTATCGCCGCTACTCTTCAATCTGGCTCTAGAGAAAGTTGTAAGGAAGGTAAAGGAGGAATGTGATATTGGAGGAACATCCAAGCTGCTTGGTTATGCAGATGATATAGATATTATAGGGCAAAGTGAACAAAAGACATTGGAAATATTGACTCACTTAAAGGAAAAAGCCCAACAGATGGGGCTGGTTATCAACCAAGATAAGACAGAATATATGGTAATTTCAAGAGACGGAATGGCTAGAAACTCTGGCCACATACAAATAGATAATATGACCATTAAAAGAACGGAAACATACAAATACCTGGGTACGATCTTCAACTGCTCCAACATCATAAGGGAAGAAATACAAACTAGAATCAACTCTGGAAATAAGATATACTATGCACTACAACATCTACTAAAATCAAAGGCGCTATCTCGTGACACCAAAATCACAATATACAAAACACTGATCAAACCAGTTGTGCTGTATGGCTCTGAAACCTGGAGTACAACGAAAGGAGACGAAGCCTTGTTACAAACCTTTGAGAACAAAATTTTAAGACGCATCTTTGGACCCATTAGGGATACACAAAGTGGAGAGTGGAAAAGAAGAAGTAACAAAGACATTTATGATCTGTTTAAGTCCCCGCTAATCACTGGTATCATGAAGGCTAATAGACTACAATGGCTGGGGCATATAGAAAGAATGGAAGATAATAGGGAAACAAAACTCGCTTACACTCAGGAAATAAATTACTGTAGACCCCGAGGTAGACCAAGAAGGCGGTGGAGAGATAATACATGTACAGACCTACAAGCACTTGGAATCAACGACTGGCAAGAGAAGGTCCACCAGAGAGACGAATGGAGACGGATTGTATTTGCAGCAAAGAACCTCAATGGCTCGGAACGCTGAAGAAGAAGATGAAAGAACCCCCATTTGAGACACCTCTGAACAAACCAATTTAACTTCGTGCTGTTTGTGCCAAAACGAAACCCGCCAAATAATTTCGAAAAGAGCGGGGGTGTGTTTTGCTGAAGCTATAATACTCTTAAAATGATGGCATGAATGCGGGAGCGGTAAATTATATACTGCATATAAACAAACATTGAAATCTGCTGTACAATCTTCAGAACAAAATTTTTTTTGTTGGGTGGACATAATAAGGTTATATGCTAAATCTCATCATTTTCCCTCAGTTGGTTACTGAGATATTGAATTTTATATTGAGGCAACAAAACAAAAAAACACACTATAATGACACATACTTGCCTAAACAATGAACACCATAGTTGATGGCAACAATATGTAGAGGACATGCAATTAACTTTTACATATAAAATCTGCGTAGTCATTTTTTTTTTTTTTAATGCTCAGCTTTCAAATGATGATTATTGTAAATTCCAACATTTATACATTTACAGTTATTAATGCATTAAACTGCATAAAGACTGTATGGGTTCTGGGTCTAATTTGGAAATACATTCCAGCATAATATTTGCAAGATCTGTTTGTGTATATCTGAGAGGACTAAGAATGTATGAAACATTCTCAACAACATCATACTCAGAAAGCCAACAATTGACATCTTATACCTGGGAGTACTTCTCTGGCAGCTCTTCATAAACTGAACAGTCTTCCAAAATATGCAAAGGAAAGAAAACAACAACAATGAAACAGTCTGGGATAAAAACCAACAGTTAGAACATGCTGAGGCTTGCAGTGAGGCTCATATAGTTCCCAATGACGGTACTTGCGACAATCTCAGCTGAAGGCTATATTCAGCCTGCTTATATCACATTTCAGCTTGTCAATGTCCTCACCCCTGCAGGAAGACAAACACAGACTTTATGTGAGAACTTGTGCTAACTCAACCAAGATGGGAAATCATTCATGAACAATGTCTGATGTATGACAAAATCAATATAAATGTTATATGAAAACTGTGGCATATCCACATATTTTTTTAAGCTGTAAAGATAGCTGTGTGCAATGAAAGTGATTCTTGACCAAATATTAAATAAACTAATGATGTTTAATTGTGACCAAGTCTACCAGTGTTCCTATAGACATATAACAGAGCTGTAGTCAACTGAAGGTGTTGTAATACAAGATGGTATGAATGCAGACATGATCACAAAGCACACAATGGCATTGTTGCAACAAAGTCTTCTTAAGCAATTAAACAGTACAAACAAGTGCTATCTCCATAATGAGCATAGGCTGTAATTAATCTCCACCACTTTGTTTATGGCTTTTGTTGTACACTCCGATAGACTGAGACAACTGGCCATCCACCTTTAGTACTGTCATTAGTATAACATGTTGACACCACCAACACTACAGAGTGACACAAACCAGACAACCAGGGGATGGAATGACAGGGAGCTGGACAAAACAGACAATCATGGGATGACATGATCAGGAAGCTGGACACAACAGACGACCATGGGATGGAATGATCAGGGAGTTGGACACAACAGACAATGATCAGAGAGTTTGACAAAACAGACAACCATAGGATGGAATGGTCAGGGAGCTGGACACAACAGACAACCATGGGATGGAATGATCAGGGAGCTGGACACAACAGACAACCATGGGATGGAATGATCAGGGAGTTGGACACAATAGACAACCATAGGATGGAATGACCAGGGAGCTGGACACAACAGACAACCATGGGATGGAATGATCAGGGAGCTGGACACAACAGACAACCATGGGATGGAATGATCAGTGAGTTGGACAAGCATTCCATCATCAACACAATGGGCACTGTTAAACACAAGTCAAACACTGGCCATGGCAAGACAGAGCTCAAAACATCACATGAATAACTCTAAACATCACATGAAGAGCTCAAACCATCACACGAAGAGCTCAGACCATCACACGAAGAGCTCAGATCATCACATGAAGGGCTCAAACCATCACACGCAGAGCTCAGACCATCACATGAAGGGCTCAGACCATCACATGAAGAGCTCAGACCATTAAATAAAGAGCTCAGACCATCACACGCAGAGCTCAGACCATCAAATGAAGAGCTCAAATAATCACATGAAGAGCCCATGGCACAACAGAAGTCAAACACTGGCCATGGCAACACACAGCTCAAACCATCACATGAAGAGCTCAGACCATCACAAGATGAGCCCATAGCACAACAGAAATCAAACACTGGCCATGGCAACAGAGCTCAAACCATAGCACAGTTGAGTTGAGTTGAGTTAAGAACCTTCATCACTGCACTCAGGATATTCCCATACATGCTCAGTCCCCTCGTTCAACAGCCAGCGAAGAATCGTACTACTAATCGTTCCCACCGCTATGTGATTAAAAGTTCTCCTGATCTTCCCTCTCAGTTTTGAGATTCTTCCAGAACCCCTGCCGATCCCCTGCAATCTCATTCTTTCCACATATGGGTTCTCATTCGGTTCCTCCGCCTTCTCCATCTGGTCCCACAAGAGCACGAACATCTCCCCCTTGTCCATAGGCAAGATACCACCAAGAGGTGCATTCCCTGCTAGCCTATCAGCCTGTTCATTCCCCCTTACACCCGCATGGCCAGGGCATAATATCCATACAATTCTCACAATCTGTGACCTCTGAAGCTACGAGAGCCATTCCACACGAAACATTCCATAGCACAACAGAAATCAAACACTGGCCATAGCAACACAGAGATCAAACCATCACACGAAGAGCTCAAACCATCACATAAAGAGCTCAGACCACCACATGAAGAGCCCATGGCACAACAGAAGTCAAACACTGGCCATGGCAACACAGAGCTCAAACCATCACATGAAGAGCTCAAACCATCAAAAGAAGAGCCCTTGGCACAACAGAAGTCAAACACTGGCCATGGCAACACAGAGCTCAAACCATCACGTGAAGAGCTCAAACCATTACATGAAGAGCTCAGACCATCACATGAAGAGCCCATGGCACAACAGAAGTCAAACACTGGCCATAGCAACACAGAACTCAAGCCATCACATGAAGAGCTCAAACCATCACACGAAGAGCCAATGGCACAACAGAAGTCAAACACTAGCCATAGCAACACAGAGATCATGCCATCACATGAAGAGCCCATGGCAACACAGAGCTCAAACCATCACGTGAAGAGCCCATGGCACAACACCTGCTAACACATTCAAGGGAGATTGTTGAAAACAGGCATGTTCCTGAGATGTCTCATAGATGTGAGTCATGGACAAATTCACAATCACCAGAGTGGCTTTTGAACTGACACGTTAGAGAACAATTAGAATACTGTGACAGGAGAAGAAGAAGAAGAAGAAGAAGCATGCTCACATTCTACAAGATCTGAGCAATGGAGAAAACTGGCTCATGAAAGCATGTCTCGGAAACCAAACAACTTAGACCACATTAAACACCATAATGATGTGGAAATAACAGTGACAGAACACAGTTCTTAGAATGGGCTGACCAAAACAACATTAAAGACAGCTTCGGCATGAAAATCCAAAAGGTAAGAGGACTGAATGCAAAGTGCCGAGAATCTTTTTGGATGACTGCAAAGGATCTGCTATATGATGGCAGGAATCTATTTCTGCACCCCAGTGTAGACGTGTAATGGATCAGAATAAGTTTATCAACCACAGGATCAGAATAAGCTAATCAACTACAAAGAAACTTATGATGCAATAATTCTACAAAATCAAAGTAATAAAGTCACATACTCATCTTTAAGTACATCATAAATCTGTGTCAGCTGTCTCTTTTGCAGCACTGGTGACTCTGTTGAAGAAGACTTGGTTATCTGTCTTTCCTGGTACTGCTGTTTCACCCTAACCTGTTAGTGATAAACAAACAGACATGATTTTTGCGGGCAGTTGTCATTTCATAGTAATAAGTGCATATAACCCAGACAGGTTTACAATGATAACTGTCTGCAGTGGGAGTTGACCCAACAGCTGAGCTGAAGTATCAACAGAGGAAGTTAAAGTAATAACTGAAACAGTGTGATAATGTAACAATTGGCTGGGATAGACACAGAGTTCATGTATACAGCCGAAACAGTGTGATAATGTAATAAATGGCTGGGATAGACACAGAGTTCATGCATGCAGCTGAAACAGTGTGATAATGTAACAATTGGTGGGGATAGACACAGAGTTCATGCATCCAGCCGAAACAGTGTGATAATGTAATAAATGGCTGGGATTAACACAGAGTTCATGCATGCAGCTGAAACAGTGTGATAATGTAATAAATGGCTGGGATAGACACAGAGTTCATGCATGCAGCTGAAACAGTGTGATAATGTAATAAATGGCTGGGATAGACACAGAGTTCATGCATGCAGCTGAAACAGTGTGATAATGTAATAAATGGCTGGGATAGACACAGAGTTCATGCATGCAGCTGAAACAGTGTGATAATGTAACAATTGGTGGGGATAGACACAGAGTTCATGCATCCAGCCGAAACAGTGTGATAATGTAACAATTGGTGGGGATAGACACAGAGTTCATGCATGCAGCTGAAACAGTGTGATAATGTAATAAATGGCTGGGATAGACACAGAGTTCATGCATGCAGCTGAAACAGTGTGATAATGTAATAAGTGGCTGGGATAGACACAGAGTTCATGCATGCAGCTGAAACAGTGTGATAATGTAATAAATGGCTGGGATAGACACAAAGTTCATGAATACAGCTGAAACAGTGTGATAATGTAACAATTGGTGGGGATAGACAGAGTTCATGCATGCAGCTGAAACAGTGTGATAATGTAACAATTGGTGGGGGTAGACACAGAGTTGATGCATGCAGCTGAAACAGTGTGATAATGTAATAAATGGCTGGGATAGACACAAAGTTCATGCATACAGCTGAAACAGTGTGATAATGTAACAATTGGTGGGGATAGACAGAGTTCATGCATGCAGCTGAAACAGTGTGATAATGTAACAATTGGTGGGGGTAGACACAGAGTTCATGCATGCAGCTGAAACAGTGTGATAATGTAACAATTGGTGGGGATAGACACAGAGTTCATGCATGCAGCTGAAACAGTGTGATAATGTAACAATTGGTGGGATAGACACAGAGTTCATGCATGCAGCTGAAACAGTGTGATAATGCAATAAATGGCTGGGATAGACACAGAGTTCATGCATGCAGCTGAAACAGTGTGATAATGTAACAATTGGTGGGGATAGACACAGAGTTCATGCATGCAGCTGAAACAGTGTGATAATGTAACAATTGGTGGGATAGACACAGAGTTCATGCATGCAGCTGAAACAGTGTGATAATGTAATAAATGGCTGGGATAGACACAAAGTTCATGCATGCAGCTGAAACAGTGTGATAATGTAATAAATGGCTGGGATAGACACAGAGTCCATGCATGCAGCTGAAACAGTGTGATAATGTAACAATTAATGGGGATAGACACAGAGTTCATGCATGCAGCTGAAACAGTGTGATAATGTAATAAATGGCTGGGATAGACACAAAGTTCATGCATGCAGCTGAAACAGTGTGATAATGTAATAAATGGCTGGGATAGACACAGAGTTCATGCATACAGCTGAAACAGTGTGATAATGTAACAATTGATGGGGATAGACACAGAGTTCATGCATCCAGCCGAAACAGTGTGATAATGTAATAAATGGCTGGGATAGACACAAAGTTCATGCATACAGCTGAAACAGTGCGATAATGTAATAAATGGCTGGGATAGACACAGAGTTCATGCATGCAGCTGAAACAGTGTGGTAATGTAATAAATGGCTGGGATAGACACAAAGTTCATGCATGCAGCTGAAACAGTGTGATAATGTAATAAATGGCTGGGATAGACACAGAGTTCATGCATACAGCTGAAACAGTGTGATAATGTAACAATTGATGGGGATAGACACAGAGTTCATGCATCCAGCCGAAACAGTGTGATAATGTAATAAATGGCTGGGATAGACACAAAGTTCATGCATACAGCTGAAACAGTGCGATAATGTAATAAATGGCTGGGATAGACACAGAGTTCATGCATGCAGCTGAAACAGTGTGATAATGTAACAATTGGTGGGATAGAACACACAGTTCATGCATGCAACTGAAACAGTGTGATAATGTAATAAATGGCTGGGATAGACACAGAGTTCATGCATGCAGCTGAAACAGTGTGGTAATGTAATAAATGGCTGGGATAGACACAGAGTTCATGCATGCAGCTGAAACAGTGTGATAATGTAACAATTGGTGGGATTGACACAGAGTTCATGCATGTAGTATATCTGATATCATTCTGCACTGTCACTCTAGTGTTCATTATGTTGTTCAAAGACTGTCATGTACACACACTGCCTTTAATACCCATTACTGAACAATTAATCACATTATGTACCTGCTCAATGCTGTTGACATAAAGCTGTATGTTGTCTCTGATCTTGGTGAGCTCCTTTGCCATGTGTCTCTCGGCTTCAGACAGCACTGGCACTCTGCTTTGAATTTTTCGTAGCACACATTCCAGTCTACAACACCAGAGTATATAGCATAAGTAAATCTAAAAAATGTATACAAACATTATACACTCAAACACATGACAGATTCTAATTAAGCTAAAAACTAGAATATCTACACACAATTAACGCAAACAAAAAAAAGCCAGACTCAAACATGATATAAGTTCAACAAGAATGACTTCAAGTGTAAAGCTAGTAGACACAGCACCAGTGTTAGCCCATATTTAAAATCACAGCCAATCAGACTTGGTTGTATAAGATATTACTACAAAAAAATGCCCCACAAAGAGAACTTGCACTTAGATATAATGAAAACAAAGCAATAGGTTGCACTTGCAAACAAACAATAAATGGATTGATGGAATATTTGAGACTATGAATATCATCCTGTATGAAGCAGACACCAGAACTCTCATCAGAGAAGGTTCAAGAAATGCGGAACATAATGTGCTGACTCTGAACATGAATGGAAGACACCAGAAACTTCAAATACACCAAAAATCTGACTTAAATGTCTTTTTTTTTTTTTTTTTTTAGCACAGTGGCAACTTCCAATGTGTAGTTTTGTGAAAATATGAAATAGTGAAAAGACAGAGAAACATATCAACAAGTATTGGGGATATGGTGCTAACCCCACGTTTGTTTAAACACATGTTGATATGCTCCATACACTTCATTTATCTTATCTGTAGTTTTGATGTGTTATCTCATAAGACCTGCTTTCAATACCTGGTTCACTTTTCTGCCTTTGACATTCTTCTCAACAACCACATCTTCACTGCCTCCAGTTACTCCAACACCCAGTGTCCACATTCATAAAGAAGAATAGGTCATACACAACTACTCAGATTCGGTTACCAAGTGCTAGTAAGTTCCCATAAACTTCATCGACAAAACAACAAACCTTTTCAATAAATTCTCATGGTCATCCTTACTGGTCTCCAGGCGTTCAGCGACAGTGCGAGCGTGCTCCCTCAGCATATGTCTGGAATCTATCAAGCGCTTCAAATCTTGCAGCTGATGTTCCTTGTGCTCTCTTAATATGTTTATTCTGTTCAGTGTAAATTACAGTATGTTAATTTGTAAATCTCAGCTAGAGAAATCACTTCTTAAACTGTCACATCATGAAAGATTCAAAGACAAAACATTGACTGCATGTGATGCCTTACATTTACATTGTAACCTAAATATATACAAGTCCTAACTGGCAAGTCTACTCATATTTTAGATGCCGTGTGAGTTTATTAAGTTGGAAAATGTCACTCCATCATCAATCTAGATTTGCCACTGGTCATAAACAGACTACTGGGAAATTAATAGTAGTCTATTTAAGCAGCAATCTACATTGAAACTCGGAGCCATTAATCACCGCCAATTGTTAATGATATCCTGCAGCTGAGAAATGTTTGATGTGGGCAATATACACATGGAATCTTCTATTTCTCATCCTTATCTGAGCAGACTGGCACCTGATCACCTACCTCCCAGATCAATAAGAAGTAAAATAACAGATGAGATGCTTGAATAGTTAACTCTTTGAAACCTGTTCAACTTTACCTTCGGATATCCTGTACCTGGGTTGCTTGGGAGAAAAGTTAGCATCATATCACCATCGCTATATTAATCACCTCCTATCTCATCTAATCAGTAATCCTCGTCAAAAGTCTTCATCATAACTGTTGTACACCACCTGCAATTCTTCTGGTGACGTAAAGTCGTTAGATCTATTACATTTTCCACTGCTAGACCTGTGAGCAGTTCGTTTGCCTCATATAAATCCACACAGAAAACAGAGCTCAAAGTTCACTGAACTGATGTTACATGGAGCTGACATCTTTGTTTACAGCTACCCTATCATTCCATTACATGAAAATGAGACAGTGATTGGTCGATATTTGACGCCCCCTATTATCAGTATAAGATGCATTCCCCCACAGCCCACAAAAGCTGGCCTACAGTCAACAAGTGAAGCACCCTTGTACAGACCTGACAGCACATTGTGCCCACGGTGCTGGCCCCATGTTTGTATAGACTAGCTGGCACCTGGTGGCTCATGTAGTCAGTACCACAGTGCTGGCCCCATGTTTGTATAGACCAGCTGGCACCTGGTGGCTCATGTAGTCAGTACCACAGCCACCACATTCACTTCCCAAGACATCCCCTGGTAGCCATTCTAGGCTGGGCTGACCTGGCAGCCCAGGTCCATTCTAACAATCTACCCTGTAATGGACCCGAACCCATGATCACTGGACCAGTAGGCAAGCGACTACCCATTATGCTCCCACAGGGAATCATGCTCAGACCAAAATACTGGGATCTTTGAGTTAAAAGGTCAATGTTCAGCCATAATTACGCTCAACAAATGAGTTCCTTGGTAGAGAATGAGCTTCTAATTATGTTTGATACACATGATTTTCTGTCCGTGTTAGATTCCACTGATTAGATAATGATATGAACTGCCACCTGACAGTTTCATGTTACATTGTACAATGTGATAAACTAATTAGATACAACCTTGTGTCCAGCTCCTGGCGAGCATGGTCTTGCCTCTGAATGTACTCCTCCCTCAGCACCTGGGTAGCCCTGCTCAACAGCTGGAAGCAGTCTTGCTGTGACAGTGCTGACATGTTGCCTGATCTGACAAAATACAAAAATATCCCATCACAATGCTTTACTGAGTAACTATTAGCTTACATTACAGGATAGAAAGTCGGATATATGTTACCTAAATGAAATCCCCCTGGGCATTGAGCTGCAGTCTGCTGACAATGAACTACCTAAACCCCATGGAGAAGATGTCCCCAGCCCAGGCCGCCCACCAGTGCATGTGCTGTGCTGAATCAGGACCTGGTTACAAGCTAAGAATTCTCCCTCAAGCCCCAGTGCCAGTCATGACAGACCCTAGTGTTTGGGCTTGGAGAGGGGAAGGAGATCTGCAGCAGTCTCCATGGAGATGGTACGTCGCAACCAAGTCTGGAGAAGAGTCTCTACATCAATCTCACAAGGATAGATGCAAGGCCTTGTCAGGGCTCACATTTTCTGAATGTCAATGCATTAGACTTCAGAGTTAAAACTGAGTCTTCTTGAGGATTCACCAACCAACCAAGCACACATAAATTCACGGGCAAGAGAAAGACAATATCAGGAAAACATCCAAGGCATATTTGAACACAAGCATGACTGACTGATTCAAGAAGCATCTTCACCTCACTTGAAGCTACTAATTAGTTTACCAATCTTCTTGATTCAGACCACACTAAAAGATCCTAAGCTCAATGCATGAACTCTTGTAGCATCAGTGAAGTATGTTTGTACAATATGCCATAAATATTATGCTGTAGGCAGATCTGATTTGTTTCAACTTACCAAGGCAGTGGCAACATACAGTCTTCTTTTTATGAATTCCACCAGCTGAGAGATTGTTAATGTGTGCAACATGTGCACAGAATCTTCAATTTTGTACCCATGTCCAAAAAGGCAGGTACCAGATGCACAACTGGAAAATAGGAGGCAGTAAAACACCCCCAGGTTCATTTATTGTTTTAAAACACCACCCACAACTGGATGTGGACCTGGCATGTTTTAATTTAAGTCACTCCCAATTCTACTCCATAAGAAAATTGCATTTGGACAACTAGTTTTCAACACAACATGGCATAAACAAGACGTGATTAATATAATCGAGTCTTCTTCTGCGTTCATCCGGAGTGTTTTTTCAGATGTAATTGCGGCGTGTCTCATGCACCCTTGTTTTAAAACCAGGTTAGCCATCCTGGTAATGGAGGCAGACAAGCCAGGTAGATGGCTGAGGTAGTGCAATGGCCTAGGCTAAACTGGGTACCAGGACATGTTCTGTGAAGTAAAGGCAGCCAGTGTGATACTGTCAAATGACCCATGGAGTGTTGACTGGCCAGTACCATACACCCAAAACACCCCAAGGTGTGTGAGAGGGTCCAGAGGGTCTCCAGGTGTTAGGCCATGCTAATGTTACATACAGAATGGCTACAGATGACAACTGTTCTCATGAGTTAGGCAATGGTAATGTTACATACAGAATGGCTACAGATGACAACTGTTCTCATATGTTAGGCCATGCTAATGTTACATACAGAATGGCTACAGATGACAACTGTTCTCATGAGTTAGGCAATGGTAATGTTACATACAGAATGGCTACAGATGACAACTGTTCTCATGAGTTAGGCAATGGTAATGTTACATACAGAATGGCTACAAGATATCAACTGTTCTCATGAGTTAGGCAATGGTAATGTTACATACAGAATGGCTACAAGATATCAACTGTTCTCATGAGTTAGGCAATGGTAATGTTACATACAGAATGGCTACAAGATATCAACTGTTCTCATGAGTTAGGCAATGGTAATGTTACATACAGAATGGCTACAAGATATCAACTGTTCTCATGAGTTAGGCAATGGTAATGTTACATACAGAATGGCTACAGATATCAACTGTTCTCATGAGTTAGGCAATGGTAATGTTACATACAGAATGGCTACAAGATATCAACTGTTCTCATGAGTTAGGCAATGGTAATGTTACATACAGAATGGCTACAAGATATCAACTGTTCTCATGAGTTAGGCAATGGTAATGTTACATACAGAATGGCTACAAGATATCAACTGTTCTCATGAGTTAGGCAATGGTAATGTTACATACAGAATGGCTACAAGATATCAACTGTTCTCATGAGTTAGGCAATGGTAATGTTACATACAGAATGGCTACAAGATATCAACTGTTCTCATGAGTTAGGCAATGGTAATGTTACATACAGAATGGCTACAAGATATCAACTGTTCTCATGAGTTAGGCAATGGTAATGTTACATACAGAATGGCTACAAGATATCAACTGTTCTCATGAGTTAGGCAATGGTAATGTTACATACAGAATGGCTACAGATATCAACTGTTCTCAAGTATTAGGCCATGGTAATGTTACATACAGAATGGCTACAGATATCAACTGTTCTCAAGTATTAGGCCATGGTAATGTTACATACAGAATGGCTACAGATGACAACTGTTCTCATGTGTTAGGCCATGGTAATGTTACATACAGAATGGCTACAGATGACAACTGTTCTCATGAGTTAGGCAATGGTAATGTTACATACAGAATGGCTACAGATGACAACTGTTCTCAAGTATTAGGCCATGGTAATGTTACATACAGAATGGCTACAGATGACAACTGTTCTCATGTGTTAGGCCATGGTAATGTTACATACAGAATGGCTACAGATGACAACTGTTCTCATGTGTTAGGCCACTGTAATGTTACATACAGAATGGCTACAGATGACAACTGTTCTCATGTGTTAGGCAACGGTAATGTTACATACAGAATGGCTACAGATGACAACTGTTCTCAAGTGTTAGGCAACGGTAATGTTACATACAGAATGGCTACAAGATATCAACTGTTCTCATGTGTTAGGCAACGGTAATGTTACATACAGAATGGCTACAGATGACAACTGTTCTCAAGTATTAGGCCATGGTAATGTTACATACAGAATGGCTACAGATGACAACTGTTCTCATGTGTTAGGCCATGGTAATGTTACATACAGAATGGCTACAGATGACAACTGTTCTCATGTGTTAGGCCACTGTAATGTTACATACAGAATGGCTACAGATGACAACTGTTCTCATGTGTTAGGCCACGGTAATGTTACATACAGAACGGCTACAACTAATAACTAAAGACAGAAAACAGAAGGCCACTAACTTGAGCAGCGGGTTTGATGCCCGTCTCTGTAGTATCTGCTCCATCTGTTTGCTGAAAGGTTCCCGGCTGTTGTATCTCAGAGGTGACAACAGCCTGGCATTATTGCCGGCCCCATCGGCTGTAGGCAAAGAGCTCAGGCGATAATGCAGCCTGAAAACAGCACAAACAAATATGTGTAGCAACAGAACAATCACTACAGGCCTAGCATCAGTGTAATCAAACAAATAATAGTAGCAACAGAACAATCACAACAGGCCTAGCATCAGTGTAATCAAACAAATAATAGTAGCAACAGAACAATCACAACAGGCCTAGCATCAGTGTAATCAAACAAATAATAGTAGCAACAGAACAATCACAACAGGCCTAGCATCAGTGTAATCAAACAAATAATAGTAGCAACAGAACAATCACAACAGGGAGTGTAGTGTATTTTAATGTTAAGAAGAACTACATAAAGGTGTTATGAGAACAAATTAGCTGGCTAATTTGTTCTCCTAATCCCTATTTTTATTAATTAAGTTTATGAACATTTCTGTTAACACTTCAACACTGGTTTAACATAAATAATAATACAGCACAGAAAAAGCTACGTTTAACATCCTATTTCACCGTGCTATTTAAAGGAAATGACCCTGAAAACAACAATCTGAACGACAGCCTGTAATAGTTGTCATGTATGGGTATGTCAACAGCCAGTCAGTTCACAGGCAGTTAGTACTTGCGAATGGCTTACTTGAGATCACTATTATAGGACCCAGAGATATTGATGTACCGGGGTCAGATATACACCGACCAAGACCTGTCTTGTCTTCCAGGAAAATGCATACATGCTCTTGTTTCAAGATGGCGTAAAACCACTCAAGTTGACGGGGATTATGTTGAGAAGTAGAAATGTTTGCTGCACATGTGCATGACCATTGTGACTACATTTCATTTGTATGTTATCAACGGTTAAAGAGATAATTGTGGTGCATAACTTTCTGACCTACCCTGATACGTCTTAAATCTGCATTGGCTGTCTTTGTTTGAGCACATTAGCAACTTCCAATGTGTAGTGTGAAAATATGAGAAATTAAAAAGACAAGAGGAATCAACACAACATCAACAAATTAAGATGTGCAGAGTACTGACTGTAGATAATGAACAGAATATAGGTCTCTCTGGCTGAGGGGTTACAACACTTTCTCCGTAATCCCGTTTGTCATGCAGTCTCGTAGTGGGAGCGAGCTGGGAGCGGTTCGTCCCCCGCTGGTGACTTGCGGGACACTGAGCCAGCCGCTCAGAAAGCAATGGCAAACTACTGAGCGTAATCTTGCCAAGAAATCAACAGACAGCTGAAAGATGCTGCTGTTGACAGCGATGTCCTGTAAAGGATATGCGAATAAAAAAAAAAAAAAAACAACAAGGGTTAAAAGTAAAGTGTAAGAAAACAGAACTTATGGTCATCTCCCAGAAGAAATAAACACCACAATCCAAGTAAATGAACATCCAAGTAAATGGGAAAATTCTTAAATAGGTGAACCAGTACAACTATTTTGGAATAACCATAACATCTGATGGAAGACGCCTTGTAAAGAACAGAACAAGACTCATCCTAGATTTGTGTCTTTTTTGCAAACTGGAGGACATATTCACCAATAACATTGCAATGAAAAGAAGCATTAAGTGCTATATTGAACCTATACTCTTGTATCCTTGTAAAACATGAACAATAAGCAGACTAGCTGAGAAACATCTAATTAGGTATGTTAAGAAGAAAGCCAATAATGAAACATGGATAACCTATCATGATTTAGATTACAATGTAGCATGCCATGGACAACAACACTTTACACATTGTGATATTACAAGAGCCACTAGAATTCCCCAAGATGGTGGAGACAACCAGCACCCATATAATGCATACAGAAGTCATAAGTGTATTTAAAATGAACATGTTCCTTGTCTGCTTGGCTGAAACCACATTACTTCCAGTCCATTTTCAATATTTTGTACAAAATAAAACTCAATACAAAAGGTTCTCAAGCAACCATCTCAATGTCATGGAAACACACCAAATGTTTCAACATGGACATCAACTTACCCAATGGGAAGGGCAGTAAACTCATGGTCACTAGAGAGTATGAGTAAGGTGGGCCCCAGCACAGGGTCGGACACAACTTCCACACCCAAAACTGGAGATGTTGGACTGCAGAGAAATGTTTGCAAATTATTAGGTCATGGAAAAAGCACTCTCCCTAATCTGTCGGCATTTCTACAATGAATTAAAGAAAACAAAAAGTAAAGTCCAATATGGCATTAAATAAGGAAACCCACCTTTCCTCAGATAAAACATCATCTTGTCTCACTAGATACCGCTATCCCTACTTCTCAATTCAGGAGCTGATATACTGCCATGCCATGATGTCAGACTGCCAGCATCTTGTCAAATGTGGTCATCTGTTTGAAGTAGTGGCTAGCCCTGACACGCTTCCGTACAACCAATTTCTGTGGCTTCAAAGGATTTTCTTGCCTCTATACATCACCCATGACAGGATTTATTATACACTGTTCTTCATTGTATGAAATGGAGTTTTTGCCTGTGGGACTGAGTAGGAACATGTAGTACCTGATAATGAGCAATTCATACTGTTGCATAGTGAATGGTTGTAAATGTCTTTCTGGTACTCTGACCATGTAGATGAGCAATTCATACTGTTGCATAGTGAATGGTTGTAAATGTCTTTCTGGTACTCTGACCATGTATCTAAAATCCCATCATTGGATATTCTTAATTGACCTTCTTTGGATTTCAGGCATGAAAAGGAAACAAGAAATGTACTACAATGACAGAGATTGTGGAGAGCCATAAGCAAATGAAAAATCGTGAGGCTGGTACCAACAGATTACAAGCTGAACAAAATGAGATTAACTGTGCAATACACACATGGGTCATATATTCCCCCCAACTGCCTAATAAAAAAAGGCCAGGCATCATATCCAGTATCAATACACGTGGAATAGACATGCCCATCAGCTAGCTCTGTGTACATTTTTTGTGTCAGTTGTAACAAAGACTTGAGTTTCTTTCACACACAGACAAGTGTATATATACCACTATATATGATGTGAGACCTCCATTTCAGGTCAATGAGAGGACGCCTGGCATGATGCAACAACTACTTACCAAGTGACCAAGGGTTTAGTACACAGTAAATGTTCCACAACACATTCTTTCTCTTCTGGCATACAGAAATCTCCAGACTCATCTGTGGATAGTTGATACTATATTTAATCAAGTATATAAAACAGATTTCACTAGAAAATAATACCTTTTTTTTTGTTCATAAACAACAAATGCTAGATTTGATAAAAATGTAAACCTGTCTATGAAAACTGCATGTGGACACTCATCACCATCATGTGCCGTGCTGAACAATCATGTTCCACGACAAACAATTGCTCTTTGTGTTCTTGATAATTTGATTTTCTTCCATGTCACTTTATCAACCCACTCAGCATTTACTTCCCATGTCAATCTCCCTCTAGCACCACAGACCCTCCTAGTTGTCAAACCTTCTCCAGATACTATCATCTCATAACAAGATCCGTAAATGACTACTGTCTTGTCTTGGTGTGAGTGTTCATGTCTTGCAGTACTTGAATATTGGTCTTTTCAGTCGTCCTTCGCATTCTACAAAGAAAACAGCCATGATTGACATTCATAACATCCTAAATCTTGCATTTGTGACTTCAATGGCCATGTTACACAGAACCTTCTTCATATGATGGAATTCTACCTGTACTTGGATTGTTCCGCATGTTATCTTTGTGTTGCTTGTTCCATCTGTTGCCAGCATTGACCCTACACATGTGAAGCACTCTACTTAATTCAGTCATATTCCAGTTTCTGTCTCTATAATCTCAGATTGCTTGTTTTCTTGGTTATGACCATACCTTTTATTCAATGTGAACGGTAAGAAACACAAAACTGAAGAAGTAAAAAACTTTTTCATGACAGAAATATGTTATCTGTTTTTTTTTGGTGTAAAATAAAACTGTAAATAAGGTAGTATTTTCTTGTGTGTGGTTGAGAATCACTTTCACCACACATGGATATCTTCACAAGTGCTCCAGGTCACTACCTAGGCACAATCTTCCAAACAATAATGTCAGATTACAAATTAGAAGGCAATAAGAATTACATATGATACTTTACAACAAGAACACAGAAAAGAAAATCATCTACACTGAGGAAACATGAGAGCAAGTTCAGTGAGTTCAGCATTTCAAGCAACTGAAGCACAATTAAATGCTTCAGGCAGATACATCAAAATGAAAGTCACTTTTTGGCATGAAATTATTTTTCACTTGTCATAACAAAAAGATCCACATGTCTGAAGTCAGGAAGTTCATTAAGACCAGGCATGGAGCACTCACCTGTGAAATAGTGTTCTACAGTTCCTAGCCAGGGCAGGGCAACTGAGTGTACACCTGCAGCATGGGCACAGTGATAGCGGTCAAAACAGCTGTTGTCTGAAAGGATAACCAGGAGTCCAGTTAACAGTGCAATTATCACAACGTGTGAGGAAACATGCTCCAGTCAGTGCTTGAATAAGGACCAACAATGAGAACTCCTACTACAGAACACTTGTTTATATGTGACCATAAGATCATGCCACTAACTCAGGTATTCATATAATACCTCTCTCATATCTCCCCCAATTAAGGATGTAACAACCAGGCAACTGAAATTGATTCACACAAAACAAATCTCTGGCAACAGAGACGCTGCAGAATCAAACTGAAAGTAGCCTCTTGAACTTCACATTGACAGTTTACACCACCGCCCTTGAAATGAAGTGGCTGTGCAGAAGACCCGAGATCACACCTGTCAAATCAATAAAAAAGCACAGAAATACTGCATACTACTTCCACACAAATGACCTTGCTCAGAATCTGATAAAACTCTCCTCACAAATGTTAACATGAACAGATTACATGTTTATTCTCCACTGATAACTTGCTGCATTTCTGTTACCAAACACAAACAAATGTTGTAAACTAACATATCTTATTTCTCTTCATCCTTTCTTTCTGTTTTTATTGTTTAATTCAGCAACCCACTGGCATCTTGGTGATGATGAATATAAGCACGAGAAAAAAAGATTACCTAAACAAGAGTGACAACAATAAAGTGACAAACAATGGTACTATATCTGTCTCCCAACTTTTTAAAAGCAAGCGGATCAATTTCACTGCACTGGGTTTGATATGGCTTGGTCTCTTTCTATAGAGAAACATCAAAAGCAATGCACAAAGCAAGGTGTCAGAAAATGAACCCAGACCTTCGGAGAGTGAAGCAGGCAGCTTGACCATTTGCAACCATTGCACCAGCATTCACGACATGATTTAAACATTGGACGTCAATAAATCGTACTCTGACAGGCGAAAATAGCCCTCTTGTTTCAGTTTGGATCTCCCCAGTTTTGTTTCTGCAAGTTTTCCCCCTAAGCTTGAAATTCTAAATTGCAGCTTGCAGGTTTTTTCCCATTTTCCCAGTCAGCTATGACCCCTGTGTAATAAACACAAATTTACATAAGTCAGGATATATGTCTCCATTGTCATAGATTGTGTTCAGCAACTTGGTCTCTTCCATATTCTTCTAAGGCATTGGTAATTTTGGACCATTCTGGACCAGGGGTCTTGATGGACTTCAAATATTTCAGACAATTCTAAACTTCCATCTGAGAACTGGTAGTCCTTCATTGGTAAACTCACATAAGTAGCTGTACAAGCCTTTCACATACTCTTGACCATCCTTGCCATTATGATTTGACTTTCTGTAGTTTTCAGGTGGAGCTGTTGTATATGGGTGTTCTTTTGTTAGTGGTGGACATGAATTCATTTGTGTATTAGCTTCATTTGAATAATGAAGACACAAACAATAGATTGCACAATTTACTGCCTGGCATATTTCACTGCATCTCGTAAGGTACATACTGCAAAAATCACACAATATAAACTAAAGTAATTAGACAAATCCTTTGCACAGTAATTCTGAATGTCTACCACGGTAATTTTAAACTATCATGTCTTTCTGTTTGCACAAAACTGGCATATGAAGATTAATTGTGATCGCTTCTACCGCTTTTAACATGTGACTATTTTGCGTGTTCAACAACATGCAAAACACATTGTCCCTATCAATCACATAACCAGTTGTTTCCAAAATGTGCCGTCCAATCGATGACTTAGGAGGTTTGTGGTGTGTCCGCCTATCCAGGTTCCCATCATCTTTGTGTATTATTCTGTCAATCCAATAGGATATGTGTTCGACCACCCTGTTGTTTAACTGACTCCCTGTTCTGCCGATGTAGGTAGACTGGCACCTAAATTGATAAATAAAATTGGATTTGGTGTAGAGGGACAGGTTCTTTTACTGTTGGTGTGTGAATAGGTGTGGTTCTGTACCTAATAACTGGAGTTGCAGCATAGAAGGTTTGGCTGTCTGCTGTAATGAGCCAGTCCTGTAGACGCTGCATTAGTCATACCCTCAAAAGGCTAGCTGGATAAATACTTTTGAGTTTAGAGACTGATAATTCATTGGGATTTTGGTTTCATCTGATGGCAGTGGTGCTTTAAACATCCAGTTGAGTACCCATTCAGATGTAAGACAGGTATTAGCTTCTATTTGGGTTGTTGCATTGTTTTTTTCCCATTTCTCTGCAGTTTTTCTCAAGCCATGCTTCTTTGTCTCTGATAATTGATGTAACTGCTGGTAATTGTGAGTGCCTGCGAAGGTGTCATGCTGGTAGCTAAGAGACAGATCATGACATTATTCTTGTTTGTTTTAAAATGTAAACATACACACACGCCCTACCTTTCTTTAAACGAATAGGACACATAAAGTCATCCTCCAAGGAAATGTCACCATCAAATCGTGGTACATTCAAACACAGTTCCAATTCTGCAGTTTCAATAACATACAACACAGGCTCCGCAGGAAGCTCATGCAAGTTTGTGCTGCTGCATACAGAGTTTATGGGGCTGGATGTGTCAGACTGCATAAGAAACAACATCATACATTATCTTCAACAACTGATGGAGGATCATCACAGGTGATCAAAACAGCCTAATTCATACCAAATGCGATAACACAAGGCCAGTTCTTCTTCTTCTGCGTTCATCCGGAGTTTTTTTCCCGGACGTGATTGCGTTGTGCCTGTTTACAGCAGAGCTGTGTTCTTGCGCCGTTAGGCCGACCCATTCAACTTCTTTGGGCATTTGTTGACCAGGTTAACCTTCCCAGGGCAAGGCCAGTTCTATAACCAATCATGAAATTTACTCTGGAATAAACACAGAAGAATTCACATCAGCATCAGCTGTGATTTTCTTATGCTGCAGATATTTACTATTATCATCATCACGTGCCATGCCGATAACTGTGGGTGTCATCTCACACGATCACAAGTCCTGGGTCAGATCTGTTCCTGTCCCAATTATGCCCTGTGGCCAAGATATCCAGCAATCGATCTCTTTACCCCCCCCCCCCCTCCAATCACTCTTTTCCCATCACTAGCGGTCACTAGGTTTTCAAGTGACTTTCTTCTCACAACACGCCCAAAAATTGTTGACCGTCTACGTCTACTTTCTGTAATCTATTTACAGTTTTTGTATCTAGCAGAACTTTCTTATTTGTTTTTTTGTCTGTCAATGATATTCTTTGCATTTCCCTCAGAAACCATATTTCCGCTCCTGTTACACAGTTATAAGCTTGTCTGCTTATTGTCTGTTGTCACATGTGTAGAACAGTTTATGTTCTATATAGCACTTCAACACTTTTTAATCACTGCAATTGACAGATATTTTATTGGCGAGTAAGTTTTCCATCGTGCAGAAGGCTACCTTAGCCATACTAATTCTTGTTTTAATTTCTACAAGGCATCTTCTATCAGATGTGATGACTGTTCAATAAGTTTTAACAATCCACCTCTGCCAGACAATAGGTAAACAAACACTAGTATCAAATACACAAACTCGAATGACCTGTGTGGAATCAATGTCCAGTGTACCAGGAAGCTGGACACAGTGATGTACTCTCCCCTCACAGGTGCTGATGATCACCACCGGGAATGGTGTGGGAAGGCAGAGAATAGAGCAGGCATCCACCCCATAGTTGTCCTCGGCTGGGGGATACATCATCAGAGGGCCCTGTACTGGAAGCTTTATTGTGCTAGCAAGGAGAAACACACACATAGTGTATAACAGACAAGGTTAAACACACAACAGTGTATAACGGACAAGGTTAAACATACAACAGTGTATAACAGACATGGTTAAACAAACAAGTGTATAACAGACAAGGTTAAACATACAACAGTGTATAACGGACAAGGTTAAACACACAACAGTGTATAATGGACAAGGTTAAACATACAACAGTGTATAACAGACATGGTTAAACAAACAACAGTGTATAACAGACAAGGTTAAACATACAACAGTATATAACAGACAAGGTTAAACACACAACAGTGTATAACAGACAAGGTTAGACATACAACAGTGAATAACAGACATGGTTCAACAGTGTATAACAGACAAGGTTCAACAGTGTATAACAGACAAGGTTCAACAGTGTATAACAGACAAGGTTAAACATACAACAGTGTATAACAGAGAAGGTTAAACATACAACAGTGTATAGCAGACAAAGTTAAACATATAACAGCGTATAACAGACAAGGTTAAACATACAACAGTGTGGGCGAGAGGTTCCCATACAGGTCAATTACCCAGCTTGGCAGAGAGATTTCCTTGTAAAATGCTAATCCCACGGATAGCTAAGACACACATCCTAAGCTAAGGATAGCTAAGACCTGCAGGATCCTCGCAGATGCTACGTAGTTCATGCACTGAGCTGAGATTCTCCAGACTCAGACTTGAGTTAGGAGTAGAACGGAGCACTTATGGGTTAAGTCTGTGTGCCGTGATGTTGATCCGTCGACTAAACTAAACTATAGCTAAGACCAACATACAGGCACTGCAAGAGGCAAATTCATTATCATATTTCAGTCGTGTTCTGGGAAAAGAAGGCCCAGTGAATGTTGTGACAATTGAACATTGAGGGTATCAGAGACAGAGTTTACAGAAGGAGAACATGCAGGATGGGTTTACAGAAGTGAGAGCAAGACATTCGACAGTCATCTATCAAGAACAGAGATAATGTGGAGAAACATGGTCGCTTTGTCATCTAGTATGGCATATGATGACTCTTATATCTCACCGCCTGAAGTCTGTTGTCGCAGCAGTGTCATGGTTAGTGATCTGGCCCACCAACAGCGGCCTGGGGTTGTCACCCGACATGTGGCATTCTGTTGCAACCAGTTCAGCTTTGGTGTTGGCCTGACCTAACAGACTGGTAACAATGGTACTTTGGTTATATAAAGGCAGCCGGTGTGATGTTATCCACATCAAGCCTTGTGTATCCTTCAACTTCAGGTGAGATATGGTGGCAACTGGCTCTGTAGGACTGACATGTGAAAACTACTTCCCAGCTGAATCTCACCGCCACACAAACACAGTCAGTCCTCTCCCATCTGGAGCAGACTGAAATTGGAACTAGATTAACAGGGAGATGAACACATGGTGGAGAATGTTGCCATCTGCCAGAGTTTGACAATGCTCATGGGCACACAACTACAGTATGATTAGCTTGGCCGACATCCAGGACAATAAGGATCATTCTGCACACCTGGGTAGCCGTGGCAAATGTGCTACTGAGACACCTACAGAAAGCCAACTGTATGGTTAACAGAATGTCACAATTGCCATACAATGTCAGAAACTAACACAAATGGAAACACTGCAATATCTCATTTATGAAATAATTAAACACAACCAGCATTTGCTGAGAATCTGCAAATCAAGAAAACCAAAAGATGGTAAAAGAAAACCAAAGAAAGGCCATATATGATAATATAGTGGAGATGAACACGTACATGTTTCATTGTATCTATAAATATTGAATATTACTTAACAGAAGTCATTGAAATATGACTGAAAGCAACTAGAGGTGTGGGGTAAAAATATAATTGAGGAGCCAGCATTATTTTTTTTCAAATAAAGGCTAAGAAAATGTTACAATTCAGGTGCAAAGTAAAAATGTCCAGCCGTCATGGCGTCTGGATTTGTCTACCCATGATAGTAACAACCTTTAACATCACAATAAAACAAATATATACACTTATGACAGACCAATGTAACAGAGAAAGCTAACTCCAAACAACAAAATAGTCACATGGTATATAAGAAGAAATATTGTTGGTGCAAAGAAAATGAGTGGTAAGTATGCTAGAGATGAATGGAATGAGGTTGGCACTTCCTGTAGTGAAGTAATCAATGAGGTTGCAGACTTTTAGGTTGTGCAAGACATAACCGCCCGGCACTTGTAAACAGATCAGGAACACCGAAAGCATCAAAGTGAACACAATGATCTTTAACCACCTTACACTTGCAACAAACACATTAAGAACACACAATGTTTCAAGTAGTCACACATGGCATGTGCCCATGAAACACAAAACTAAATTAATACAATGCAATTACCTGAACTGTGAAAGATGTGAGTACAGCAGCATGACTTCCCCACTTCCTCTCAGACAATAAACAGGCCAGACTTCAATGGGATCAATTTTGGCAGACATGTGCAAGACTCTAGGTCTGGGCTGCAAGATGATAGGAGGCCCAAAATCAAAAGCAACTGCAAGATCCCCCAGGGCAGCCCCAACGAGAGATCTAGTTGGTGAGTGAGTCATTGAAAGATCCCCAGTGTTGACATTGATGGCACTGATGGGCTGGTCAGGTTGCTGGATGTCATACACACTGAAAACAGACATGAAATGCCAGTTGTTTATTAGATCCAGCATTCATTCTATAACAGACAACAGCATATAAACAAGGGAACAGACGGAAAGGCTACAATTACTTAACTTAACATGCACATTAGCTGACATCCAGACTGTCAAACCCACCTGAGCAAACTGTCAGATGTCAGAAGTGCCAAGTGAGAATCTGTTTTACTGCCAGGGTGCCAGGTCACCTGCTTGACTCGAAGAGAATGTGTGCTCGACAGTGTTCTTTCCTCAATACAAACTGTTCTGTAATAAAAAAAAAAACACATCAACAGTGTCATTTGTAAACACAATGAAAGTTGGGGGTACTTGTGTTTTCAGAAGAACAATGACCTTTAAACTGTAAAATGGCATGTCCTAATTTATTATATAAAACTAACATTATTATATAAAACTAACATTTCCCAGCATACTTTCTGCAGTGTGGCTTCTTAAATATCCCTGACCATGTTTACATACACCACAAGAGAAGTCAATATCAATTAACAACTCATTTACAAATGCAGAGAACAGTAACACTCCCTTCCAATAAACACTACACAGAACAATAACATTGTCTTCCTATACAAACTACTGATATGGTGCTCAGTACTAATGCTTGTATATGCCAGGAGTGTTCCCAGAAGGGATGAGGAAATAAAAGCCTTCCCCAGCAGGTGCTCAGACTTAGCATTTAAATAGTTTTTCTGACCTGATATTAGAATTAGAACATGGATCATCTGTTGTGTATGACCAGTGTTCAACCCCTCATCCACGTTCTCCTTAAAGAATCTTCCACAAATGTAAATATGGTAAAGAAACAGGCATCTCACACAGGCAAACTATTAGCCTGCTGAGGGGACTACATGATTTTCACCAAGGTAGAGGCAGTTACCACAACCGCACAACAGTAATTATTCTGCAATGAGATAAGAATACTCTAAGACTGGGGTAGAATAATCCAGGGCACCAGTCGCCAGAGCATTTTTACCTTGCACCTGAATTTTCAAATGTTTTCTTATTCCATATTTACAAAAAAAATTATGATGGCTCCTGAGAAAAAGACTGGTTCCTGATTTGTTTAGAGTGTTTCTATGGATTCTATCTGCTCTAAGATATCAATTTAGCAAAAACAGGCACATTTTAATATCTACAGAAAAGTGAAACAAATTAAACAGACATTTACAAAACAGAAGATTTCTGCATAAGTCACAAAAAGCAGACAGCAAACATGAAGTAATATCTGTGGAAACCAGACATTTGACTGTTGTAGATTGCGATGTGAAATGTTTTATAAAAGGCCAGCGCACAAAGGAACTTATTACAAACACCAGAAGACAGAGGTTTATATGTTTGAGCATACTATCAGAAAAGAAATACTTGATCATAACTCCCCAGGAAGGTTAACCCGGTCACCAAATGCCCGCAGAAGCCGGATGTGTCGGCCTAACAGCGCAAGAATGCAGCTCTGCTATAAACAGGCACAATGCAATAATCATGTCCAAAATAACTTTCCGGATGAACGCAGAAGCAGAAGAAGATATTGTAACAATTGACACGGCAAATAGATAAGGGAATGCAGCATACGAAGATTCTGGAAGCCTTGCATGGTAAGATTGCACTTTGAGCATTCTACTAGAGATCACAAGCTACCCAAACCAGTTGACAAAAGACTTGATGATTGCAATAACAGCCAAGTACAAATGTAAGTGCATAGTAATGACATCAACCATACATGGCTTTGGCAAGGTCACCAGAGAAAACACATTGATAAAGTGAAAATGAAGTATTTTACCTGCATGTAACAGCTTCTTTCCCGCCCTCAAACATCGCATTCTTGCCCCAGCGCCTGGGCAACTCTACAACCCTGACTCCATGACCGCCCCAGACAAGCAGGTGGCTACCACATCGGTTCATGCTGATACCTTCCACATCTATAGTGAATCCATCACTGATCACCAGTTTCTATGAAAGTAAACAAAGAAATCAGCAATATGTTTCATCTCTCAAAGATAGAATGCATCATGATTATCCATTTTTAAAGCATGGATTTAAGCTGTACACACTTTCAGCATTGCTAACTGAGGTGACAATTTCTCTCTCTTCTTTGTTGCATCTGATCTTCCCTGGCATGATAAGACAAACCATCCTATCTTTTTGTTATTTCCTGCAACGCGTTCCATGTCCTCCCCACATTTTTTGTTTTTTGCATATCCTATTTACAGGACATCGCTGTCAACACCAGCACTGCTGTTGTTGATGTCTTGGCAAGTTTACGCTCAGTAGTTTGCCATTGCTTTCTGAACAACCGGCTCTCATACCATTACATGGTCTGCTGTCAAATCGGCCGCAGCTGTGTTTCGAACGCAGGTAAGCGGGATCACGAACCGCGTCAATAATGCCTTTGCCACAAAGACCGGCCCTCCCCACATTAGCCACTACTAATTTTCTTCTTCATGTGTTTTAGGTCTCTGTCTGTTTTGCCTGGAGGGTTCCAGTGAATGGATTTTCTGGTTATACTATTGTCAGATTTTCTCAATATATGTCCTATCTAGTGCCAGCATCCTTTCCTCACATTCTGGTTAACTGAAATCTGCCTAGTTCTATATAAGCATTAATGAACACGATACATACACACATTGTGATTGTAACTGACTCAGAAAGCATGCTGAGGAGGGTGAGAACAGGCAAGCTTCGTGCAGAGTGGCTTGCTTCGCTTCGGAGGTCACGGGTAGCAAGCATCACCTAGATCTTTTCTCCTGGGCATGCCGGTGTGCTGGGGAATGAACAGGCAGACAGACTGGCTGGCTTGGCAAAACTTGGTGGAGTATTGATGCATGACAAGGCAGGCGTGGTTGCGGGAGCACGTGTACACCTCAGAGGAGCAAATGGATCACCATAGTCTGGTAAGAATGAGGCAGCGAGGTGTGACGAGGGGATCTGGCCGACGATCGACGCTCAGAGGAAAGGCGAGACGGACTTGTAATCAGATTGCTACTGGTACTATTAGTGTTGGAACTCTTCGCTGGCTACTGAGGATGGAGACGGAGTGCTTATGGGAATGTCCCGAATGCTGTGATGTCAGTTCCTAAATCAATCAATCAATCAAGCATTAGTGATTCTGTCTTACCATTGTAGTCATATTCTGTGTTACTACCCCATAAATCTAACTTTCTGATTGGTGGTTTTCCTTTACCTTCCAAATTCACACGAGGGAATAACATAGTATCAATAATCCATTGTGGGAGCTCATACAATTTTTAAAACATATTTTGCCAGACAATATGCCAATTACAACCTTCATAATACCCTATTGCAGGTTGATCTTAAAAATCAGGAGTATGCATCATGGATTGTGGTTGTTATGCCATTCTTGAAGCACAATTTAACAAACTATCATCTGTCAAGACGACAAGGTGCTAGTGAGTGAGTGAACTATAAAAGTTATGCATCTAGTCCTCTGATCCAACTTTCGATAGAAGCCTGTCCTTTAGGGATCATGCTGAAGTGGTGGTTACAAAATGTCAGAATGGGCTCAAAGCACTAAAGAGTATGGCAGCAAGAGATATGGAGCAGAACATGCTGTTCACACTTTTTCAGCAGTTGATGATTTTAATGGTAAGAGTATGGATTGGGAATGCTGACTGTTTCAAAGGGTCAGCTAGTGAAACTAGAGCACTTACAGAATGACGCCATGAGGGTGATTCTGGGATGTACAAGGGACACCCCAATAGTGCATATGTTATATATCCTGGTTTTACCGACCATTGAGGACAGACGCAAGGTGTTGCAGGCAAGGTCATACCTCAAGGTAGCTGCAGACAAGAAACACCTTCTGCATGATTCCCTGGAGGCAGTCAAGGGTCACAGGCTGCTAAGAGGAAGATCATGGATGGCTTATGCAGAAGATACCATAAGAGAAATGTGCACACTTGAGAAGATTGGCAGAGGCAAGGGGTGGGTCAGAGTGCTGAATAGAAATTCAGACATGTGAGGTTATAATCACATTGGGCATGAGTGTAGGGAGTGGCCAGCAAGCGCAACAGAAGCTGAAATTCAGCAATTAATTCACGACTACGCTCGTCCTGGTGATGTGATTATCTATACCCATGGCTCTGTGCAAAGAGGCAAAACAGTGCCTGGGAATTCACAGCAAGAGTAAATGGTTGATGTCTAGTAAAGGCGAGCTTGGAATATGACACCACAACTTCAAGTCTGAGAATGAAAGTGGAGGCAGTTATAACAGCTTTCCGCTTGTTGGAGAGCAAACTATATACGCATATTGTGGCTGTAACCGATTCACAAAGCATGCTGGCAAAGGTGAAGACAGGCATGCTTCGTGCAGAATGGCTTGCACTGGTTCAGAGGTCTGTTCTGAGCATTGGCTGGTGCTGCATCATTAAGGGGTGATTTGATGCATGACAAGGCAGATGTGGTGAAAGCCCTCTGGGAGCAATTGATTAATGCAGAAGAACAGATGGGGGGGGGGGGGGGGCAATATGAATTTTAGAAAGGCTTAAGTGGGGCATGGCACAAAAAAGGTTGGGAAACACTGGTCTAGAGAGAATGCAACAGCAAGGGGTGGTCAGAGGATCTGGTTGACAGTCATCACTCAGATGTAAAGTAAAATGGACATATAATCAGATCGCAATGGGCACCAACAGTATTGGAACTCCACGCTGGCTGTTGAAGTAGAGGAAAGTGCTTATGGGAATGCCCTGAGTGCAATGATGTCGTTACTTGACTCAATTCAACTCTAATAATTATTGCAGAAAGTAAACTGTCACTGGGTGAGGCCGTGAGGGGAGAGTGAACCCAACTTGAAGATGAGACGGTTTTCCAATGTCTTACGATCACGTTCGTGAGATGTGCACGATTAGATCGCCGTGACCTTATGTCGGCCATGTCACAGTGGTCGGAAATGTTGAAGTGCAGGGGTACCGGTTTCTGGGCACCACTGTTGATATCCGAGAGGTGTTGCCTAAATCTGTCCGCCAGACGAAGACCTGTCTACCCAACATATCCCATGTCACAACGTGTGCAGATGATTGCATCGATAACGTTGCGAGTCGTGCATGAGAAACCCTCCCGGATGTAGAAAGTAGTCTTAGGGAAAGCCAGAGTCTGGGTTTGAAGGACATGTGGACAGGTCTTACAATGAGATCGAAGACATGGCACAGTGCCAGGAAGAGACTTGTAGGTTGGGGTAGAGTGCTATGGACCAGCACATCCCTCAGGTTACGATCCCGCCTATATGCCACCAGTGGGGCCTCTGAAAAGACATCGCGAGTGACCGGGTCTGCCTGGAGGATGGATAGATGCCTCATGAGGATATTCTTGACAGCAATATTGTGAGGATGGTAGGTTAGTGAAAGAATAGGTCTATTATTACGTGGTTTCAGCATGGAGGAGAGAGCCTCGGCACGACTAATAGACCAGCAGCGGTGAAGAGCTGTAGACAGAACATTCTCAGGATAGCCCAGAAGGCGGAAGAAATCCAACATTTCATGGGCTTTTTGTCGGAAGTCATTATCATGACAAAGCCATCGGAGACATAACAGTTGTGAGAAAGAAATAGAATCCTTACAAGAGGGAGGATGGGAGGAGATATAGAAAAGGAATGCGTGCGAGTCAGTTGGTTTATAGTAAACTGCCATGCACAGACCAGCAGAACCTAAAGAAACTGTTATGTCTAAGAAATTAACAGCCGACGAGGAAATAGTGGCGGTGTGTCTGTTGCTTGGATGAAAGTCAAGAACAAGTATGTCAAGAACATATGACAGAGATAAAGGTCTTGCATGGACTTCCATAAAACCAGCATAGAGCCCGCTGGCCTGAGGTGAGGTACAATGTCAACTTGATAGGCAATTCAACAGCTTTCACTGCCCCAGTGCCTGAAATCACCATACCCCTTTCTCTGATGATAACTATGGTGGAGACTAATGAAGTACTGTCGGATTTCATTTTTTCATTCATTAATAATGTCCCGTACATTATTCGCAAATGGCTGGTCACGTGATGTTTACTACCGCCGTCGATTGGCTTAAGAAGACTATTATTTTCCCTTCTTGTCTTTCTTTTGTTTGCAAGTTCTTTTTACTCAAACCCCACTTTCTTTTTGAACTTCAGCTACATACGTACTAGTTTATTCCATAAAACATTAATGTTTATATCTTAATGAATGCCTAGATATGGTACTTACTTCTTAACATTGAATTTGCGTATGCACGAGATGAAAGTAAGCCTGTAGATGACACTAGTCGTCCTATCTCAAGTGAACCAAGTCAGCAGACCTCCACTTTGCAACTGAAGTTCAAGTCAACATTTGGTTTTATGAACTCCGAAGAGAGGGTTCAAAGGTGATAAAGTTCACACAGGGTTAAATTTACATATCACGTGACCATATTTAATCCTAATTATTTGTTGATTACTCTTGACTTTTTGGCTCATCTATGTGTTACCTTTTTTCCCCACATATCCTTTACAGGACATTGCAGTCAACACCAGCATTTTTCAGCTGCTGTTGCTGTCTTGGCAAGTTTTACGTTCAGTAGTTTGCCATTGCTTTCTGAACGACCGGCTCACATACCTCCGCAAGTAACCAGTGGAGAAGAATATTATTTGTTGTTCTTACTTTGTTTTATATTGTCCACCAACTCTAAGATTATACCTGTCATCTATTTCTTGTTCGCCTTCTTTTCAGTAATATACTTTCCCTTTGTTTGCCTATGCTTTGCGTCTATTTCTCCATCTTTCCATACAACTGGAGAGAGGAAGGTGAGGGAGGAAGATAATGACAGGATTTGCAATTTTTTGGGTGTCCATCGACAAGGGTATTTGATCTCACCGATAAGGGTATTTGAACTCACCGATAAGGGTATTTGAACTAACCGATAAGAGTATATGGACTCACCGATAAGGGTATTTGGCTCTAGAAATTGAGAACCACTGGGAGCTGTGGCTGAGAGGATATCGTGTCCGTCTCAGGCTCTGGAGCTAGCGTGTTCGAAACCCTGCATAGGTTGGGGAGTTTTCTGAGAACTATATATCACAAGTACTCTTGGGTAATGAAATCGGATACATGGGCTTCTCGGATAGGGATGAAATAACAGAAAGTTTTGTGTGCAAGTTGCGCAGGCTAACAGTGCTATGCTAACAAGCGCATAAACGTCAAGCTCAGTATTAGTCGCAATATAAATTCGTCACCAGCCGCATTCGGGAATAATCACGTGACCAGCCGTTTACGACCATCCGCATCCAGGAATAATCACGTGACTAGCCGTTTGTGAATAATGTCCTGTACATTATTAGCAAATGTTTGCTTATAATCACTTCGTTTAAAAAAAAAATAATTTGTGAAATATTGGAGAATTTGTCAGCCACTTCATTTCATATGTGTGTAAACCAGCATTTGTATTGTAAATATGACTGCGATTTGCGTTTTGTTATTTATCTTATAAACGTTTTATTTTGTTTAAATATGTTCTTTACTTCCACTTTCACTTTTGGTTTCAGTGGTTTCACCAATGAATTTTCTTTCACAATGTTTTATTTTTAAAACTAAAAACACACAAGATGTGCTTAGTGATAACATACTGGTTACAAGTTCCTTACAAGTGATACTCGATTAATCAAACAGCACTGACCTGATACTTAATGTTCTCCTGTCGATCACTACTTCTATAATTGTGATTGTCAGTTAGTCGGTTAGTGTTGTGGGCATCTCCCTCATGCTCAACAACCAGCGTTTTCAAGTTGCAGTGAAGGATGTGTCCATTATTCGCATCCCAGACATAAAGATCACTTCCATATACGCAAATGAGACTTTTCGCATCGGTGTTTGGTTTATTCAATAAGCTTTTAGTGGTTTGCTTCTTTAATTGTTGTACAATCGGGTGTAAATTCAATTTACTCCTCCAGCTTGCCGCCGCCGCCATCTTCTGTTTGTTGACTTTTTATACTTTATACAGGCAATCTAAAAAGTAGACCTTACAGCAATATTCAAACCGTGTTTTGCGTTTTAGAAGTTTACAGTTATTAAATATTAGGATATTGGAGTGTAAAAGTTAAGAAAACAAAACAAAGTCAACAATAAAACAGATAGGTACAGTATTGTTGTGAGGAATATTGAAGCGAGAAAGTGGACACTGAACTGATAGTTGTTCGATAGATGGCGGGTCACGTGACCAATCGATGGAGCCTATAATCCCGGTCAAGATGGCTGCCAATCCCCAGTCGATGTATCAGTATTGGAAACACTTCGATTTACAGGAGCTACAGGTACGTCAAAACTGTTGTAAAAGTCTATGACTGGCATTTTTTGGACGGTTCTGTTCATTTTCAGTGCTTAGTTTTATTCCTAGCGTACACTGAAGAGATTTAAAAACTATTTAAATACCGCGGAATTATATTGATGAAATAGAAAAATAATCAATATGGCGATTCAGCCGATTCTCATTCATTGACGCTGTTACACAGTGTTCAAGTCTTTGTGCATTTTCTGTTTGGAGCGCCCGTACATTTACAAAAAGAATGGTTAAACAACATCTCGGTTTTCCATAATTGCAAATACTTGAAAATATTAATGGTTGCATGTTTGTTTACATTTTTGTTTCTGCTATCGGATTAAGACGTGACTGTCCCCGCCCCCAAAAGCTCCCCCCACCCCTCATTGAACTACTTGAGAAGTGCAAACATGACAGATAACGGCACTTTAAAGCGCCACACAACAGTTGTAAGCCGTGTCGGTTTATTTACAATTAATGTATGGTAAAAGCGTCTTTCAACTGACAAACCCGTAGAAATAAATAATTATTGTACAGTAAACTTTAGTGGAGCATAGGATCTCAACCAACTCACATGAAGCCCTTTGTAGATCATGCTTGCTTGGATTCAGCAACTGTGTTCTGCAGGATGAGATGGGTATGATTTGGCAGGCGCAAATAGCAACGTTACAAGGATAGCCCCACAGCACATGCTGCCGCTGGGTGTGAAGTCTGAGGCCTGGGCATATGTGCTGGCTTGACCAGTTCCCTTCATCATCACCCTTATCTTCCCAGACAAGTCAGAAAATGGAATGGTACCCGTGTGTATGAGGCTGGGTTGCCCTCTGAGCTGTACTAGTTGTATGGTACCCATGTGTATGAGGCTGGGTTGCCCTCTGAGCTGTACTAGTTGTATGGTACCCATGTGTATGAGGCTGGGTTGCCCTCTGAGCTGTACTAGTTGTATGGTACCCATGTGTATGAGGCTGGGTTGCCCTCTGAGCTGTACTAGTTGTATGGTACCCATGTGTATGAGGCTGGGTTGCCCTCTGAGCTGTACTAGTTGTATGGTACCCATGTGTATGAGGCTGGGTTGCCCTCTGAGCTGTACTAGTTGTATGGTACCCATGTGTATGAGGCTGGGTTGCCCTCTGAGCTGTACTAGTTGTATGGTACCCATGTGTATGAGGCTGGGTTGCCCTCTGAGCTGTACTAGTTGTATGGTACCCATGTGTATGAGGCTGGGTTGCCCTCTGAGCTGTACTAGTTGAAACGAAAATCATCCTGTCTCTGCTGGGCTTGGAACCCAGATCAGTTTTGGCAGGCAAGCACATTCACCACTGCACCACCTCAACTCTAAACTACAGAATATGGGGTACCATTTAAAATTATAAATTTAACGACTGTGTAAATACATAGAACAGTGCATATAATTCAAGAGATGTTACAAGCATAGTTTTACATACTATCAGCTCATTTCAGTGCTAATTTTGTGCCTTTGGTGCAACTGTGAAATGTGGTGTGCATCCATCATTGGGTCTCTTGTAATGTATTGATTGTTATTGACCTGCATTTCTAATTTTGATTGAAACAAATGGAGTAATCATTTGTTTTATTTTTTATTTATTTCACTATTTAATTTTAAATCTCCAGTTATAAGCAGAATACCAAAGTAAATGTTGCAAACTGTGTTGTTTGTTTATTATATTTTAATTGTTTCATCAATTTCCGTAATATATAATTCAAAAACAGTATTGAGAAACTTTTTCTTAATCAACTAATTTACTAAACATAAATAATATACTTTGCTTCAAATTAAATTTTGCAAATTATAAATTGTTGTTTTTTTTGTTTACTTTTTACTTTTTTAAAGTTTTGTAAACTTGGACACAATGAATTGTTTGATATATGTGTGTGTGTGTGTGTGTGTGAGAGAGAGAGAGAGAGAGAGAGAGAGAGAGAGAGAGAGAGAGAGAGAGAGAGAGAGAGAGAGAGAAACAGCCACAGTTAACCTGTGCTCCTGGGTCAGCCCATCCTAAGACTGGTACCTGGAAGTGCTCTGGGAAGCAAAGGCAGCTGTCAGACATTGATCACATTTCCCACCCAGTGCTAATTTGTCTATACAAACATGGGGGATAGATCCATTTACTGAAATAGGGAACCATTGTAGCTCCGTGGTCTGGGAAAGAAACAGTTGAATACTAAAGACAGAAGAGTAGATGTTACAGTTGTCTGGTACAGATAGAGTTACATACTAAGGATAGAGCAGTTGATGATATAATTGTCTAGAACAGAAAGCGTTACAAGTGACTCAGTGCGGGTTCATTTATTTGTTTGATTTATAATGCCTTATTAGGGGTTGTTTGATATGTCCTTATTAGTGTGACAATGACAGTTTCTATATTGTTTGTTGCATGTCCTTATGAGGTTGTTGTCTCATGTTTATATGCCATCAGCGTGTCTGCTCTCATGATGAGATTCAGTATTGTTCAAATTGTGTTCTGTTGTATGGAACACCAATAGAAATATTTGCCATTCAAAGTCTCAAAGTGAATATGTGTAATAAAAGTGGTTTTAATGTTATCTCACTTCATTTGATTTATGCTCTTGAATGTATAACATCCAGGAGCTACACTATCAAATTATTGTTTGCCAATCCTGCTGATTATATTTGCAGTGTTAGACTGCTTTATATACTGGGTATTTAGAAAAGAAAGTGTGTCATCCTAGATATAATTTTAAAGCCTTCTTGTTTAAGGTAACTGCAGATACTCTCATTGTACTTAATAATGCTCCTTGGAAGGACGTGATATCACATATTGTGTAGAAGTGGGTGAATTCAGTTTAGGAATCGGATAAGAAAGTCATGACCAAAAAATAAAATGATAAATGTCCCCCGCTACAACCATCCTAGCATATTGAGGATATTTTACTGGCTATTTTTTTACAGGCATAATCCTGTATACCCGCGTTCGAAACACAGCTGTGGGGGATTTAGCAGCAGACCGCTTTGCGTTGGTTTTTACGAAATGGTATGGGTGCAGGTCGTTCAGAAAGCAATGGCAAACTACTGAACGTAAATTTTCCAAGAGATTACATCATCATCATCTTCCACTTCTACTGGCAAGCGTAGTGAGCAGGAATAATTGGCGTTGGCTGCACTGGATAGTGTCATTCCCTGTGATTGTACAATGTCTTTGATGTTGTCAGTCCATTTTCTTTTTGGACGTCCTCTTGGTCTCGTCGCAGATGATCTTTGATGTAAGGCCAGTGATGGTAGTTGCTGATGTTGCATTCTAACGACATGACCAAACCACTTGATCTTCTGTCTTTCAGTAAATGTGACACAAGGTGTTGATCCCACTGTCTGTCTGATAACAGCATTTCTTACTCGGTCTCGGATTGTTAAGTTGGTAGCTCTCCTCATGCATCTCATCTCGCAGGTGTTGATTTTGCGAAAGTGTGATTTGGATAAAGTTCAAGTTTGAGATCGGTAATATAGGGTTGTGTGAATATGCTTTTGTGTAGAGAAGGTCCACCAGAGAGACGAATGGAGACGGATTGTATTTGCAGCAAAGAACCTCAATGGCTCGGAACGCTGAAGAAGAAGAAGTGAATATGCTGTTTATTATCTGTCATTTTGCGGACATGGGTATATTTGGATGTTTCAGTAAGAGTGATAGTTGATATGTAAGTGCACTAGCTTTTTTCGTCTGCTTTCGATTTCTCTGTCCAATCTGCCATCTTCTGTGATCATACTTCCAAGATTTTTGAATTATTTAACTTGTTTCAGAGTTGTGCTATTTATCTGTATACTTAGTGGGCTCGGCGACATGCTAACTTGCATTACTTCGGTTTTGGCTTTGTTTATACTCATATTGTATCTGCTACAGGTTGAACTCATATTATTAATATGATTTTGTAGTCTACCCTCATCGCTGTACAATAGGCACTGATCGTCTGCAAATAGAAATTGATGTATTTCCTGTGGATCAGTTGTTTCATCTGGACAAAGAGATTACAACAGCATCAAATGCTGGCTTTGACTGACGTCTTGTAAAGGATATCTTTTGTGCTCGCTCGCTTTGAACTCAAGCGTAGTACATACACACTACTTGTAGTGCGGGGCTGAATTTTACGCGTGGATAGCTTTCCCTATTAACAGTGTCCCTCGCCTTCAGGTGAACTCACTCCCACTTCAGAGGTACTTGTAATTTACGTCCTCAAGTCAAGGACTGTAGGTCAACACTTTAGTCCAACTGTCCGGTGTAGGTGTTGAACCCCTTACTTCAGCATCAGTACATTGGATGTTTAAGAACGCGCGTATTTATCCATTCGGCCATATGCAACTAACTTGTTTGCCGGACGCGACAGTAGTCTAAAGGTGAAATGGTCAGTGTCACATCGGTCATCTTGCCCCCAAATTTGCTGGTGTTAATTACGAGATGATTCGACCCTGGAGCATGTGGTCGTGAAGGAGTTCTACCTAGATGGGACTATCAACTACAAGGATAACTTGTAACGGGGAACATTATGATGTTTCCCTAGGGACCTACACCTCTCTCGCCAATTTTCTAGCTCTCTTGTTAATATGTTGCTATAAGGTGAAGCGAATCCGTTATTTCTTGGCGTTGCCCTTGCTTTCTTTTATGTGAAAGTGTTGATCATTTGATGTCCACCATTAAAAACTATTGTTTGTTGTCTGTACAGCTATTTTAAGCTAACATATTTCTGAATTTAAAAAAAAAAGGTAACTAGTTTGAGATAGAAAATTAGTTAAAGAATTAAATGACATAGAATAGGTTACATGTAACAACTGTCTGAAGGAGTTATAATTACAACAAAGACTTTGTAAGTTAATGTTACAACTGCCTTGAGTTTTTCGTATGTACCAATTTCAATGAACTGTGTGAAATTCCCAGAATACCTATAACACACCATGGCTGTAGCGCACAATGCGGTCACGTTCTGTAATGCTCTACGGACTAAGGCGGTTATTTATTTCCCTTGAACTTGAAGGTGTCTTTTGAAAGATGGGCACGCTGCTACTTTTGTGTGTTCATAATGTATTAACTTCACATTCGTTGCTTTTTTGTTTTTGTTTTTGAAGTTGCCTTGTCGTTTCTTGAACCCGGTAAATTCTGTATCAGTGACTGGTCGCTTGGCACTCCTTTGACCTAATTGGTCTTCTTCTTTGATCAAGCTGTTATTCCCGGTGACACCGGCGTCTTCTGTAGATTGTCTCGCCTTCTACATCAGCTTTGATGTGTATGTATATGTGTGTGTGTGTGTGTGTGTTTTTTTTTTTTTCCCCCCCAATACCTTTATACTTATTCGCTTTCCTGATGGGGTTGTACTTCCCTTTGACTGGCGAGAGTTGTTCGCACGTCTTTTGAGCTTTTCTGGCATTAATCGCGAAAATGACTTACCGCAGACTTACACTCAGCGCTATCCCCTTGATGGTGTCTGATTTCTGCGTCTGTTTCATGTATTGGGCAATAGGATGTGGTGCTGGTATCTTTACATGTATGGATGTACCACCAGCATTTCTGGCGCCGTTAGCATCGTACTACTCGTGTAGCGCAGTGTTCTCGTTGTTGGTGTATCTGATCCCATTTCACGGTATCCGGCATGACTTGATCCTTTGAGATGATAATGGCAACGGTTGAGGGAATGTTGTTTTGTTGGCAATCTTCTCAGATCCTGTTATTTTCAGATTCGCGTTTTCTCTTTGAATGTGTTCTTTGATCTCTTAGTTGGATAGATGGATTTTAACTCTCTTGATCACCCATCTTCTGATATGTTGGGGAGACTCCGTGGCGAAGCGGTCAGACCCTCTACTTGGCGCTCCGAAGTTTGTGGGTTTGATTCCACTTCCTTTATGTGGTTGATCATATTTGGTTGTGTTCCTTGTCTTGTTCGGTGTGCAAATACGCTGTCTTGAGTCTTCCAAAGTTGCGCTACTCTTCACCTTCCAAGTTTGTTCTCTATCGGATGATAATTGTGTCTGTTGGTAGTGCTAATAACAGTGTAGCCTCTCCTGTGCTGATCTGTTTAATTTGATTTTCGCAGTGAAGATATTCTCATCTGTGGGTCGTTCCTCTTGATTCTTCTTAGCGGTGTTCTGTGCTGTCTTCTTGTTGGTGTCCGTCTTGTAGTCGTCCCTGGTCTTTCCTTTGCCCTGAACCAGTTCCGCTTCGCTCGCCGACGTTTCGCTGTTGGCTGGATCAGTTAAGGTTGTCGCGGGTCTTGTCTGTCTGCCCATTTTGAAAACAAACAAACAAACAAAGAATATCATGTCTGAGTGATATCAATTAAAACGATGAGTATCATTTATGAATCGCAGTTAACCCCAGCATTTTTTTGGCTGTTTGTGATTTCTTGGTAAGTTTACGTTCAGTGCTTGCTTGCTTGTGTTCGCTGGTTGTGATCTCCAGCGTGAAGTCCTGTATGTCGGATAAAGACATCCTGTTGTCCAACATCAGTGTGATGTCATACCGTACTGAGGTTTGCGTGAGTATCCGTTGTCCCATGTCTGGCTTATTGGTGTGCAGACTGGTGGTTCCTCGCCGTGCAGGCAGACACTCTCCGACTTCGGAGGAATCAACGATCCTACTGACTTCAGCCAGGACCCGGAAGGGACCTGTTGCCCAGGATGCTCGGCGAGGACGCGTCAATAGGTCTTGGCCAGTATAGTACCCAGCCCTGGAGCCTTGGAAACACCTCTGCGTCCCTACGTTCAGTCATTGCCATTGCTTTCTGAACGACCGGCACTCATACCTTTGAATGGAAACCAACGTAAGGCGGTAATCTGCCAAATCGTCCGCAGCTATGTTTCGAGGGCGGTATGTGGGATTAAACATTGCATTCGTAACGCCTTCGCCACAGCGTCGGTATGTCTGAGTCATGTCAGGTAAATAGAGTATCATGTCTGAGTCATGTCAGGTAAATAGAGTATCATGTCTGAGTCATGTCAAGTAAATAGAGTATCATGTCTGAGTCATGTCAGGTAAATAGAGTATCATGTCTGAGTCATGTCAGGTAAATATAGTATCATGTCTGAGTCATGTCAGTTAAATAGATTGAGTATCATGTCTGAGTCATGTCAAGTAAATAGAGTATCATGTCTGAGTCATGTCAGGTAAATAGATTGAGTAACATGTCTGAGTCATGTCAGGTAAAAAGATTGAGTAACATGTCTGAGGCATGTCAGGTAAATAGATTGAGTATCATGCCTGAGTCATGTCAGGTAAATAGATTGAGTATCATGTCTGAGTCATGTCAGGTAAATAGATTGAGTAACATGTCTGAGGCATGTCAGGTAAATAGATTGAGTATCATGCCTGAGTCATGTCAGGTAAATAGATTGAGTATCGTGTCTGAGTCATGTCAGGTAAATAGAGTTGAGTTGAGTTGAGTTGAGTTAAGAACCGACATCGCTGCACTCAGGACATTCCCATACGTGCTCCATCCCCTCGTTCAACAGCCAGCGAAGAGTCATACTACTAATAATTCCCACCGCTATCTGATTAAAAGCTCTCCTGGTCTTCCCTCTCAGTTTTGAGATTCTTCCAGAACCCCTGCCGATCCCCCGCAATCTCATTCTCAGTCTGTTCCTCCGCCTTCTCCACCTGGTCCCACAAGCGCACGACCACCTCCCCCTTGTCCATAGACAAACAACCACCAAGTGGTGCATTCCCTGCTTGCCTATCAGCCTGTTCATTCCCCCGTACCCCCGCGTGGCCAGGGAAAAAATATCCATACAATTCTCACAATCTGTGACCTCTGAAGCGACGAGAGCCATTCAACACGAAACATTCCTTTCTCCACCTTACTAAGCATACTCTTTGAATCCGTAATGAATACAACGTGTGTTGCAGTGGTCTCTGGCCACCGCAATGCCGCTGTTACTGCCTCCACCTCCATTCTCTTGCTGGAGGTTGTAGTCTCATATGCCTAGGGTTGCCAGACGTCCGGCAAAGAGAGGACATATCCTCCTTTTTAGCCTAATATCCTCCGTCCGGCAGGCAAAGCTAAAAACCTTTAAAATGTCCGGCTTTTTAAATATTTTATGTTATTATTTTTTGTGTATTGTTGTTACAACTTACAATGTATCTACACTCTACCGTGTGTTTACATTCTTTATTAAAACCCACTGCTTAATTATATTTATGTTTTTTCCTATTTATACCATATGTGAAACACCCATTATTTTTATAATTTGAATCTAATCGTTGTTCTATTCGGAAACACTAACAAAGCTGTAGTATCTATGGTCAGAATGTTAATGTTATTTCCGGGTTCCGGTAGCAGAGACGCCACTTAAAATTGTTTTTTTTTTTTAATTTTAAATTTGTAATTGTTGCCGTCTATGTTTATGAAAATGGCTTCTACAAAGAGAAACTGCACTCGAACACTATGAAAAATAAGTTTTCATGCTTCGTTGAAGGACGCAACGAGAATGAGGCAAAGTGTACGATTTGCGATAGTTACTTGTCCGTTGCCAACAAAGAACTGCTAACTTGGAGCACCATGTCGACAGTGAGAGACATAGAAACCTAATCACAGTGTCCGCGTCATCTAGCACATTGACGCCTTTTTGTCAGCCTGGGGGGAGCGTGGTCTCGAGGTATGGTGTCCGCCTCTAGTGCTGGAGGTCCTGGGTTCAAGCCCCGGTGATGCCGGGATTTTTTCTCGTAGACTTCTAGTAATAAATTTCCCCTGGTCTCTGGGTAGTGAGATCGGACGCCCGTGTGTATTGTTGCGGACGTAAAAAATCCCTTGGCAGGTGGAAATCGAAAAAGAGTAGCCTAACGGCGCTGCCCGGGCAAAATTTCGAGTTAAAAATCTACCCAAAGTATTTCAGGATCCTCGGCGGTGCTACGGAGTTCGTGCACTGAACTGAGTTTCTCCAGACTCAGGTTTGAGTTAGGAGGAGAACGGAGCACTTATGGATTGCACCCTTGTGCCGTGATGTTGATCCATCTACTAAACTAAACTCAAATGCGTTTCTGAAAGCGCGTGCGGCTGAAGCAACTTTGGCATTTCATACAGTTTGTCATCATCAGTCTTACAACTCGATGACCTGCACAGCTGGTTTGATGCACACATTATTTGAAGATTCAGAAATTGCTAAAAATATTGCTTGTGCAAAAACAAAGACTGAAGCAATAATAAACCAGGTGAATGTCCCCCACACGGTTGGTGAATTGGATAAATCTTTAAGTGGTATTTCATATTTCGGTCTTTCGACAGATGCTAGCAATCACTGTTCGCAAAAAATATTTCCGATCGTTGTTCAGTACTTTGACTGGAAAGCAGGTAGAATCCAAACTAAGATTCTCGAGTTAGACAACACACCAAATGAAACCTCAGAAACTATATCACAGTATATTTTGAGAACATTCCAAAAACATGATTTGTACTCCAAATGTGTTGCTTTTGCTGGTGACGATGCCAGTGTGAATTTTGGAGGCATTAACAGAAGAGAAGGTAGAAATGTGTTCTCGCATGTGAAGGAAGCCTTGAGCAAGCCATTAGTAGGCGTTAGATGTTCTGCACAACTGCATCCAACATGGCGCAGATTTAATGCAGATTGACGTTGAATCTATTGTCTTGTAGATATTCAATTACTTTTCTATATACACTGTCAGAACAGAAACTTTAAAGGATTTTTGTGACTATGTCAACATTAACTCTCAGCAACTACTCTATCACTCTAAAACTAGATGGCTCAGTTTGTTTCCAGCTGTTGAGAGGCTGTTTACTACTTTGAAAGAATATTTTCTTTCTGTAAACCAAACACCTGCTATGATAAAAAATTTATTGGCAGCTATTGTAATAAAATTGTACTGATTGTGGATTTAATCTGGAACGATTTAAATGAAACATTCAATATGTCCTCCTTTGTCCTCCTTTTTGTCTTATTATGTCCTCCTTTGTCCTCCTTTTTGTCTTATTATGTCCTCCAATTGGTTCCCACATATCTGGCAACCCTACATATGCCAGACTCTCCTTTTTCAAGACTCGTCCATTAGCCTTTGCAAGTTCCGTCGCCCTGCTACTGAGTGATATGTCCTCCTTTGTCCTCCTTTTTGTCTTATTTGTCCTCTTTTTTGTCTTATTATGTCCTCCAATTGGTGCCCACGTATCTGGCAACCCTACATATGCCAGACTCTCCTTTTTCAAGACTCGTCCATTAGCCCTTGCAAGTTCCGTCGCCCTGCTACTGAGTGAGTGCGTGGCGCGACACTTTGAGCTGTGAGTTTTGTGTTGAATGCTTTTAAATCTGTCCGCGGTTGTTTGTAGCGTGAACTGCATGTTCGGAACGATGGCGGCCGGCTGTTGCTGGATTGACTGGTTTGCCTTTTCGGCTCACGAGTGCATTTTTCAGGAGACTTCTGGGAGTCGCCGCTGGAGCTACGGAGTTCGTGCTTTGTGTGGCGCTTTCGGCGGGTCGTGCTGCAGAAAGAGACCAAGCCATATGGGATAAAACCCGGGTCAATGAAGTCTTTCTGGTGACTGCCGTTTCCATCGACGATGAACTGTATTTTTCATGGAGGACTTTTGTGTTGGCATTCTGGCGGCGGCATTGTGCACAGTGTACCTGTGTGGGCTGTTGGCTTGCCGATACTCCTGTCTATTCCATTGTTCACATTGGGCAGTAAGGAGCATTTTATGTGATATTCACTGGCACAGGAACGGAGCAATATGGGGGATACCCGTTGCCGTGAAGTTGGAACCACGACTAACTAACTAACTAACTAACCAACCAACCAACCAACCAACCAATTAACCAACCAACCAACTAACTAACTAACCAACTAGCTAGCTAGCTAGCCTTTGCAAAAAAGCCCCAGCCACTGCGTCTGTTTCTCACCACTGACCAATCGGTGTAGGTAAATAGATTGAGTATCATGTCTGAGTCATGTCAGGTAAATAGATTGAGTATCATGTCTGAGTCATGTCAGGTAAATAGATTGAGTATCATGCCTGAGTCATGTCACGTAAATAGATTGAGTATCATGCTTGAGTCATGTCAAGTAAATAGATTGAGTATCATGACTGAGTCATGTCAGGTAAATAGATTGAGTATCATGTCTGAGTCATGTCAGGTAAATAGATTGAGTATCATGCCTGAGTCATGCCTGAGTCATTTCAAGTAAATAGATTGAGTATCATGCTTGAGTCATGTCAGGTAAATAGATTGAGTATCATGCCTGAGTCATGTCAGGTAAATAGATTGAGTATCATGTCTGAGTCATGTCAGGTAAATAGATTGAGTATCATGCCTGAGTCATGCCTGAGTCATGTCAAGTAAATAGATTGAGTATCATGCCTGATTTCTGCATCCTGCTTTTAGGTATTAAAATTAGAATTCAAGTCATGCCAGTCTTGTTGTTTATTTGTGTCCAGAAGATATGTCGATTAATATCATTATGTGTTTTGTCGTGTCTGCTTTCTTCATATCTCTTGCTGCGGAACTTCCTGTTTTCCGTTGTCTTCCATTTGGGTAGTTTTCGTACAATAAGCGGAGGTATCTTCTTGGGAATTTAAATATTAAATCTGCTGTCTTTCCAAACCACGGTTATAGCATCTACTGAATATAACCAGTGCTATAGATTCTCCTGAATATAGCCAATGCTATAGATTCTTATAACATAATCAATGTTATAGATTCTCTAGAACATTACCACTTATGCTATAGAATCTCTAGAATATAACGATCGCTACATATTCTCCAGAACACGACCATTGCTATAGATTCTCTAGAACATAACCACAGCTACATAGTCTCCAGAACACAGCTTCTGATAGATTCTGTTGACTTAATCACCGCCATAGACCCTCTAGAACAGGGGTGGGCAAACTTGTTTGTCCGTAGGGCCACATTGACAAATGTAAAGCTATGGGGGGGGGGGGGGCATATATATTATATCCACCTATCACAATAAGTATGTATGAATTATTTCATTGGCACCTTTCCGTCTTGACAGACGATAGTTTGGTACATTGTGCTTCAAAAAGGCTTAATAACTACGACCCATGGCGGTGACGAGTGTGGCTGGTAAGGCCAATTCTTGCTTCAAATGTTTGCCCACAGTAGGTGCATGCGAAAGCATGGTCACTTCCACCATTTTGCACCATCTTACGTCTCTCACGCTCTGTGTGTGCTTTATCTGCAATCATTTTCTCCTTTGTCTTTATTCCATTTCTGATAGTTGCCCTCCATGCAACACGTTCAGCGGCGACGTGCTCCCAATGTGCATTATCAATGCCTGTATCAATCATGTCCCGCTTACACACATCTTTGTATCGTAGTAGAGGCCGACCCTGAGATCTCCTACCCGTCTGTAATTCACCAAAAAAGATGTCCTTTGATATTCTACCATCATCCATCCTCCTAACGTGTCCTATCCATCTAAGTCTACGAAGACTGAGCATGGAATACACCGTCACACAACCTGATCTTTCCAATACTTCAGTATTTGTGATTTTGTCTTGCCACTTAATACCAAATATTCTTCGCAGACACCGCATATGAAAGCTGTTTAAACGTTTCTCTTGGCGTGAGTAAGTTGTCCAGGTTTCACTGCCATAAAGAAGAGTACTAAGAACACAGGCTTGGTAGACGAGGACTTTTGTTTTGGCAGTAAGCTTCCTGTTCTCCCAGACTCTTTTTGCTAACATATTCATTGTTGTTGCTGCCCTGCCAATCCTGATGTTGATTTCCTGATCGAGGGATAATTTGCTATTTACCTCTGATCCTAGATATGTAAAATGGTCTACTATCTCCAGTTCGGCGTCGTCAATAACGATTGATGGTACACCATGTGCACCTTGTGACATAATCTGTGTCTTCTTTTTGTTAATTGTTAAACCAAATTCAGAACAAGCATTGGAGAATGCAGATAGTAGATGTTGTAATTCTTCCTCAGAGTGGGTCGTAATCGCATCATCATCCGCAAAAAGCAACTCTCTGATTAGTACCCTGCTAATTTTGGTCTTGGCCTTCAATCTCTGAGCAATATAGAGGCCACCATCTGAGCGTGAGTGAATGTATATACCGTCATCCTGATCACGAAAGGCATATTTCAGTAGAAGTGAAAAGTATATCCCAAAGAGGGTGGGGGCTAGTACACAACCCTGCTTAACTCCACTCTTGATTTCAAACTCTTCTGAAGTTGAGCCATCAAACTTGATTATACCCTTCATGCCTGTGTGGAACGATTCCACAATGGACAGAAGAGTTGGTGGGCAGCCAATCTTCTTTAGTGCTTTGAACAGACCCTCACGACTGACCAAATCGAATGCCTTTGTGAGGTCAATGAAGGCAATAAACAGTGGCTGATTTTGTTCCCGGCATTTTTCTTGCATCTGTCGCAATGAGAATATCATATCAATGGTAGACCGGTTCTGACGGAAGCCGCACTGTGATTCGGGGTAGACTTGATCTCCCAGGACTTGAAGTCTGATCAGGACAATTCTGGCAAATACTTTCCCAACAATACACAGAAGTGGGATACCCCTATAGTTGTTACAGTCGCTCCGATCTCCCTTGTTCTTGTACAGTGTTATGATGTTTGAATCTTTGAAATACTGTGAGACTTGTCCTTCTCGCCAGCATAGCTCTATTAGCAGCTGGATCTGTAGAGTGAGTGTGTCTTGCCCACTCCTGATTACCTCTATTGGAATCCCATCCTTACCTGGAGCCTTGCCAGATGCAAGTTCATTTATAGCACACTTAACTTCTATTATGGTGGGAAGTGTGTTCAGGTGGTCAAGAGTTGGTAGAGCCTCTATGGCGTTGAGGGCATCATCCGCTAGCTTGGTCTCACTTGAGTAAAGCTCTAAATAGTGCTCGACCCATCTATCCATCTGCTGTTTCTTATCAGTGATGATTTCTCCAGTCAAGGTTTTCAGCGGTGCACTTCTTTTGATCATTGGACCACATTCTTTCATTATCCCTTCATACATGCTTCTGATGTTTCCCTTATCACTTGCGATTTGAATGGACTCACATAACTTGATCCAATAGTCATTCGCACACTGCCTGGCAGCCTTTTGTACATCCTTCCTCGCTTGCTTCAGCTCACTCAGAGTGTTACGCGTTGGTCTTTCCTTGTTTCTTAAGAGAGCTATCTTCTTTTTATCAATCAAGGGCTGCAGTATCTGGCTGTTTGCCGCAAACCAGTCCTGCCTCTTATGATCCACAGTGCCGTGAACCCCTACAGCTGTTTTATAAAGTTTCCATAAGTTTACTCCATTTATCATTTACTATACAATTTTCTGATGTATCATTGAAAGCGTCTTCAAGTTGCTGTTGAAATTCAAAGCACTTTCCAGGATCGTGAGTGTTAGTAATATTAATCCTGGGGCTAGACTTGTGTTTAGCTGTGTAGATTCTCTTTGGTCTCAGTCTAACCCTTGCAACAACCAAAGAATGATCTGTATCACAGTCAGCACTGTGGTAACTTCGAGTTAATGATGTATGGTTCAGATGTTGTCTCCGTGTGATAATGAAGTCCAGCTTTGGCTTCCTTCTTAACGGTCAAGATGTTGGTCCTCTTTTCATTGAAGTTTATAGATTGATTCGTATTTTCGTGTGTTGTCCCCTCATTTGACATTGTGTTTCTTCTCATGTTTCTTGTTATGTCACAATATGTCAGTTCCCACCGCAATATTACTCATCTGTTGGTATTCAATACGTTTAGAGCTTTTGTTTTTCAATGCCAGTTGTTTGTCACTGTTGAGGGCTTACGGAATTGAAAATTCATCACTATGGAATACAAACTGTTGCCATTGACAAGTTTCATTGTTTGTGCCGATGCTGTCATGTTAAGGGCCTGCAACTCTTCTTCTGAATAGTTGGAGCAAAAATATCCCAGTAGGTGTGCTTGTGGATTAATGTCTGTTATCTGCCCAGACCTTAACTCTCAGTTGCATAAAATTCAATCCATCCTTTCTCCAATAGTCATCTTCCTCTTTCAACACATAGTCCTCGCATTTTTTCCACTAACCCTTATCATTATTAAATAGCACGGACTGGGTTAGTATCTTATCGTCAGACAATTTGAATATAATATTGTCAGCTGCCACCTGTCCTTTAATTGTAGCCCACCCGAGTTCTATAGGGATTAAATGAGAATGGTACGGTGGAAGTCTCAAGCACCCATGGTGATGCTCTTCTATCAACTTATCGATTTGATATTTCTTGCTTTTGGCGTATGTTTTACAAGGGACAACAATTCTAGCCTGAAATGCGTTTCTGGAAATGGTATGTTTTCTTTATCTTTATTGCTCTCTTTGTGCTCGATACTGTAGGTATTTTGTCTTCTTGGGCAACAACATTGTGATATGATGCATTGCACATAATTAGACAAGGCAGTCTATCTAGGGATGGGTGCACTGTATTCTCGAACCAATCTCTAAAAACAATACCATTTACCTTATTATGATAATCCTTATTGTCTGTATGCTTTGTTACGAACACGAGTCCAGCATTCTGTAGTAAGCCATTATGCGTACTACCAGCATGAGCTGTGACCAAGTGCTGTCCTATACAACTGGGCACATATCGCTTTATCTTTCCATCCACTGATTGCCATTCCTTTTCACTTGTGTGGTGCGCATTGATCCGGGCTTCATCCAAATACTCTATGTCATAATTTTCTTTACATGTTTCCATTATTTCACGTAGGTATTTACTTCTCGTGGCTCCTATATGCGGTTGCTCGCAAATGATATTTCAACCTAAATTGTACTTTTTAAACGTGAAGCCCAATGTCGTTATACTTTTCTACAAAGTTGTCTTGGATAGTGCTATGTCATTGTTCTTTCTCAACCAAACCATAAGTTTTCTTTCAGTCACTGTTTCTTTGGTATCAAGCGTTTTAATAGCTCGCCTTATGACATCCTTGTCAAAGCTGTCTACAATTGCCTTTCTACCTACCGTTTGCTTATTGCGTGATGGTTTCATTCCAGATTCCAGGACCAGTCGACGAAATGGCCGTTTACCAAAACCCAATGGATGCACTGTTCTTATCTCGGAATTTTTAATAGTATATGAAACAGTTTCCTGCGATCAGCTACTTGATAAAAATATGTGTACAACTTCATAGCGATGCTTTTAAGTGTACACAATTTCACATTCAATTCCATTCAACAATATTCACACATTAATTGATTGATTGATTTAGGAACCGACATCACAGCATTCGGGGCATTCCCATAAGCGCTCCGTCTCCATCCTCAGAAGCCAGCGAAGAGTTCCAACCCCAATAGTACCAGTAGCAATCTGATTCAATATTCACACATTCAGATGTTAGCGATAAATTGTAAGATTTAAAAAATAATAATAAGGTTTCATGAAAGCTCCCACATTATTGACGACACCTCTGAACACTCCCCGTTCCACTACGCGAGGCTCTTGTCATAAGGTCACTCCCCTGAACCACTAGAAAATTAGCTATTCAACGCTGTTTTCTGTGAAGATGTAATATGCACTTCATCTCTGACTCGTAAATTATATACCGCATATAACAAACTTTGAAAGCTGCTGTACAATCTCCAGAACAAAATTGTTTTGTTGAGTAGACGTAATGATAAGGTTATATGCTAAATCTCATAATTTTCCCTCAGTTAGTTACTGAGATATGGAATTTTATATTGGGGCAGACAAAAGTAAACAGACTATACCTTCCACTCTATATTGACAATGTTAGTATTAAAGTCGCATTCAATGTTCTTCGTCTCTAGGAACATCACTATTCCTTCTCTGAGGTCACACACTCGCCTCAACACCTTGCCGAGTCTCAGTCATCTAACACTGGTGTGGTACAGGACATCGGAATGTTCAGTTTCCAAATAATCAAGTAATGCCTAGAACTATCTGTGAGTAAGTCCTCTTGATCTGGTGAGGTTGATGACACTGACAACTGGTTCATTAACATGCTTGAAATTCAAAACAGTTTTACACAGACTTTCTTGATGGATCACACAATGAAGTGGTAATAATGTGTGGTCAGGATATTCTGATTTAATCTTATCACTTGTCAACTTTACCAGACCTAATTTTTTTTTCCACTCCAAGCGCGAGCTCGATCTTATTCCAAACCAACCCAGTTCTTTCAATAAAGTTAGTAACAGCATTGAATACCTGTGGCTGTGTCTTTGAGTGACTCAACACTCAGTAACTCTTCAGTGAAAGAAGTGTTTTTTTCCACGTATAAATACAATAATTGGGCAGTATCATGTACATCGGTACTCTAGCCAATGCAAGAGATTACCAGAAAAATTTTACTTGCATCTTTAAGTTTATGCATCAAACTGTCACTTATCTTGTTAATATGTCTGACCACATTTCTCCTTAATAAAGTAATGTTGTCAAATCTGTTTGTTTGTTTTTATTTTTTTATTTTTTAAATTTTCTGGACAAATGATGTTTGCTGCATCTAGCAAACATTCATTGATGAACTCGCTATCAGAAAATGGCTTGTTCTGTTTTACAATTCTGTGCGACAGCACAAGACTAGCTTCTGTTGCAGCATCTTGAATTGAAGACTGTTTAGTGAAAAGTTTGCTGTTTCTCCAGATTTGTCACCAACTCCAGGCATTTCCTTTCTCGCTCTTCATTTGTTAAATTGAATATCGGAATGTTTTGTTCGATAATGTCTTTTTAAATTGTACTCCTTGAAGACAGCCACTCACGACACAACAAGCAAATTGATTTGCTACCAACTTTTATAAAAACAGTACTTAGTTGTCCATTCATCATTGAAAACACGGCATTCATCTTGAACCTTACATTTTTTAGTTACACTCATTGTGTTAATAAAATTCTAACAGTTAGAATTTTACAAAACTTTGACAAGGAAATGAAACAAAACCTACTTCCGGCTGTGGGTGAAAATAAAATATTCGGAAAACAAGGGGTAAACTCAGAATAACTTTCAAAAATATATTAAGACTACTCATCATCATCGGCATCATCATCATCTTCCACTTCTGCCGTCAAGCGTCGTGGGGAGGGATAATTTGCACTCCATAGTGTCATTCGCGTGATTTTGATGACGTCCAAGTTTGAGATTGGTAGCATAGGATTGGTGTGAATATGCTGTTTATTATCTGTCGTTTTGCGGACATGGGTATATTTAGATGTTTCAGTAAGGGTGACAGCTTATATGTAAGTGCACTAGCTTTTTGACATCTGATTTCCATTTCTCTATGCAATCTGCCATCTTCTGTGATCATACTTCCAAGATTTTTTAATTCTTTAACTTGTTTCAGAGTTGTACTATGTATCTGTATGCTTAGTGGGCCTGGCGTTCTGCTACCTTGCAGTACTTCGGTTTTGGCTGTGTTTTTACTCATATTGTATCTGCTGCAGGTTGAACTCAGATTAGCTGATCAAACTTCTAAATTTTTGTTGCGTATCTCTTACGGGACGTTGCAGTCAACACCAGCATGTTCAGCTGCTGTTGATGTACTAGGCAAGTGTTACGTTCAGTAGTTTGCCATTGCTTTCTGAACGACCGGCTACAACAAATAAATTAATTTGAACATTATAAATGTGAAAATAATTTTTAACAGCAAAAACAACTTTTAAATTTAATATTTTTTTGCAAAATAAATAATTTTATTCACCGGAGAAATTTCTATGTTTCATAAAATCATCCTTATTAAATGTTTACATGTCGATAAATATTTCTCTAAATTAAAATCAATACATTCGCATTTTAGCATTACATTACGAAGGTCAAGTATTATTTACAAAAATAGAAAATTACGAAGGCGAGTTAATAAGTAAGTCACACAGTTCTGTGGGATGGCAGGTAAATGTAGTTGGTGTTTTCTACAGGTGTCATTAGGTGATAGCAACATCAAACTTTATATTCCCGTTTGTCAGGTGGCGCTAGGTGTCTCATGTGCATGCACAGCGCATAAACAAAATGATGACTGTACTTACGGAGTGTACAAATAAAGAGCAACGTGCTGTTGTACGTTTTTTTTTGATCAAAAAGACTGCCCGCAATCGACATTCATAAGAAAATGCTTCCTGTCTAAGCTGAAAAATGATTGTCTTGTAAAGTGGTGCATAGCTGGGTAGAAACATGTTCTCAAGGACGCTCTAAAATTGTTGATGAAATCCGATCTGGTCGTCCTGTTGAGATTGCAACAGAAGCATTCGTGCGGCGGATGGAGGAGATGATTAGAGGTGACAGGCGAGTAATGTTATACTATGTAGCATCTGCAATATGGTGCTCACATGGTTCAGCATACAGCATAATGCATGATCGATTGAAATTTCCAGGACTGCTGACTAGAGGAGTTGCCTATTCATGACAATGCCAGACCACATACGGCTCGATTAACTCAAGAGAAAGTTAACAACTTTGGTGGGAAGTTCTGGAACATCCACCTTAAAGCCCCGACTTAGCCCCTAGCGATTTCCACCTTTTTTGGTCCACTGAAAACTCACTTTGGCGGGAGACATTTCGCGAATGACGTTGAATGTGAAGTGAAAACATGGTTTAGAAAACAGAGCACGCAGTTCTATGCAGCGGGTTTGGGAGGGATGATAAAACGATGGGATAAGTGCATCAATGTTGGTTGAAATTGTGTTTAGACATAAAGGGACAATGTACGTATACAAATAAACTGGTGTCAAGGTGTTATCATATTTAGTTATTTTTCTACAGTCATTTGTGACTTCCCCTCGTAGAAAGAAATTTTATCAAATATGTTAAAACAATCATAACGGTACATGAAATTCTGTAAACCTCAACAAAATAACTTAAAAGTGAAGTACAAATTTTTATTTCTAAATGCCCTCGAGGGTCGCATAATATCAGTTGCCTGGCCGCATGCGGCCCGCAAGCCGTAATTTGCCCATCCTTGCTCCAGAACACAGTCACCACTGATAGTACAACAGGTACAGGAGCCGGGTGTCAGTCAAGGCATATTGGCAATATGATGCCGGGCATATCACTGTCGCTCTTTTGGTAACGCGGCCAGTATCCGGCAGCTCGTTGCTTCCCAGAATATTTGCTAGTGCCCATTGTCCGAGGCCTGGTCAATCTCAGTGCAATATTGTTACTAAAAAAATACCCTTCTAGAAAGAAATTTGAACCCAAGTCCAGCAGAACCGCAGGCGAGCTTATTATCCTTCATGCTTCCACGCTCAGGTAGTGTGTGTTTGTTTTGTACTGACTGGCAAAGTAGACGAGGCCAGCGGACTCACATTTGGACACAGCAGATGTTTGGCCCAGATCAAAAAATAACAACACCGCTAATGGGTCAAGCTGTAATTATGTTGGCATGCCAGTTATCAGATTTCTGTATGCTGTTTTTGGTAATAAAATTATAATTCTTGCCATGCCAGACGTGATGATTTTGTTTCTCCAGCACCATAAATGGATTAATATGGTTACGTATTGTTTATATACGTTATGGCCTGCGCTGATCATGTTATGAACGCGGCGGATCGATAGTTCGACGTCTGCGTTCGTCGTCCGCTAACAGAAGGAAAGACTGGCCGCCTATGTCTCCGTACATGCAGGCCTGCAACATGTGATGGCCATGTCACACCACAGACCCCTAGCAGCTCCTGCTTCGCGACCCGAAGTGTTGTATACGTAATTACAATAGTTAGTGATTAAGCGAGGAGCGGCTGAAGTGTTGTATACTTAATTACAATATTTAGTGATTAAGCGAGGAGCGGCTGATGTGTTGTATACGTAATTACAATATTTAGTGATTAAGCGAGGAGCGGCTAATGTGTTGTATACGTAATTACAATATTTAGTGATTAAGCGAGGAGCGGCTAATGTGTTGTATACGTAATTACAATATTTAGTGATTAAGCGAGGAGCGGCTAATGTGTTGTATACGTAATTACAATATTTAGTGATTAAGCGAGGAGCGGCTGATGTGGTGTATACGTCATTACAATAGTTAGTGATTAAGCGAGGAGCGGCCGATGTATTGTATACATAATTACAATATTTAGTGATTAAGCGAGGAGCGACTGATGTGTTGTATACGTAATTACAATAGTTAGTGATTAAGCGAGGAGCGGCTGATGTGTTGTATACGTAATTACAATAGTTAGTGATTAAGCGAGGAGCGGCCGATGTGTTGTATACGTAATTACAATAGTTAGTGATTAAGCGAGGAGCGGCTGATGTGTTGTATACGTCATTACAATAGTTAGTGATTAAGCGAGGAGCGGCCAATGTGTTGTATACATAATTACAATATTTAGTGATTAAGCGAGGAGCGGCTGATGTGTTGTATACGTAATTACAATAGTTAGTGATTAAGCGAGGAACGGCTGATGCGTTGTATAGGTATGGTAATTACAATAGTTAGTGATTAAGCGAGGAGCGGCCGGTGTGTTGTATACGTAATTACAATAGTTAGTGATTAAGCGAGGAGCGGCTGATGTGTTGTATACGTCATTACAATAGTTAGTGATTAAGCGAGGAGCGGCCGATGTATTGTATACATAATTACAATATTTAGTGATTAAGCGAGGAGCGGCTGATGTGTTGTATACGTAATTACAATAGTTAGTGATTAAGCGAGGAGTGGCCGAAGTGTTGTATACGTAATTACAATAGTTAGTGATTAAGCGAGGAGCGGCTGATGTGTTGTATACGTCATTACAATAGTTAGTGATTAAGCGAGGAGCGGCCAATGTGTTGTATGCATAATTACAATATTTAGTGATTAAGCGAGGAGCGGCTGATGTGTTGTATACGTAATTACAATAGCTAGTGATTAAGCGAGGAGCGGCTGATGTGTTGTATAGGTATGGTAATTACAATAGTTAGTGATTAAGCGAGGAGCGGCCGAAGTGTTGTATACGTAATTACAATAGTTAGTGATTAAGCGAGGAGCGGCCGATGTGTTGTATACGTAATTGTAATAGTGATTAAGCGAAGAGCGGCTGATGTGTTGTATTCGTAATTACAATAGTTAGTGATTAAGCGAGGAGCGGCTGATGTGTTGTATAGGTAATTACAACAGTTAGTGATTAAGCGAGGAGCGGCTTGTGTGTTGTATACGTAATTACAATAGTGATTAAGTGAGGAGCGGCTGGCCGAGTGGCTAAGAATGATGGGTTCTCCTTCAGGAGACCCGTGTTCCAATCCTCAGCAAGGTGTGGATTTTTTTCTGTCTCGGGTAAAAAGAAAACCCTAGCCTGCACAGTTCGCTGCGGCCCCACTAGCCAGGTGATCTTAATCCCTCAGGCTCAAGAACCCCCCTGTCCTACACCGCAAGGTACTATTGGCAGTAGATGACAGTGATTAAGTAGAGGGCTGGTCATGCCGAAATGAACCTAGTTCCTGCGATTACTGCAATTCCAGAAAATCTAAATGTAAAAAGGCTATGTAGCGCGTGTGTGTGTGTGTGTGTGTGCGCGCGTGCGTGCGTGCGTGCGCGCTCGCGCATGTATTATTCCATATGCCTCTTTGAGACCCCCCACCCCCACCTCTCCTCGGCCCATCTTTTATAGTTCATACCTATGTCTGATATTTATTGATACCAACATAAAGATGAACAAACATTTTGCGATCAGCGATCTATTTTCCAAAACTATTCATTGATCGCAGCTGGGCCATCATCTGTCCCAGGCGGAATTGAATTGCTAACAGACCGCCAGGCCCGGTCTCTTTGTCATCTTCTCGTTTCGTCCCTTCCGAATTTTCCCTCGCGTCTCTATTAGCAAACAACAGAAGTTGTAAGCGCTCACATTTTCCAGGCAATTTGTGAACTCGCCACTGTTTCTATGGTGATGCTGGTAGTACCGATAATGTGGGGTGGGCTGGTGGTGCGGATCAGCAGTAGATGGGGGATGCTTGATGCTGAATCACATTATAGATGATCAGTCAATAACAGTCGACAGAATTACTGAGACTGTATGCTGGGCGGTAGGGACAGAGCACGGGGGTCCAGTTCCAAAAATATCCAGCCATGTATGGAGTGTAGACAAACCGGGACGTGTGGTCACATTTACCGAAGCCAACAATTAACCAAAATTCCTGGTTGAATTAGTTTGTCCACATTCTTCTGTTTCACACACTGCTAACAATTTCCGAAGTACATGTTTCTCCTCGCCGCCATGTTAAGCTGTTAAACACCTTCTCCTATCTTCTCTTTGCCTGTAACTTTCCAGTTGGCTCAACATCACACATTAAGACATCCCCACCACGACAAATATGTAGGGATGCCACCACACAGTAAGTGCTAAGCAGACGTCCCAACCACGACAGATATGTAGGGATGTCAACCACACATTAAGTGCTGAATAGATATTCCCACCACGATAAATATGTAGGTATGTCAACCACACAGAAAGTGTTAAACTGACGTCCCCACCACGATAAATATGTAGGTATGTCAGCCACACAGAAAGTGTTAAACTGACGTCCCCACCACGACAAATATATAGGGATGTCAACCACACAGAAAGTGTTAAACTGACGTCCCCACCACGACAAATATATAGGGATGTCAACCACACAGAAAGTGTTAAACTGACTCCCCCACCACGATAAATATGTAGGTATGTCAACCACACAGAAAGTGTTAAACTGACGTCCCCACCACGACAAATATATAGGGATGTCATCCACACAGAAAGTGTTAAACTGACGTCCCCACCACGACAAATATATAGGGATGTCAACCACACAGAAAGTGTTAAACTGACGGCCCCACCACGACAAATATATAGGGATGTCAACCACACAGAAAGTGTTAAACTGACGTCCCCACCACGACAAATATGTAAGGATGTCAACCACACAGAAAGTGTTAAACTGACATCCCCACCACGACAAATATGTAAGGATGTCAACCACACAGAAAGTGTTAAACTGACGTCCCCACCACAATAAAGATGCTCCCTCTGTAGGGATGCCAACCGTCCTCATTTTCCCGGACATGCCCTAATTTTTTTTTACACACGATCTGTCCGAAAGTTGTTTATACAAGTTTCAAAATATCTGGAATTTAGATTGTACTAGAATTTCAAAATCTCTTGATCGTCCTTATTGGTAACATTTGCCAGGCGTACACCAATCAACTTTTGCGGTTGTAGCGCAAATACTCAGCATATTCACCATCAGCGGCGTGCTGTGTAAACATTCACATTCTTATGTATCCACACATTCCAGACTAACTGAGAAATGTTGTATCAGTGGAAAAATACACAATAATGCAGGTAAATTACTGAGAACAATGACAGTATTTTTATTCATGCTGTAAGTAAATCCTTCACAGGTATAATCTTTGTAGACGTTTAAGAAAGTTAGGCAATCCAGATAAGAATGGTAAGATTGAATTACCATCTTTGGACAACAATCAACTTCAAATTAATATCCCATTTTATGGCTGACTCGGTCACTGGATTTTTAATGTGAGCCAGGTGATATACGTTACAATTAAGACATTTGAAGTATTTAATTAAAACAATTAACAAGTTATTAGTTCGCCAGTGACTATGTTGTTACTATAATATCATAATTATGGTTGTAAACTTTTACTATAGGAGAAGGGCATTTGTAAAAGGTCGTAACATAATTTAACGACGTGTTTTGGTATCAGACAAAAAGGCGCCCTCAGATGTCCTCATTTTCTGGATTAGACAGGTGGCAGCTCCATCTATGACTATAGGCCACTTTCTTGGTGCGGCTGCACGGTCTTGCACACATACACAAAGTCCAGGGTTAGCACACGACAGATACTGCAGCTGTATATATACTACATATACTAGGTCACGTCATACTGGAGTTTAGTGACCTGTTCGGTTACTCTTCGTCTTTCCATCCCATGCAATTTAAAAACCTAATACAACAAAGTGCTAGTTTTATGAGGATGAGTCGATTCTAGGGGCTTGCTGTTAGGAAAAATAGCCAACTAATCTAAGTAGCACTACATACCCAATAACCTCGTCACTTGACAGTGGGTTCTGTACTCTGACTACTTGGGATTGAACTCTGACTATGTCTTCGTAATCAGACGTACTAGAGACGATGTCTGCGATGCTCATGTTCGCGCGCATGCACACACATACACACGCCGACAGATGAGTTTAATCGTAATCGTGATTGTGCATGGTTTCTTGTCTGCCCGGATGTTTGTTCTTATGCAAACTGTTTGTGGGATGTAGGATTTAATATATGAGAATAGTCGCTAAGTTTGTCTAGGGGATCCCAGATTGGACGAATTTGCATTCTCACTCACTTCTATATGGCAAGATGATCAGGGAAATTTACCACAGATACAAGGGGAAAAACAATTCACTCCTTAGACAATGGTATCTACGTGTAGGTCTCCCCTCCCACTCGATCACCTTTTGAATTTGATATAGTGTCAGAGAACATTGATTGTTTACAACATATAGAAAACCCACTGTTGAACAAACATCAACAAGCAATTGACGTAAACATCAACATTGGGACACACTTGTTCATCAGGAATTAAATCAAGATCTGGAGTAACTATATATTTGTATTAACAGCATTGAGTTTGGAAAGTCCATTGGATGATATGTAATATCATCAACACATACAAATGTGATAACCCCATGTATTCCAACACACAATGCAAGTAATGCCAAAACAACAAATCCTATTTGGTTCCCAAAATTTGACAAATCCACACATTCATAAACCAAATAAAACACCACAAGTTCAGAACTCAATCACTAGACTAATTAATCAGTCCTGCTCACTCTTTTACTCTTCTGTTTTGTTGTTAGGTATTCCTCTCCAATGCATGGCATATATTATTCCCATTATGCAGGGACCGAATTAAATGCACTCAGTTGTGTCCCCCCCCCCCCCCATCTAAGATCTACTCTAAATTTACGCCAGAGGACATCATAATTCCTATTATCCAGGGAACGAATCAAGAAGGGCTCTGTGTCCTAGTGATGCCGAGGCCTGGGTCAGTCAAACTTTCAGGAGTTCCTCTTCAGACTAAGCAGTAGGTATTTCCCTGCATCATTATGGCATGTTAAGAGAAGACAGAGGCCCCAAGCAAGTAAGGTATCTATAAATATATCTATGTATGATAGATAGATAAGATACAGGGTATGATTTAGCAAGTTGTCTAGAGGCATCTCAAATGAGATTGAAAATCATTCCTGATTAGCCTTTTAGAGGAACCAATTGTCATGGCTCCGAACCCCCACTGTAAGCATCTTAGACCTAAGCCCAAGTATCTACACAGAATTTTTAAATTTTAAAAGACGAATAAGTTCCCCTCAAAGGCCATAAGGAGATCTGGACTATTCGCTCTTTACAAACGAGGAATTGGTTCTCTCACCATAATGTTGTCAGTGTGCTTTCAGTCCGCCACAGTAGACCTCCCTTTAATTGTTTGTGTCAAAGTGACAGATGTCAGTTGTACTATTAGACATTTAGGACTCAACCGTAGTGGACACAACCTCAACAATAACTGAACTGACATCAGATACCAAACATCCACATGATAGGCTCTTGACAATAGTTGGACACACATTCACAAGGAAATGTTTACACCAACGATTGCACAAGATACACATCAGGAGAGATACTGGACAACATCTCTACATAATCTTCACATTGTACTAACATCAACAACAGTTGAACAAGACATGCACCAGGAACTGTACTTAACAACAGCTGGACAGGACATTTACCAAGTAATGTACTTCACAACAGCTGACTAAGACATTACAGGGATATGTACTTCAAAACTGTTCTCAATACTATCAGGCTTTTATTAATGAACTGTAGGGGTGGAGTGAGGACCCAGGCTCCACCTTGATTACATTCGCACTTCAAACACACAGTACCATGCAATGTGAATCAAATAATGAAAAACCACAAGGTACTTCACTTTAAAACCCACCAACAGACCACTAATCTAAAACAAAATATCTCTCCTCCATCCTACACATCCTAACACGTTAACATGGCATCCTTCGATGACACCGAGAATAGAATATCACTCTTGGGGCGAATATAATCATATGCACTGCCCTGTTAATATCATCCCACTGCCACGACTAGACAGTGTAGGAAGAATTTCTAAGTAACGGCACGATCAGCCCTCATCAAGTTCACCATCTCCTGCGACAAAATATGGGAAGGAATATCTATGATAATCCCTTGTGATGACATGACTGCCCGAGAAGCTGACACTGGGGTCTTCAAATAAGTGGAGTATACACCACTTCTGATGATAGTAGGTAGGAGCTCTACATGTTATCCGTGACGTTCTGAGGTCACCCAGTGGTTAGGAGCGCAATCCATCATACTGCAGCATCCCACACGCAAGTCTGTCCCAACAAGTTTCACGTCCCAAACGAACAAACGACTATGTGAGCACCATGCTGGGTGTTCCCAAGGTTAAAGTTCAGGTAAGCAATCCACTGCACGACTACTACACAAAGTTTTGAATGGGGATAAAAGTAAGAATACTCCCTTCAGGACCTCAGCTAATATCCAAGTTATAAAGTGAATAAAATTGACACTATGTTCTAGATTTCAACCAGTAATCTGCGAAGAACTGAATATTCATAAACCTTCCTCCTTATTAACCCACAGCTATTAATAAGCTGAGGTAGAAAATTCCTAAGAAATACTAGAATGTTGGATTCCAGGAATAAGGTGGGTGTTCCATGGGTACTGTCGTAAGTAAAGAATGTCGTAGTAGTTATTTGTTCTTCTTTACTACTTTAGTGTCGTCCCTGGAGTGAGGGGAATCAACACCCACATTTATTTTAATTCAATATCACTATCCTGGAGATAACCAGCAGACTCCGTCCACAACACTCCCTCAATCTGAAGACACCTTCTTCTTACTCTTACTCACCCCTGGATCATGCCCCTCTCATTCTTCCCCAACATAACATACTTGACAACTCTAGCTTCAACAACTAAAAACAAGAAATTTATTAAAGCAAAGAGTATATGTAGGAGAAGTGTGTGTGTGTATAATGTGTAGAATGTGTGACATATATTCTAAGGTGTATATAGACTCAGATCAGTGTTCAGGAGTATATTCATTCTCATCACTGTACTGAGAACACACCAGCACCATGTATTCCAGACAAACAACCTCACCGAGGTGATGCTTCTCCGGTCACGTGAAGAGTTTCTCCGGTATCTCTCGAGGCATCCAGATGTTTGGACATCCATGACAAACACTGTCTAATGAGAGTCTTCAATCTAATTCACACTATGAATTTCCTCTGTTATTAACTGTTTGTTACTCAGAGAATTCTAACACTATTGTCACTGTTACTTGGGAAATCTTAATTGATCTAGTGTCACTGGTTGTAAAGATTCCCCATATTAACACCACAATCTGAATGTTCCAGGTATTTCTATAAATTTATATGAATGTTCCTGGTATCAGTGTTGTATATATATATATATATATATATATATATATATATATATATATATATATATATATATATATATATATATATATATATATAATATTCTGACTGTTAAGTGATACAACTATCACTTGCTAAACATAGTATCATCAGCATGTCCTGCTCAGCAGAAGCCAGATTCCCACAGACCAACTTGGGTATAAGCCCAATGTAGAGGCCTCTCGGCAACTTCTGTCTTCAAATCCTGAGCCATCATCTTCTAAACTGTGTTCTAGCTTCACTGTTGAATATCATAGCACACCTACATGGAACTTGTTGAGTAGAGAATACTATGGTGAGAGCAACTCAATCCTGGCCGGAATTAGGTGAGTGTAGGCCAATAGCAGCACTCAGATCTACAACAGAGATCCGATCTCTGTCATATGGCCAAATAGCTCATCACATGGTTTGAGACATGGCAACACCAGGAAAGAATAAAGGAACGGGTAGAAACCCAGCAGATGCCTTACTGGAAGATCCTACCATTTCACTTTCCCCTCCTCCCTCCCAACCATCCTCAATCTCTCTAATTATTATCCCACTACATTGTCCTCAATTCCCTGAGTAAAATGATATATCACACAAGCTAGTTAAAGCCACACAATAGGATACTAGTGCCGACACTCCTATGATACTTTCTAGCACCGCACTTATAGAACATTCTATCACCACACATATAATACACTATATCACCACACCTATAATACATTATATCCCCGCACAGTACTGTACTCTATTCCTAATCATACTCTAAGTTAGATATGATTAATAGAATACCATATGCCTATTCCGGTTGATAATTGAGACTATGCAATCACAGACTGGATCTATGTCCGCCGATAATTATTAACACTTGGACACTATAGTCTCTTTCGAAAACACATCTCGGAAACTGCACCGATCCTTCAAACTTCAGAAATCTTGGTCGACTAACTCCACTTGTTTACCGCAACGGGTTTTAAGTCGGGCTTGAGTGACGTCACCAAAAAGTCTAGACGCTGATCAGTCCAGAGTCTGGTTTTCTCCTCTTGTTTTAGACTAACTGGAGTCAATCCGCCGTCAAGTTTGCTTTCATCTGGGGAAATCCTTTGTCTCGTACAACAATAGTTCTGTCTGTCTGTGAACCAGAGAATTCCCCACATCACAGAATCCTCTCCGCTGTCTGTCCAGACATTCCGTCTACACTTCAAAGGCTAACTACCGCCTTGGCAGACGTCTGGCGTTATTATTCGTTTCTCGAACAACCCACATCATAAATAATCGCCGACTGTGTGTAGACATTTTGACGCGACGTATTTTTGTTCCTCCGTCTATACACATCAAAGGGTTGCCTGTTTGTGCAGACGAATGTCTCCTTTTGTCATCGATCGAAACTAGCAAGTTTATTTTTCGTGACAGGTACACAGTATATAACTTCCATGAGCCTGATGGAGGCAACTGAATTCAGGAGGTGAGGTCCTTTTTATATAAAGTATCCATTTTCCTGCACTTGATGGCAGTGTAAATAAGTGTCGACCAGTCCTGGGTAAATGATTATAGGACAGATCATCTCAGCTGTTATCCATACAGGTGGGACGCAGAGGTGTTTCCAAGGCACCAGAGCCGGGTTATATACTGGCCAAGACCTATTGACGCGTCCTCGTCGAGCGTCCTGGGCAACAGGACCCTTCGGGGTCCTGGCTAAAGTCAATAGTATCGCCGATTCCTCCGAAGTCGGAGAGTGTCTGCCTGTACGGCGAGGAACCACTAGTCTGCACACCAATAAGCCAGACATGGGACAACGGATACTCACGCCAAACTCTGGTCCTGTATGACATCACACTGATGTTGGACAACAGGATGCCTTCATCCGACATACAGGACTTCGCGTTGGAGCTCAAGCCAACGAACACAAGCAAGCAAGCATCCATACAGGTATATCATAGAGGAATGTAATAGTCTGGCGCAATACATGATGATGGTGATGTTACCAATACCAGCATCCCTTGCAGTGCCCTGGGGTACGATGGGAAGCCGCTCTGGAAGTGAGGATAAATAGAGGCGCGTGTCAGTTTCCCGGTCTCTCCAAACCAGACAACCGTGGCCGAAGGAGCGATGATGTAGATCGCTGTAGTATAGAATAGGGAGGCTTTAACCAGCCCTCCCCAGTCACTGGACCAGAGCAGGGAGTCACAAATGCCTCTAGATTTAACCATGACTGGCTTGCGTGGCCCACACACGAGGACCGAGGAAATCCATCAAAATGATTGGCAATTTGTAAGCCCACTCTTGGTAGTGACCCCTGGCCATGTTTGTGGGTTGTAGAGCAAACTTGAGCCCCGGCTCTGGTTAATGTCGTAGGCCGCTCACATCCCCTTCGTATACCTGTTTATGCCTGTTTATGCCACTATATCTCTGCTGTTAGGGTTATAGTTTTGTTACTCGTTATGTTATGGTTTTTCGCTGTATCTGGTCCCAGTCGACTTATGTGATGCGGGTGTCTTGTGTGGGTATCGAGGGTGCCCTTCGACTCAACTGAACATGATTGAGGTCTCACTGTCATTTAGAGACCGCCCCTGTAGTTAGTACTAGGCAGCAGTTATCTCTGTGGGATTTCAGATTCCCATTTCTGTATGTACCAACTGTCCATGAGTCCTGAGATGATTGCAATATAGAGTCCATACCTGCTGTTGTGTTGTTGTTTACATTGAGGTTTCTTTGTTGTGATGTCCTTGTTGGTTTGTGGAGATGGGTACCTAGTCATGTGCTTAGCGATGTTAGGCAGCAGTGATTACTGTGGGAACATAGGTTCCCATTTCTGTATATGTCAGTTATGTGGCATGTCAGGATGCCTGTTTGTCCCTGAACCATGCAGTTCTGTCAATAAAAACCTAATTTTGTTGTTCTTAATTTGTTTTGTTTAGTCTGTAGTTTGTTGTGTAAACTCATTGATCCTGTTACAGTCCAGCAGTGTAATCTTCTGTCTGGGATGTACAACCGTATATCCCCCGCCCTAGAACTCCTGGAATCTTCTGTCTAAATTCTACCCCTTTTCTTGTTAACTGAGGAGAATATATACAGTGCTCTCTCTCTCTCTACTTCTTCTTATTGTCCTTTTCTTCTCTGGCCCATTAAAAGTCAGTGTTGCGCTTCTTTGTCTTTGAGCACTTAAGTATAAGAAATAACATCTTCCTGTCCTTGATATTATTCCTTCGGTGACAAGTGGCTAGCCTCGGCCTGGATTGTTTGGCGGCCTTTAGATTATCTTGTTGGTGTCTGTTCCAGTCTTCAATGATTCTTTTAGGTGGTAGTTCCATGTTTTTTTTTTTTTTGTTGCCTTTTTGGGGGTGTGAGAGGTCCCTGGCCAAAGACATTAACTGGGTTCAGGTTTTGTCTCCAAGAAGCACAGCATTGAGAGAAGAGCCTCCAGACCTACACCACATCTCAAGTCGTCGAAATTAAAGGTGACCTTATTCCTTGTTTAGGGAACCAAAGTTTCCCACCCAGCCGGCGCTCAGTCTGAGTCCGCTGGTATAAATTAAGAGTGCGAACACTCCAACGAAGGTCACCAAACTTTAGCTATAAAGTCTTTTGGAATATGCATATATATTCCTACTGAAACCATCATGCTTTACTCAGAAAGCTACAGAGGTGGTTGACGACTCCATGAGAGCAGAATGCTCCCACATTCAATAGAGGCTGGGGCTGTGCTTGTCCAAGAGAAAAATTTTGTTGATTCTTTTGGGAGAACAGTTGTGGACTGTTCATGCGACTGATTTCAGCAGTGCCAACATCTGGGGCCATCCATAGAAATACCTTTCCCCTGTTGGTCTGGAAGAAGGGACACCAGAAATCCATCCCGCCAGTGTGTCCCACCAGCAGCAGAGCGCTGGACATCCATATTCAATCCCCACTGGTGGCACCATCACCTGAGATCATCGAGGGGGATGTTTCCCTTATTGTGCATCAGTTCACCATGTTCGTTTGAAGTGACAGATGACAATGTTACCTGTGGTGATAAGAAAATCCTTTCCTTATAGGCGGAAGCAGAGGAGTTAATACTAGCGTGTTCGTCCATGTTCATGATGTCATGGGTGGACATATTGAGTGTTGCGGGGCGAGTGAACAGTGATGTCCTATATTTCCAACTGTGCATAGATAATTCAAAAGAGACACATAATATATGTTAAGTGGGAGGAAACGATATCCAGTGAGCATCATCAGACAGAAACATTCGTTATATATTTCTGCGACACACTTTATGGACAAATAATTAATTACTAGTTAATTATTTTGTGTCATGCAATATTAATTCGAATTAGGAATCCCCACGCACAGAAAGTGAGTCTAAGACGCCATGTCTTCCAGCATGTTTGTTTTGCTTTGTTTTTTTTCCCCTGTACAGGTATTTTCCTACCCCGCTTCATTTGGGTACCATGGTGACAACTGAGAAATTACTGACTCATCCCATGGAACTGGTGGATGCGGATGGCTGAAGCGGGGCTACCAGAATCATTCCGGGAAAACAAAAACTGGGTTTGCCTGCATAGTCATGGGAATTATATTTTTTTTTCAGTGGCAGGGATGTCTACATCTTGGTTTGCAGGTGATCTAGTGGATAGCATGCATGTTATTCCGGTCGTTGTATTTTGGTTACAAGTAGGGATTGTAAATTTAAGGGGATGCCTGTGTGAAATTTTTTTTGGTGCCCCTACGTATTGCATCCATGGAGCTAAGTGTTGATGTTGATGTCAGGGTTGGTGGTTTATTTTGTATGCAGACTGCATATTCCTCATGGCCACTCATAAGATATGGTATTATCTTTTGTCAGGGACTGATTTTTTTAAAATTGTCACTGATGTATGTTTTTAAGGCAGGTTCAGAAAATATAACTGGCAACAATTTTACGCTGAGAGGTTTAAGTCCCGTGATGAAACCCCCTTGACTGATTGTTTATTTAAATAGCCCTAGTGTTTTGGCCAAACCCTAAGGGTCTAGAGTATTCGACGGGGACCGTCGAAAAATTGGGGGTGTGATGTGTAATAGTCTGGCGCAATACATGATGATGGTGATGTTACCAATACCAGCATCCCTTGCAGTGCCCTGGGGTACGATGGGAAGCCGCTCTGGAAGTGAGGATAAATAGAGGCGCGTGTCAGTTTCCCGGTCTCTCCAAACCAGACAACCGTGGCCGAAGGAGCGATGATGTAGATCGCTGTAGTATAGAATAGGGAGGCTTTAACCAGCCCTCCCCAGTCACTGGACCAGAGCAGGGAGTCACAAATGCCTCTAGATTTAACCATGACTGGCTTGCGTGGCCCACACACGAGGACCGAGGAAATCCATCAAAATGATTGGCAATTTGTAAGCCCACTCTTGGTAGTGACCCCTGGCCATGTTTGTGGGTTGTAGAGCAAACTTGAGCCCCGGCTCTGGTTAATGTCGTAGGCCGCTCACACCCCCTTCGTATACCTGTTTATGCCTGTTTATGCCACTATATCTCTGCTGTTAGGGTTATAGTTTTGTTACTCGTTATGTTATGGTTTTTCGCTGTATCTGGTCCCAGTCGACTTATGTGATGCGGGTGTCTTGTGTGGGTATCGAGGGTGCCCTTCGACTCAACTGAACATGATTGAGGTCTCACTGTCATTTAGAGACCGCCCCTGTAGTTAGTACTAGGCAGCAGTTATCTCTGTGGGATTTCAGATTCCCATTTCTGTATGTACCAACTGTCCATGAGTCCTGAGATGATTGCAATATAGAGTCCATACCTGCTGTCGTGTTGTTGTTTACATTGAGGTTTCTTTGTTGTGATGTCCTTGTTGGTTTGTGGAGATGAGTACCTAGTCATGTGCATAGCGATGTTAGGCAGCAGTGATTACTGTGGGAACATAGGTTCCCATTTCTGTATATGTCAGTTATGTGGCATGTCAGGATGCCTGTTTGTCCCTGAACCATGCAGTTCTGTCAATAAAAACCTAATTTTGTTGTTCTTAATTTGTTTTGTTTAGTCTGTAGTTTGTTGTGTAAACTCATTGATCCTGTTACAGTCCAGCAGTGTAATCTTCTGTCTGGGATGTACAACCGTATATCCCCCGCCCTAGAACTCCTGGAATCTTCTGTCTAAATTCTACCCCTTTTCTTGTTAACTGAGGAGAATATATACAGTGCTCTCTCTCTACTTCTTCTTATTGTCCTTTTCTTCTCTGGCCCATTAAAAGTCAGTGTTGCGCTTCTTTGTCTTTGAGCACTTAAGTATAGGAAATAACATCTTCCTGTCCTTGATATTATTACTTCGGTGACAGGAAGATTTAGGCTGGTAATTCAGCCCATTGATTCTGTGATAATCCTTGGAGTTCACCTAAATGGAGTTAGATTTGAGTCTGGGACTCCTATGTGATTGTCCCAGATATAATAAGAGGGCCCCTCCACATCCTGTTTTCTGTTGATACATAAAAGGTACAACATTTGCTTTAACACAATGCTATACTTAGGCATCACCTAATATCAACTTATTCAGGGGGAAATGGGAGGGGGGGGGGGGGGGGTGTAGGGGAGAGTGTTACTCAGACACCAAAACCCCAATACTGGTGATGGAGTGGTTTCCACTCAGATGGACCCTGTGTGATATATTTTCAATGTTCATCCCCAATGGTGATAACCACAAGTCCATATGTTGAGTCAGGGGCAGCTCCACACAATTAGCAAGCAAAGTTAAGTATTTGTCTTGATATGTTCTCACAAGAGTTAAACCACAGGAGACCTGGGCACCATGAGAAACAGACATTATGTGACAAGCATTTTGAAGCAGGCATTGTAAGGCAAGCAACATGAGCAAGCATTGTGAAATAGCAACACGAGATAGGCAGCATGAAATAGGCAACATGGAACATTACCATAAGACAGACATGCTGAACAAAGTATCATGAGGTAGAGATGAGACAGATGGAAGACAGACCTCATTTATAATTGCATAAGGCAATATCATTATACTAATGGGAGGTAACCATTTAGCAGACCAAACATCAATCCCTATGGGTGGTAGCTTGGTACATGAATGCCCATCCCACCTACACTCACACTGCAATGCCTATATACTGCATATAATAAGTTACACTTAGGAATTGAAACTGTATGCATAGGAAAACCGGCAGTAAGACACAGATGTCCGCTCAGTAGAATGCAATCGCTCAAGCATCGTTTCACATGAATTGTTGATCTAACAGTTTTCACATTTCATATTTAAACAATAGTACATGTACCTTATCAAAAGACATGGTTACACATTCATAATGCGTTTACAAACGTACCTAGGCTCCAGAGAGTGAATTGTTTGTGCTAATTGCCCTCCCAAGCGGGAGGCGACCTGTCTTTCCAACGTTCCAGACTACAGGTGACCTCTAACGCCTTACTAATTTAAGCGGCAATGTCTTGGTCGGGTACTCGACCAATAATTTAGCTCGCATTTGAACTAAGGCCATATAAATTATGACGTCATTCAGACTACGTCTAGCACATTTCCCTCCAAGGCTGGTAACCAAGGAATCCATTCAAAGGAAACTGTAAGGACGCCAGATATTTAAATCACACTGTTTCATGTGTGTGTTGTTTTGTTTCCATTGTGCACGCGCGCGCGCGCACACACACACACACACACACACATATATTGTTGTTTGTCCATTAAGAATGATGAAGACCATTCATTTCATCCAGTGGGGTTGAAAGTATGGAGCTGTGAGTTCTAAGATGGCTGATAAGGCCTATTTTGGCTCGAAATGTTCTTTGACAATGTGGACAAAGAATCTTGACGTTTCTGGAGGAGGATTTTCTGTTCTGTCTTTTCTTCACAGCTCTTGCAGTCCTGGTTGCCTCACAAGTGACTGCACCCTTGCGTAATGATGCACGCCACGAATTTCGGTCTCTGGCTCCAGTCTCCCAGGTGTCATGATGAATTCCAAAAGCATTCAGTGAGATTTTCAGTGTCTTTAAAGCGTTTCCTCTGGCCGCCTTTGGAGCGTTTACCACAACGCAACTCGCCGTAAAAAATTCGTTTAGGGAGCCTGTGATCTGGCATGCGAGTCAAGTGACCAGCCCAGCGAATCTGAATCTTCATTAGTAGAGTGTGGATACTGGGCATGGACGCTCTATCTAGGACTTCACTGTCTGGGAACTTGTCTTGCCATTTAATCTTCAGTAACTTCCTAAGGCAGACTGTGTGGAAGTGGTTTAATTTCCTAGCGTGTCGCTGACAAACAGTCCAGGTTTCACAAGCATATAGCAGTGTGGATAATACAACTGCTTTGTAGACTTTCAGCTTTGTTTGCAGGCTTATTCCATTTCTGTCCCATACATTCTTGTACAGTCTGCTAAAGGCCGCGATGGCCTTGGAGATTCTTGCATTCACTTCATCATTAATTGTGGCAGCTTGTGACACAGTGCTGCCAAGATAGGTGAATTTGTCCACAACACTTAGACTATGACCATTCACTTTGATATTCGGCACAGTGTGATTATTCCCTGGAGCTGGCTGGTACATAACTACAGTCTTCTTCAAATTGATATTGAGCCCAAAGTTGGCACAGGCATCTGAGAAAGCTGAAACATTATGTTGCATGTCCGCCTCTGAGTTGGCGTATAGAGCGCAATCATCAGCAAACAGGAGAGCTCTGACTGTGTCGCTGTTAATTTTGGTTTTAGCTTTCAGCCTTCTGAGATTGAATAACTTTCCATCCATGCGGTAGTTGATGTCTATTCCAATGTCGTTGTTCTCGAAGGCATTCGTCAATATAGCTGAAAACATGAGGTTGAACAGTGTTGGTGCCAGAACACATCCTTGCTTCACCCCATTGGTGACAGGAAAGGGCTCAGACAGTTCACCATTTTCCTGTACTCTTGCCTGCATGCCATCATGAAATAGCCGCACTATTTGGACAAACTTTCGTGGACAGCCATATTTTGCCATAATCTTCCACAGTCCTTCTCTGCTGACTGTATCAAAAGCCTTGGTACTGTAAAGTGGAGAACATTTCGCAGTTCTGTTCCTGACATTTCTCTTGCAGCTGCCTTGCAGCGAAAATCATGTCAACAGTTCCACGTTCTTTTCTGAAGCCACATTGACTCTCAGGAAGAAGACCTTTATCGAGATGGGCCGTGAGGCGATTGAGAAGAATTTAGGCGAGTATCTTCCCTGCAATTGAAAGCAAGGAGGTGCCTCGGTGGTTGTCACAGGATTGGCGGTTTCAGGTGGACTATTGACGTGTCCTTGAAATCTTGTGGCATGGTCTCGTTCACCCATATGTTTGTAAAGGCTTGGTGAAGCTGCTCTGTTAGGACCGGCCCACCTGCCTTGTATATCTCTGCCAGGATCGAGTCCGGACCAGGTGCCTTGCCGCTGGAGAGTTGCTGGATGGCTTTGATTACTTCCACTATGGTTGGCAGGTCATCAAGTGTATCATTGATGGGAACTTGAGGAAGTGTCGGATACATTGAGATTGATGGCTCAACCCCAAAGAGATAAAGGATGCAAAATCCTTTTTCCCAATGTGATCCTGCCCATGTAATTAATTTAGCTGTACTGACTCAATTGTTTGAGACCAGAAATAGAGTTTTAGAGAACCAAGGAATACCTTCAGGAAATAACTGAAAAAGTTGTATTCCCTTTTATACCCAAAATATCCTTTAAGTGGTTCCTTGCCTCTCTTCTACCAACTAATTAATTCTATCTAGGGTAGTTTAAAACAATTTGACTATGACAAGTAAAATACAATCAATACATGACATGACCTCATTTTTTTATGATTTAATAAACACAAACATGGATTTTGTAAATTGCATTCAAAATTACAATTTCCTGTCATAAAATAAGGACATATACATATACAGGAAATATACAGAATTGATATGCCAATTATAATGGGTGTATTAACAGAGATATTCTTGTCTCAGTGGTATGTACTGCTAATCTTTTACTGGCCTGGATGATCTGGAAAAAAAAAGAACTGTCTACACTCAGAATTCTCCACTTCCAGCTTTGGGAATCCCTCTGGCTATCAATTAATTGCTGTAGTCTTAGTGTTCCAGGTCTTAGTAGAACATAAGTTGGCTCTTGGTTTTCCTTTCCATTGTTTGGCAGGTAAATGTTTAAATAAAGATTACCTCTCCTATGAGACAAATGGAATGGTTGCAGGTAGATAAGTTTCTGCGCTACCCTATCAAGGGCATCACTCAACAATGTGCTCACTCAACAGGTGCTGCATTCAATCTTCACCAAGTCAGGTCTGGATTGACATGAATAAGACCACTACCTTAAATTCCATCAATCACATAATTCTAATGATATCATAAATATGACATTAGAAATTAAATGTAAAAGCCTAAGAACATAACCAGTGAAAACAATAAAAGGAATCTTGTTCTTAGAGAAAATAAACATAGAAGAAAGATAGTCTTGGTGTTCTCAATTAGTTATCACCAACATAGTTGTTTGCTTTCACTCCAATCTTCCACTATCATGTGTTCAAGGTTTAACTAGCAGATGTGCAGTTTCATCTTCACTTATGCCTGTCCTCAGGTCTATAGTTTAAGTAATACCTTGAATGATTTGGAATTTGACAATTATGTTGACCATTCTCTTCATCATCTTTTTCTATTCAGGAAAAGGGTCTCATACATTAAGGGCTTTTAAAAATCAGTCCCCATTGTAATGAGTGCTTGTTTATAAGCAATATAAGTACATTATGGTATCTATTCTTGTACAGTATTCAGGTGACTTCTCTTTTTAGTCTGAAGTTTTACGGAGAGTATATTACCCTCTCTTCACCGTTTCTATACTAAGAGTGTACTTCGGCTATCCGCATCATCATGCTTATTATAATCATTCTCATCATCATCATGATTACATAATTATCATATTTATGACATTAGAAATCATTACATCCTTCTAACATTATCATCATAATCATTAGTACATCATTTTCATTACATTACAGTCATCATCATCATCTTTGTAGTACATTATTATCATTACACTAGACCATATGTGTTAACAGTAGTGACATGAAATACAAAGTGGGATTTTGCTTAAATTACACACACAGATGCAGTAATATGCATAATGTATGATATTGGTTGTGTCGTGCTTAGCGCACACAACTAGATGATTGTAACATGAATGATATTTTATACACAGTATCGTTATGCGCCGGAGTGTCCTAAATTATTATTTAATTTATGGGGTATGCCGAAGCAGTTCTCTGGTGATAGTCCTGGCATTTCACAGCAAGTTGCTGGCTATCCTGAGATTGACTGTTGGCTTATACTCCCTCTCTCTCAGCATGTAACTTCACTCACTCAAACTTCTCATGCATCAGTCACCATATCCATCTTTGCATGTGGGTTCAATTCACTCTCTCATACATCATTCATATGTATGGATGATCATTTCACTCAGTCTATAGACACATTAATATTGGTATGGGTGATCATATAGGAATCATTCATCACACATCATTCATACTGGCATGTAAGGTGGGTACTTATGGGGTTTCCCAATGATAACCTAAATGTTAACACCATTGACATCACAATGAGATCTCATCCATTCATCAGACACAATCATATCTGTATGGATGACAATCATGCATATGTAGGTGCTTTACACAGAATACATTCACAGATTCACAAGAATGACATTACAAGGGACTCTCATCCTTCAACCTAACTTATACTATTTCATGGATATTTAGTCATGCATGCTGATGGGTTTTATCATATGATACATTCACATCTGTTTAACAATGATGAGCCACACATGACACAAGCATGCTCTTCAATGACATAGACATGTGATCATTAGACACACTTATGAAATTCACCCAGGATTTAGCAACATGAAATCCAGGAGTTATCACATGCTCTCATAAAATACATACAATTTAGGTGACATATCCAATTCACATTCAGAAATTATGAATTAAAATACTTCTTGCATGGCGGTTGGTTACGCACTATTATGTGGCACAAATATTATTATTCCCCATGGTTAACAGCCTTGTCAATCTGTTTGCGTTACCCGATGTGTGCTGTACCATCACACAAATTATGATATCTGTAGAACTCTTTTTGGTTCCCATGTGCTCATGTCAAAATTAAATCTACTGACTAATTACACATTACACTAGTTTGACTTACCAGTGTTTACACATTTACAATAGATTACTTAAGTCTTAAGTTACTCTAATTCATTGTAGATTGAGTTGCTTAAGAAATAAAATTTACAACATGTGTCTAATGTTTATACATTAACTAAGTTGTTTAGCTGGGAGAAAATAAACACTGTGGTTTTCTCCTAATGTACAGTTTATCTTATGACTATGATAACTGAGTATAATATTATTTAGTTTGTACTAGATTACATTCTTAAGAACTCACCATTCCAATCATTGTAGATTGAGTTGCTTAAGAAATAAATGTACAACTTGGATTAATGCTTATACATTACATCAGTTGTTTACTTTGGGAGAAAATAAAATTCACTATGGTTATTCTTAATGAATAGTTTATGTATAAACTATAACCATTAATTATAACTAACTTCTTAAGAATTCACCACACGTGTTCACAAGTCGACTTACCAACTCTTCTTCTGGGAAACTGAACTCACAACTTATCTAAGATTTAAATGAATATCATATTCACCTCATCCGAACAAGACGGCTTCACAACACGTGTCAACAGTTGACATCACCAAGAAGTAAGGTCATAGATTTGGTTGTTTCCAAATACTGGCTGCTGGATGTATGGTCTTTCTTCTCTTTAGACAATTTTCTCGCTTAGTCTGGCGAGTTAAGAAGCTACCATTCCGCATTCACATCTTGGTTTGTGACCAGTCGCTGGTTTCGTTGGTACAATGAGGCCGGAAATCGATTGTAGCTGTTTATATCTCAGCTTTCTCCGTTTCGTGTTTTTACTTTCCCGTGGACCATGAGTCCGTCCTTGTAAAATATGGGATTGTAGTAATATGAAACAAACTTAGTATTTTTGGTGGTGAACTCTGATTTTGTCGTCCTGGAAATAATTGACGCGATGTTACATATATCACAGGAAGGCAGTTGATGGTTTCATCATCGAAGAAGGAAGTTGCATTTAAGATGTTGCTGAAATATTCTCCCCAGCGCTGAAGGATTTCTTTCTTATCGGTGACCAATGTTCCCCCATCTGCACTGAGGAGGGGAACTGTGCCTGGTGATGTAGGACCATAGACCGCTTTCAGTGAGTCACACACACACACACACGCACACACACACACACACACACACACACACAGAGTCAAACCTCGGTTTTCGTTGATAATCCGCCGGAAGACAATCCGCGAAACCCGAAACCGATGAAAACCAGGCAATTATTTCCATATGAATCAATGTAAATCCAATTAATTCGTTCTAGACACTCCAAAATACATGTCAAAAACACATTTTATAAAGAATAAATATAGTGTTTAATACTATTTTTCGGCCCCAGACGTGTCCGAACGCGCACCTTCGCCGGTTTTAGTAACACAATGTATGCCAGTGCGCCTCTTGAATTTTTCAAACCATAATCTGCTGGCCTTTAAATCACTAATTACACTACCATTTGTCCCAGTCACTTTCTTAATGAGATCGGCCTGACCTATTCACATATCATTGTCTCCGAATTAGAATCGCCATCTAACTATTTTTGATTTACCCAAATTAATAATAACTGTTCGACATCTTCAGTTGTTTGCGTTAGCACATTCATGTCTGTCACTACATTAGCCCTCTTTATTGCTTCCTTTCTCGCCACAATGGAACTCATCGTGGATGGCAACTTCCCGTACATGCGGCCGATTTCAGCAATCTTAATGCCGCTCTCGTATTTTTCAATGTTTTCCTTCGTCAACTCGATCTTGTTCCTGGCCTTCTTCTTCGAAGGGATGTTGGCTCTGGAAACTTTCTTTGGTCCCATGATGGAGTTAACGGGAGAGGGTTAATTTATTAGCAAGTGATGCTCACACAACGAGAAGCTTTGCCAAACTGTGCAGAAGAACGCGTGGGTCCCTTTGTTTTCGCAAAATTAGCAGCGAGGTCCCGTGAGCAGGGCTACGAAAACCGAGGTAACCGACGAAACCGGAGACAAATTTTTCGTGGAAAAAATCGACGAAAACCGAAGACAACGAAAACCGAGGTGTGACTGTGTTTATATATATATATATATATATATATATATATATATATATATATATATATATATATATATATATATATATATATATATATAGTCGGTGTAACAGTCGTTTCAGATGTTTGATTGGGTTATTGTTTTAATGAGCACAAGAGGGAGGTATAGGAACATTGCCATGCCTAATCCAACACCGATGACAGAGAAACTATAGTTACGGGAGGAACCCAAGCCAGCCTGCACACTTTAATGTAGCAGTAGACGAGGTTAGCTGAGAGCGAACGAAGCAGGGGAATATCTGATGCAGCAAGCATGCTGTGGCACATCATCATCGTGCGCCATGCTGATAAGCGTGGACGATCATGGAATGCCATCTCACTCAGTCACCAGTTTCATCGGATCGGTTTGTGTTAGTTATTTAGTTAGTCGACAGATCATCCTCATTGCACATCGAACCATTCAACCCATAAGTGCCCGGATCCCCTCCTCAGCAAATCCCGCAGCGTGTAGCGGCTAACGACACCAGTTCTGTGTTGGTTTATGTCCGTGTTCTAATCTTGCCATGTAGCCTCCTTACACATATATTTATCTTATCACTTTGCCTTCTTCTTGATCTGTTACTCGCGGAGTTTGCCATTTGGTTCAAAGGGTTGATGCAGAGAAATCACATCTGAATGTGAGCACTGAAAAAGCCTAGAGACTTAAATGGAGACATCTGGCGTCTTCATTGCTAGCAATGTTACCATGGCCCCGTTCTAAATTCCTATTTGAGCCTATAGCTTTCAATCTTTATATTGTCTAATGTGTCCAGTTCTGTCCTTTGGTTGCACCAGTGCCACTTGACGGCAATTCATGTCTCATAAGTCAATGGCCTCGCGTGTTCTACAGCGTATGCCACGTGATTGACTTCATTTATTCTACCTGCCCTGTGGCCTAGGGGCTGGTGACATGCGAAGTGTCATCATTCCCCGCATACCGAGTCCAGGGGTTGAAATCAACTGCGGGCAATTTGAAAGCAGTCCGCTTTGCGTTGTTTTAGGTGGTATGAGGCGTCGGTTGCTCAGAAATCAATGGCAAACTACTGACATAGTATTGCCTAGGAAAGCACAAACAGCCAATAAATGATGGGGTTAATTGCAAAGTCCTGCAACAAAAGAACATGCAGCTAACATTGTGCGACCAGCTACAGAGTCAAAGATGCGTTGGAAGTGTTGGCCCAGTGTGTTCACACCTTCACAAGATAATGAATGTCAAGAACACTTCTCCAAGAGTCGGCCACATTCTGAAATATGAATGTCTGGCCACGGCATTAGCTGCACAATTCTCGGCGTGTTTATGCGTTTACTTGTGGGTTTTACTGGTTTGAAACTGCAAGCCGTCGAGCACCGGCAGATGTAGTATGTATTAAACAAGTGTATTAGAAGTGTCAGCGCAGAGAATGTGTGGTCATCCTCCACGAGGAATGTTCATGAGAATATTTATGTTAATGTCGGGAGGGAGAGAAACATTCGGGAATGTTCGCCGATTCTGTAAGATCATCTCACTACACTTTATTGTCTGCTGCCTTGCACGTAGGTTGGAGCTGATCACTGTCATCAACTATCATTGTTTATTGGACACAGTCAGAGAGGGACAAGAAGTGGTTAATGCGTGGGCCAACCTTAAGGTCGCTTCAGTTCCCAGTGGAATATTATTTTACGTAGAAACAAGTCAATAAATCGGGATTCTAGCAGCGGATTCGCGACAGGGATTCGTTTTGAGCACTATTGATTCAATCTGCATCCTCCTATTATTGTGTGCGTGTGTGTGAGAGAGAGAGAGGGGGGGGGGGGGATTCCTGTTTTCTTTGTGTACAAATCGTTGCTTGTCCTTCACTTGTCTGTCACAGATTCCACCTCTGTGCAGTGTCAGATTTCGCCGTTCTTAACGCCGACCTATATTCCTTTCAGGTTGTTCTCTCAGTCGGTAATGATCTTTTAGTTATATTTATTATTGTGTGTGTGTGTGTGTGTGCGCGCGCGCGCGCGTGAGTTAGTCAGTCGGTTGCTTTAGTGGTTAATTAGTTATGTAGTCAGCCACTTAGTTACCTTATTAGTCTGTTTATCGTGTCTTTTTTACTAGCTTTATGTCTAGAAACTGAATTACGTTAGCGACATCAAACCGTGGTTTAGAAAGAACAACAGTGGAAGGTATAGTGGTTAGAAGACAATGCAGGATCCAGCCCGCAGGACTGAGAACATACATTAGGCGGGGGACCTGGCCAAGACTGGAAAGTTCTCCAGCGGCCAGTGCTAGAGCCACCTATATATATATATATATATATATATATATATATATATATATATATATATATATATATATATATATATATATATATATATATATATTACCATTTCTATATAAGTAGATTGATGGGTGGATGAATAGATGGGTGGATGAAAGGATGGATGGGTGGATCGATGGATGGGTGGATGAAAGGATGGGTGGTTGGATGGATAGATGAATGGGTGGGTAAGTGGATGGATGGGCGGGCGGGCGGGGACAGTTGAGGGTCAATGAACAAGAGGAAGATAACGAATGTCCCTTATACCTATCGCTGAGCATAAGTTGTTGATTCCATCGTATTATTTCGGTGACCCACGACTTTTGCTGACCTATGAATAACTGTGGTTTGGTATAATAAGATACAATATTGAAAACACCTGTCCAGTATTGCAGCCAATTGAAACACAATACGTCAGTCATCGACCATTCACTGCCTGTTATCCCCCTATCCTTTTGTTACAGTAAGGTGAGTGACAATTTGCTTGCTTTCTTGCATTGGAACATGCCATACGGACCCGTTTGCTGACACGGTCAAATCTCACCCAGCTATTGACTTTATTTCATTCCGTCTTTGTCGCATCGCCTGTTTAATTATTAATGGGTCGAAACACATCAGCTTGGTTTTTCTACTACTGTATCTCAAATAATGTACTTGATGTTCCATCGCCTATTAAGAGATAAAACGTGCGCTATTGTTTCAATGTTAGCCCGCTGAGCGTTGTTTTCACTTAATTATTCATACGCTGTTGAGTTTTCTTTTATCAAGATAGAAGGAGTCATCCTCGTGATGGCATTGTCAGCGGCCAGCGCAAAGACGGTAATGTAGTCTACGTGAAAGGCATCCTGGTCTTTTATACTGTCAGGCGTGTCACCTAACACCGTATCCGATTGTTGTTGTTATTGTTGTTGTTGGTCCCAGAGCTGGGGGATTGTCCACTGTTAGCAGCGCAAGACCAGTATAATGAATGTGCCGACCCTCTCACTGTTCCAGGAGCTTATAATTATAGCGTCAGTCAGTAACTGTTGCAGGTGGTTGTGGTAGCTTTCCCCTGACGTGTTAAAGTGCATGGCACTCGAAGACGTGGTCAGTTGTTTAATAAGGGTCACAACAATGCCTGCACAAGGGTGCGTGTCGGGGATTGTAGCGATTTCTATGGTTGTTGATTTTAACTTGCCCTATTCGCAACTTTTGGTTGCCGCATTTCATTAAACATAGTTCATTTCGTTTCCCCTAGAACAGTGGTTCTCAACCGGTGGGGAATTCCACCCAGGGGGGAATTTTGGGGTTTCCAGAAAGGGGGGGGGGGATGAAGATTATTTCAAGATTGCGTTGATACAAGAATCGATTACTTGATCTTGTTTTTCCCTTCATACTTTACGGTTCTGTACGTCTCACCCTTCTAAAATTCATGTTATAAAGTAAGTAGACCCACAAATCACGTTTTATGTGGACGTCTAGACTTGTTTTAGTATATGCTATTAAATTTAGTTTCAATTATTACGTATACTGTGTAGGGGCAGGGGGAAATTTTTAGGGAGAAAATACGAAAGGGGGTGGGTGGGGGGAATGACGTTCTAAAGATATGGTGGGGGTGGGGGGTGGGGAATGACGTCCTAAAAATATGGTGAAGGGGGGCACGGGCCAAAAAAGGTTGAGAACCACTGCCCTAGAACATGTATTCAAGTCTTCTCGTGTGTTCATTTTGAGAATCTGCTGGACTGTTCTTAAACTGCAGTGTCTGTCCGTTTGTCTGTTTTACTGCTCCTTCTTTAGCAAAGTTGCTCCGTGACGAAGGAGTTACGGACACAAATAGTAATCCCGTATTCCTCGTTCGAAACACAGTTGCGGGCGATTTGACAGCAGGCCGCATTGTGTTGGTTGTTATAAAATGTTATGGGTGCCTACCGTTCAGAAAGCAGTTGCAAAATATTGAACGTAAAACTTTCCAAGAAATCACAAACAGCCAATAATGAAGGAGCTGACTGTAACCCCCTGTAAAGAATATGCAACTAACTTAACTCTTCAGCAACCATATCAACCTTCCCTTTTCCCACGAAGTCACTATAACCGGGAGCCCACTCTAATGTCATATTGATGGCGTGCGATGTTATCAAGTGTGTGTTGTTCTTCTTACTAGAGAGTTGTCTTTACTTTCATATGGAGTGTTGTTAGGTGTCTTCAAGACAGGCAAGGCATCACTGGAAATACGATTTCATGGCTTTTGATCCACAAGATGGAACTGCTGGTGTAGCAGTGGAGGTGACATTCTTGATATAACGGTCGCAGCTTCGTAGTTGTTGCAGGTATTATCACAGACATGGTTTAATTCAACAGCAGCTCCGTTTCAATACTTCATGTCAGTGCAGTATTCTGCCAAGAAGATAGCCTTAAATGCTGACCCGTGTATGTATACCAGGATTGCCGATGCTCGGTAGCTGTGTATGGTGTCCTGGACGCATGTCTTTATTGGGTAAGGAGCCAGCCAGTGCTGACCATTGTGTGTGCTTCTTTTTTCTTTTTCTTTTTTTTTTTGGGGGGGGGGGGGGTTTACAGGGAGATTTCTTCCCACCACAGGAGGTGGGGTGTTTGGGGGGGGGGGGGAGAGAGAAAATATGAAGAACACAAGGTGGGGGAGGGGGAAAGAAGAGGAAGTGGGTCAAAACATGTTGACATCATTCCTCCCTCCCTATTGTGTTTGTCCGTTTCTTCTGTAGCTAAATCCAAAGGAGACCGGCGTATTTATGATTGACACGATTATCACACAGTCTTTATATCCCGAAAAAGTCTAGTTAAATGCCCCATCCGGTGTCGAACTCCAGACTTTCGCGCCAGCAGATGAGAGTGCTAATTCTGTACCGTGCAAACGCCCCAACTGTTATTTAAAATGATGACCAGAAGCGTAGACATACTTTCAGGAAGACATGGAACACAGGTGTACTGTCAAAGATGGGTTCATTCTATTGAATAGGGACGTGAACAGCTGCGCTGAAGTTGTGAAAAGTCAGTTCCTCTTCTAATTACGCAGGAAGTACCAGATAAGGATCAGCAGGGCGGCGGCCATCAGGCTTGCTTGCTGGCCCTGTCCTCACGTGATACAATTCCATTTAAGGCGGGAATGTTAAAACAAAAATTTACGTCAGCTTCCAGGTCGAACTAGAAGAGTTGAAAGTGAATGATCGTGAAATCAGAGTGGCAAGGTCAATACACCAAAGCCACAAGTAGATATACAACTAACGTTTCCACTACAGTTTCAGAGTCTGTTATTGAATACAACACGAAAACATGAATACTTAGCTGGGGGGAAAAAGTATGTTATTGAACAAACGGTTATCCAACATCACAACGAAAAGAAAAAAGATAAACTGATATAACTTGAAGCCCAGGAAGTGCAGGGGTGGGCGGGACGCCAAGGCAGAACACAATATACAAAAAAAAAAAAAAAACGAACATGGAAATACAGGAAATAATCAGGTAAATTAAACCTAAAAAGTCTCTCTCTCTCTCTCTCTCTCTCTCTCTCTCTCTCTCTCTCTCTCTCTCTCTCTCTCTCTCTCTCTCTCTCTCTCTCTCTCTCTCTCTCTCTCTCTCTCTCTCTCTCTCTCTCTCTCTCTCTCTCTCTCTCTCACACACACACACACACACACATATATATAGTTGCCACTACGACTGGCCTTGAATTATATTTTCCTCGTGTAACTCGATTGCCATTTAATCTAGAGTCTTTTCGAATATTTTGGACGCTTAGCTATCGAGAAACCACTAAAAACTCTCCATGGTCTTGTCCCTTTTAATATATAAAATATGTTTGCATGTCCTCTACAAGACATCACTGTCAACATCAGCATCTTTCAGCTGATTGTTGATTTCTTGGCAAGATTACGCTCATTAGTTTGCCATTGCTTTCTGAGCGGCCGGCTCACATAAGTAAGTAACCGACGCGATTCGAACCACTGCTGATTCTCACCGTCGTCACGTTACTTACGAGAGTATACGAGATTACGGAGAAAAGTCGCTAACCTCTATGCCAGGAAGCCGGCCCCTGTTAATATAGATGGCAGGAAAACGTGATCAGCACAATTCCGCATGGTCAGATTTGGGTTACATGGACATGCAGTAGTAAACCTAGTTATTTGTTACTAAAGCTGGCGTAATGGCTTAGGGGACAGTGAGGCGCGTAGTTTCACAATTCTTCGACAAACCGAGTCGAGCGAACCAATTCAGCTACGGACTATTTGGAAGCAGACCGCTGTTGGTTGCTAACCGTGGTATGAGGCGTCGGCCGTTCAGAAATCAATAGCAGCTAACATTGCCTAGCAAATCACCAAGAGCTAGTAAATGCCGGAGTTGACGGCAACGTACTGTACAGGACATACATATAACGTGTATATGTTACCATGCTCATATAACGACTGTGCGGATTGCTTCATCCTCTTCTACCCAGCTGGAGCCGCCACGACACAGTGTTTAGTTCACTTGCCTGCCCAAACAGTTGGAGCCGCAGCGACAATGTTTAGTTCACGTGCCTGCCCAGACAACTGGAGCCGCCACGACACAGTGTTTAGTTCACTTGCCTGCCCAGACAGGTGGAGCCACAGAGACAATGTTTAGTTCACTTGCCTGCCCAGACAGGTGGAGCCACAGCGGCAATGTTTAGTTCACTTGCCTGCCCAGACAGGTGGAGCCACAGCGACAATGTTTAGTTCACTTGCCTGCCCAGACAGCTGGAGCCGAAGCAACAATTTCAAGTTCACTTGCCTGCCCATTTTTTTTTTTTTTTTTTTTTTTGGTTATTTACTAAATTGTATGGGTGCCAGTCGTTCAGAAAGCAATGGCAAACTACTGAACGTAAATTTGCTAAGAGATCACAACAGCAAAAATGGTGTAAAGGACATGCAACTAACTTTAACTGCCCCCTCCCCCTCTAAAATCGTTATCTGCTGGTTGTTCTGAAGGTCACATGGATCAATAAAAAGATGTCAATTGAAACGAGAAAAAGAGTGTTGAGGGGGTACATAGAGCCTGTATGTGAAACTTGGACAATGTGCAGTCAAGCTGAAAAACATCTGATGGCTACAGAAATGTGGTTTCTGGGGAAAATGCAAAGAGTACCAAGGACAGATAGAAAAACCAATTACCAAGTACTACAGGAGACAAATGAAAATCGTAGACTGATTAGAGAAATTAGACGAAGACTGTAAAAAATTTTTGGACATGTTATGAGAAGAAATGGATTGGAGGACTTATTGACAACTGGCAAGATCGAGGGGAACAGACCAAGAGGAAAATACCTGGATGGCTTGGCCACGTGGCTTGGGCGAGACAGGAACACTGAGATGATCCACGACTCTGGTGATCGAGTGAAATGGCGAGTCATGACCGCCCACGCTTTCTGGCATGGCACATGATTGATTGAGAGGCCAAAGGCTTGCGAACGCGGTTCGTGAACCGCTTACCAGACGTTCGAAACGCAGCCGCGACCGTGTCGCGTTGTGTTATAACGTGTTGGTATGGGAGCCTGTCGTTCAGAAAGCAATGGCAAACTACTGAACGTAAAATTTGCCTAGTACATCAACAGCAGCTGAAAAATGATGGTGTTGACTGCAACGTCCTGCAAGGGATATGCAACATTTGAAGAAAAAAAAAGAAGAAAGAAAGAGAAAAAAAATAGAATAAATAAAAGACAAATGACGTGTTTGGGATATATTGTTTAGAACTTGTTTAGAACGATCGGATAGCAGACCTTGTTGTCAGCTAAGTCGTCCAATGCTCTGTCTCCAGAAGCATGTGTAAGTGTGGCAGTGTCGTGGTTTCTCTATGGGTTACGTCGTCTTCTTCTACCCACTTACAGCCGCAGCCACAGAGTGGTTAGTTCACTTGCTTGCCCAGACAGCGGTCTGGATTCAGTTACCCCATTAATAGTTTACAATAATTTGTTCATTTAAAATCGCAGACAAGAGAACGCTCACTCTGTAAGCCAACTACAGTGATTTTCTTTGCCAGGATACGTGTTATTGCCAGCGGTGTTGAGTATACTGTCCCCGCCAAGTTCCGGTCTGGAACAGGCATTGGTGATCATGATCTGCCAAGCTCCTCTGTCCTTTGATATACACATATGCTTCTTCTTGCAGATATTACTTACTGTCCAACTGTTTAGCTTTCCGCAGACATCTTTCCGTTTGTTTCTTTGCTTCTCTTTTGTTTCCTTGCTTCTCTTGTGTTTCCTTGCTTCCCGTGTCTTTCTTTGCTTCCCTTGTCTTCCTTGCTCCCCGTGTCTTTCTTTGCTTCCCGTGTCTGTCTTTGCTAACTAATGTTGTCACTGCACCAGGCTTGTTTCTGAATTATTCCTCGTGTGTTAATATATCCCAAACACGCCATTTGTCTTAACTTTCTTCTTTCTTCTGTTTCTTCTTTCTTTCTTCTACTTCTTATATTTTTGGGGGGAAGATCAAGCTATCAGCTCTGTATACTTTCAGCTGCTAATACCTTGACATGTGTTTTCTTGTCTATTCACAATAAGCTCAACATCTACCTAACAGACCACACCTCCAGTCGTTTCACCACTGGATTCCTCACTGCCAGCTGCTTGCATCCATCGTGAGTGGACCACGCATACATCTTAATTACTTAGTTTAGTTTATTGTTTAGAACAGTCGGATAACATTCTAATCCTATGTTGTTTCAGTGTCTGTGTTTGCTTATTAGTCTCATATTTGCGTAAGTGAATATTATTCGTTTGCATTGACTGCTTGTTTACTGGCCATCCATCATGTGCCATGCCGGTAAGCGTGGGCGGTCATGTTCTGCCATCCCACTCGATCACCAGAGTCGTGGATCAGCTCAGTGTTTCTGTCTCGACCATGCCACGAGGCCAAGCCATCCAGGTATTTGCTTCTAGGTCTTCCCCTTGGTCTGTTCCCTTCGATCTTGCCAGTTGTCACCAAGTTCTCCAATTCATTTCTTCTCATAACATGCCCAAAAAATTTTGACTGTCTGCGTCTAATGTCTCTAATCAGTTTACGATCTTCATTTGTTTCTTGAAGGACTTGTTCATTGGTCTTTTTGGCTGTACAACGTATTCTTTGCATTTTCCTCAGAAACCACATTTCTATAGCCATCAGATGTTTTTCAGCTTGACTGTTCATTGTCCAAGCTTCACATCCATATACAATTACAGGTTCTATGTAGCGTCTCAACACTCTTTTTCTCGTTTCAATTGAAATCTTTTTATTGGTCAGAATGTTTTTCATCTTGCTAAAGGCTACTTTTGCCATGGCGATTCTTGTTCTAATCTCTTCAAGGCATCTCCCATCAGATGTTATTAATGTTCCGAGATAATTGTACCTATTCACTTGTTGAAGAATATTCCCATTTACATTTATATTACATTGTGGTATTTCGTTCTTCCTAGTGACGACCATAATCTGTGTCTTTTTACAATTCAATTCTAACCCTAGTTGTTCACTGTGTGTAACAATCGCATCTACTAAATTTTGCAGATCCTGTTCATTGTCTGCAATCAAGACTCTATCGTCTGCATATCTAATGTTATTGATGCATCGTCCCCCAATGTTGATTCCTTCCATATCTTCAATATTTCTGAAAATATTTTCATTGTACAGGGAAAACAGATCTGGAGACATTACACATCCCTGTCTCACACCTTTCTTGATAGGCTGATATTGCCCTACTTCATTATCAACTCTTATGGCAGCTTGTTGTTTCAAATATATGTTTTTTTTACAAGTCTAAGGTCTTTTCCATCAATTTGTAGATCTTCAAGCATCCTTATCATGTCGACATGTCTCACTTTATCGAAAGCCTTTGTGTAGTCAATAAAGCAAAAGTGTAGATCTTTGTTTACTTCTATAGATCGTTCAATTACGGTTCTCAGTAAATATACAGCATTTACTGTACCCTTGCCTTCTACAAACCCACACTGTTCTCCTATTTCAGGTTGTATTTTCCTCCTAATTCTTTGCATAATAATTCTTAGCAAAATCTTCGTGATGTGACTCATTATACTAATTGTTCGATGTTGATCACATTCCAAGGCTCCTGATTTCTTTGGGATTGCAATAAATACAGAATGACACAATTCATGAGGTATATTTCCAGTATCATATATTGTATTCAGCAGACTGGCTGTTTACTGGCACCATAAAAATATACTTCCTCCATGACATTTGCGTTCATTTAGTGACGTATGCACACGTGACTATCAGCCACACACGTGTCAGTTCATCTGCAGTCATCATTACTGCCGGAAAGCCAATCGGCGTGATCCACGTCGGTCCGGGCTCAGTGCCTGGTCATATGCCATCGATCTCTGCAAGACGTCATAGGCGTTTCCAGTTATTTAGAGTTTTCTCTGCTTTTCTTTGGGAGACGCCTAGAATGTTTTATTCGCATCATTTAGATTATGTGCCTTCATGAAATGGCTTGCTTTCTGCTCCCAGATATACAAGGGCACATTCAGTAAATTATTATTCCGTGGATATGCAGGCATACGTGCGTGTGTGTTTATATACATATACTTACATATCCGTGCGTACGTATATGTAAGTATATATATATATATATATATATATATATATATATATATATATATATATATATATATATATATATATATATATGCACATACGTACACGCACACACACACACACACACACATACACACACACACAATTAAATCGCATTAGACATATGCAGCTAGACCCATATTGTATTTAAACCAAACGGCACTCAGCAGCTCACGTGATCTGTATCAGCCCTGGCACCTTTAATTCCCACAACATTTCCTGGTGCCCATGTAGGTAAATTTATTATTTTTTTTTTAAATCCGCCCCTCTGGGGATTCTAACCCACGAGCCCCATGCCGGCAGGTGAGCTTCTAGAAACTATTCAGCTGCTTTTACAACATGCGAACCTGAATTCTCGTAGTCTGTTGATGGCTGCGATTACATGTTTCATGTTGGTGACAATCACCGTGTCTCGCATCGTGCAAGATCATCATAGTTATGCCCACTGAATACCTATTGTGCGTTCACAATGTTTTCCGCCGTATAAACATCCATAACTCAGTAACCAACTGAGGGGAAATTATGAGATTTAGCATATAACCTTATCACCCAACAAAAACTTGTTTGTTCTGGAGATTGTACAGCCGATCTCAATGTCGTTTTTATGCGGTATATAAGTTACGGGTCAGAAATAAAGTGCATTTTATGAAATGAATTTTCTCCGTGGTGCAGGGGAATTTCCTTACGAGAAGCACGTCACATGGTGGAACGGAAGTGGTACCCGATTTGACTTGCATTACTGTAAAACAAGTTTGACAGCGTGAATTCAATACATTTTCGCTAAAACATCAAAGAAATGTCGCTGCTTTCCATGAAATTAGTTGCCTTTGGGCCTATTAATATAGGTATAGACATATTTCTTGGATGGGAGTAAATATAAGGCGGCAGGAAAAATTTCATAACGATGCAGCAGATACTTAAAAAAAAAAAAATTTGAACGTGAATGAGGGGAAACATTTGTGAACGCACTGTAGTAATTTCCCGCTTAGGTGCACTGAAAACCTGGCTTGGAACACCAGTAGTGGTACAAATGACGTGATAGTTTCTTTCTTTCTTTCTTTCTTTCTTTCTTTCTTTCTTTCTTTCTTTCTTTCTTTCTTTCTTTCTTTCTTTCTTTCTTTCTTTCTTTTCTTTCTTTCTTTCTTTCTTTCTTTCTTTCTTTCACTCTTTCAGTCTTTCTTTCTTTCTTTCTTTCTTTCTTTAAAAGCATCCACTTACTGAAACGTCTACTGTCGCTTCTAATTAATGCAACATATTTTGGGAGTAATTTCCATAAATCCCACCAGTCTTCTTATATATTATGTAAGTTAAAAAGTGAGGTGCATATCATTTACAGGACGTCGCATTCAACCCCAGCATTCTTGGGTCTGTTTGTGATCTTTTGGCAAGTTTACGTAAGTAGTTTGCTGTTGCATTCTAAACGACCGACACCCATATCATTTTAAAATATTTGCAAACAGATCTTTTCAGTAACATTTCTCCTCATTTACTATCTGCGATGCCCCCCTAAACCCCCTGCCTGGGATCCACTGTCCTCAGTTGTCACCCTATCGTCCACCAGAATCAGTCTGCCAGTAGGGCATCCCTCTCCAGTGTAGCCTGATTTTTGGCTGATGCATCGACCCATGCATTCCTATTTAGCCCGCGGTTGCTTCTTTCAAACATTGCCATGTTATAATATGTGTGCTGTTATATGTGTGCACCATGGTTGCAAAGGGTGTGGATTGCGCGTCTCTGCCACAGGAATACTAGTCGTCGTGAAGGTATGGGAGGAGAGGCTTAGGGGTAGGATGCCAGTAGTAGACCGGGTGTGGATAATGTGTTCTGTCTCAAACTGAAATTGACCGGGTGTAAACCATGTTTTCTGCCTCAGACTGAAGTAGACCGGGTATGGTTAATGTGTTCTATCTCAGACTGAAGTAGACCGGGTGTAAACCATGTTTTCTGTCTCAGACTTAAATTGACCGGGTATAGATAATGTGTTCTATCTCAGACTGAAGTAGACCAGGTGTGGTTAATGTGTTCTGTTTCAGACTGAAGTAGACCGGGTGTGGTTAATGTGTTCTGCCTCAGACTGAAGTAGATCGGGTGTAAACCATGTTTTCTGCCTCAGACTGAAGTAGACCGGGTGTAAACCATGTTTTCTGCCTCAGACTGAAGTAGACCGGGTGTGGATAATGTGTTCTGTCTCAGACTGAAGTAGACCGTGTGTGGTTAATGTGTTCTATCTCAGACTGAAGTAGCCCCGGGAAGGTTAACCCGGTCAACAAATGCCCGCAGAAGTCGGATGTGTCGGCCTAACGGCGCAAGAACGCAGCTCTGCTGTAAACAGGCACAACGCAGTCACATCCGAAAAAAAAAAAAAATCCGGATGAACGCAAAAGAAGAAGACTGAAGTAGACCGGGTGTAAACCATGTTTTCTGTCTCAGACTTAAATTGACCGGGTATAGATAATGTGTTCTGTCTCAGACTGAAGTAGACCGGGTGTGGTTAATGTGTTCTATCTCAGACTGAAGTAGACCGGGTGTAAACCATGTTTTCTGTCTCAGTCTAGATCGGGTGCGAATCATGCCTGTTTTAACAAAAACAGTAGCCAGAGGTGTACACATGCTGCATCTTCTGTGCAGGAAGTTACCATCAAGTCCAAGCTAGATTTGATTTACTGGGCAATTTTACGTTTAACAGCTTGCCATTGATTTCTGAATGAGAAGTCAACTTTTAAGTCCAACTGACCGGCGCAAGCGCATTAAGGCCCACGGCTACGCAGACCTCTGTGGGGTTACTGCTATAGTTCCCGTAACTACTGTGGTGTTGAATCGGGTGCCTAGCCTTTTCGGATGAGCGAGAAAACTAGGATAGCCGCGTGCACATTACGCAAGTTAAACATCCCTCGGTATATGAACATGAAATTGGTTAGCCAAATAGGTCGCTGCCTAGGTTCATTACACATTTTCACCCCCCCCCCCACCCACACACACACACACACACACTATATCTCATCATGTTCCTCTTGTACCTTGCAGTGTCGAGGTGAAGTATAAACAGCGGGAGAGTACCCGCTTATGGGCTTCATGTATCGATATTCCCATGGACTCTGTTATTCCCTGCGTCCATCGTTTACGTGGTCGGCCTCTTCCTCTGCTTCCCTCTGGTCTATACATCATTGCTTGTTGTGGTATACTGTTAGTTGGTAACCTACTTGTATGGCCAAACCATTTGACTTGTTGCCTTCTAATAAAATCTAGTGCAGCTATAACCCCCACTTTAGTCCTAATTTCTTCATTTCTGATCTTATCTCTTCTTGATACATTGAGTATTCTTCTCAGGAATCTCATTTCTGTTGTGATTTTTCTTTTCTCTTTTTCTCTCAGTCCAGGTTTGGCATTGGTAACATAGAGGTGGTAGGAAGATTGTGTTGCAAAGTGCTTTCTTAATAGTTATTGATACATGTTTGTTCTTTAGTATTGGTGCCATTTGTCCGATCAGATGGTTTGCCTTATTGCATCTATTATCGATCTCGTCTTCTGATTTGCCATTTGATATTATACTTCCTAGGTACTTGAAACGCTTTACTTGTTTCAAGGGGTGTTCGTTTAGGTGAATAGTTGTTGCTTCTTTCTTCTTTAGTTATAGTCAATACCTCTGTTTTACTTGTGCTAATTTTCATGTTATGTTCCCTACACATTTCGTTTAGACTATTCATGAGGTCTTGTAATTCAGCTTCTGATTTTGCTAGTGCTTGGTCGTCCGCAAACAGGAGTTCTCTAATGGTTAGATTTGCAGATGGTTTTTCTTCTGGGTTCTCGTCATGTGGTGTTCTTGCGGTCTCTGTTTGGCTGGTTTCTTTACATATGTTGTCTATATGTGTTATGAACAAGAGGGGGGACAGGACACAACCTTGTCGTACTCCGGATCTTATGGTGAAGGGTTTTGAGTGTTTTCCAGTTGCTCTCAGTATGCATTCACTGTTGATGTATAAGCTTCTACATAAGTTTGTTAGATGTGTACTCACTCCATATTGTTTAAGGGTTTCCCACAGCTTGTTTCTATCTACTTTATCAAATGCCTTTTCTTGGTTGACAAAGGCTAAGTAGAGTGTTTCATTGAATTCGATTGATTTTTCTATAAGTTGTCTAAGAGCAAAAATGGCATATGTGCATCCTTTGTTTGTCATAACTCCAAGTTGTATTTCGTTCGCTTGGTATATCTCGCCGGTTTTATTGGGGTTTCAACTGCATGCTGGCAATTGTGGATAAAGGGTCATAATTGTGAGCCTGTCTCCTATTTACTGTCACAGTGGTTGTCAGAATGTTTTCTCATTGGCACTTTTTTTTATCAAATGTCGACGGCAGTTATCCTCGTTTGCTTCTGCTCCAGTTTTAACCCAGCGGGCACGCTTTTCTTATGTCCTATGTTGTGTGTCAATCTATTCACTGGCCTTTCACTCAGATTTACTACACAAGCTATCTCCACAAGTTTCATTTTTCGATCCTGGGCAATGATTTTCTTCACTCTTGCTGCATTTCCGTCATCGCTCTCTGAGGACTGTCCCCCAGATCTTGGGACACTAGCAACATTTAAGCGGCCACCTAAGCATGAAGAGCAGGAGTCGTGAAACACTAGCCCCATCTCCTCTGTATATCTGTATGTTGGTGTCCCTGTAACATGAGCAATTGTACCAATAGCCCTGGCTTCTGACTTCTCCATTGTTTTGACAAATCGTTAGAGAAGTAGACAAGGTTAACAGGGTATTTTGCGTGTGGCTCATAGCGGGAGAACCCGTTGACGAAACAAATATATGTTTCACGCGTTCAGCGTAAGTTTGAGCAGCTGTGAATGGGCCTATAGTCTGTTTACATTTGTACCCCCCCCCCCCCCCCCAAAAAAAAAAAATCCATATCTCAGTAACCAACTGAGGGAAAATGTTGAGATTTAGCATGTGTAACCTTATCATTATGTCCACCCAACAAAAACATGTTTGTTCTGGAGATTGTACAGCAGATTTCAGTGTTTGTTTATATGCGGTGAAAGAAAGAAATGTTTTGCATACCCTTTACAGGACATCGCTGTAAATATCAGCATCTTTCAGCTGATTGTTGATTTCTTGACAAGATTACGCTCAGTAGTTTGCCATTTCTTTCTGAGCGGCCGGCTCACATACCCCGTAAGTTACCGACGCGATTCGAACCACTGCTGATTCTCACCGTCGTCACGTTACTTACGAGAGTATACGAGATTACGAAGAAAAGTTGCTAACCTCTAGGCCAGGAAGCCGGCATATGCGGTGAACATATACAAAATCGAGAGGGTGATTTCATTGCACTGGGGTTTTGCCTTATCGGGCTCAGTCTTTCTTCGCAGAATGGCAATTCACCTGTCGAGGGAGCATCGGGGAAAGCACCAACTACGTAGCTTTAGTGAAGCTCCCAGATGTCTCGGGAATGACGCACTCTAAAAACGAACCCACTACCTTCATAGCGCTAGGTATACGGCTTGACCATTTGTCCCCTAGATCTATAATAAATGAATACCTGATACTTGACGTGCTCGGGCAGTGTCTGCCACACGACTGCCTTCAGCCTGGACTACACCTGAAGCCACATAGACAGAATGAGCACTTCTCTGTCTCATACCTGATACTTGACGTGCTCGGGCAGTGTCTGCCACACGACTGCCTTCAGCCTGGACTACACCAGAAGCCACATAGAAAGAATGAGCAAATGGCTATATACAGTATGAGCACTTCTCTGCCTCGCCTTTTCGACGAGTTCATGTCTTCTTTAGATGTGGAAATGAACGTTATCAACCGGCAAATATCAATAGCATGTTAACAACACTGATGCTTGAGTTCTCGTTTTTCCTGGCTTTGTTAGGAAATGAAATGCCAGCCAACCCACAGCTTGCATCTGTCACAAGTGCGCCAGTGAATGACTTGTCTCTCCATGCAGTTCATCATCATTTGCCCTTTGACTTTCATTAAGAATATACAGGTATACAATTTCTTTCCATCGATTTCTAACTTGGTCAGCTCGCTTCATCTCTACCTCCTGTATTCCAGTTGTCCATAACTTTCGCATGCGCGTTATCGAGTTAATTATATCCCCCCCCCCCCCATTGTTCTCATTTCTCATTTCTTCTCTTGTTTGTACAGGCTAGACTAGACTACCTGTTGATTATACATCATAATCATGTAGCAGGTTCTTTGTAGATCATTGTTCTTGTCACGGCCCGCGGAAAATTCGTCCGGTCACTGGCCATTTCTCCTCCCTCAAAACCACTCACGCCCAAGGTGTCCCTCTTCCAGAAACCATGCCTTGCACCATTGTTATATCCCAGCCAGTTTGACGTTTAATATGGCCAAAGTAGTTCCAACAACGTCATACAGCTTATGGGCCAGTTTTCTTCCATGTTCAGATCTTGTATAATGTCAGTATTTTTCGTTTTTTTTTTTTTACTCAACAACTTTTCTGTAATATTTCAGCTCAAAAGTCCAAATCTTTAGTGATTGCCAAGATTGATTGTATGTTTTTTTTTTTATATAGGCCGTTTCTTGAATAGTCTAACGATGGGTAGAAATATGCATATCTCCCAGCTTACAGAGTATGAATTTCTAGCTTCAAGGATTATGAATAAGTTTTCTGTGTGTGAGTTTTACAGAATTCATCCATGCTCTACAATAAATTCTCTGTGGCCATTTCACTTCCCAAGCTTGTTGGAGCGTGGAACTGATGCTTTTTGTCGTGCGGGAATGTTGAGTATAATACCCACTACTGCACTTGCTCCAGCATGGAACTTTGACTGTTCTTTTCCGTGAGACAATAAGTGTTGAATTAACATAACCGCATGTGTGGTGGCTTGGATGTGAAACTGTTTTGCTTCAAGTAAATTACTATAAGGCGCAGTGCCTCTTGTGAACACAAATAGTCCGTATGATTAATTCGTTATCCTATTGGACACGCAGCCAGAGTCTGTGGTAAATACATTACTCAATGTATTTAAACGTTCAAATACAACGAGACAGACATTCTTGTTTAAATTAACCGTTTCGGAAAATAAGAACTTGTTAATTTTCATTATGCATGACATAATTGTATTTACCATAATCAGTTCATTGTCCACGCAGACAGTTGTCATACCTGCTGCTTCATTTTGATTTCCTATACTGTGTTTTTCCAAATACCATTATTTTTTTCTCTGCTGTTCTTTCTGTGTTCGTTTTGGTTTTAAAATATCCCATGGATGTAATTTTTACATGGATTCATGATGTGTGATTTACACATGGCGGCAACAGAGACAGACGTTTGTCACGTGATAGAGAGGCATGTGGAAGGACTGTTACACTTACAGGCCACAGCTCTGCACAGAACAAGCTGCAGGGTGGTGGTAATGACTATAACATACATTTTGATTAAAGCAGGGTGATGGTGTGTTTGTATTACATAGCTTCAGTAGGAGACCAGCTAAAGCCATGTTGTGTTGTATCAGTCGCCTCTTCTATCCACATCTACCAGCTCTCAACGTCTGGAAATCCACTGAGTGACAGCAGCTGAGGAAAAAAGACTTAATTTTTCGTGGATGTTACTCGCCCATAGTTGTCTCTCATGTGACACACGAGGTGTTGAATGTGTGGCAGTAACTGGGGTTGTGGAATTGGTCAAACATGGCTTAAATAGGAGACATAACACGGGCAGGTCGGTCACGTGTGGTATTAGATGTGTGGCGGTAACTGGGGTTGTGGAATTGGTCAAACATGGCTTAAATAGGAGACATGACACGGGCAGGTCGGTCACGTGTGGTATTAGATGTGTGGCGGTAACTGGGGTTGTGGAATTGGTCAAACATGGCTTAAATAGGAGACATGACACGGGCAGGTCGGTCACGTGTGGTATTAGATGTGTGGCGGTAACTGGGGTTGTGGAATTGGTCAAACATGGCTTAAATAGGAGACATGACACGGGCAGGTCGGTCACGTGTGGTATTAGATGTGTGGCGGTAACTGGGGTTGTGGAATTGGTCAAACATAGCTTAAATAGGAGACATGACACGGGCAGGTCGGTCACGTGTGGTATTAGATGTGTGGCGGTAACTGGGGTTGTGGAATTGGTCAAACATGGCTTAAATAGGAGACATGACACGGGCAGGTCGGTCACGTGTGGTATAAGATGTGTGGCAGTAACTGGGGTTGTGGAATTGGTCAAACATGGCTTAAATAGGAGACATGACACGGGCAGGTCGGTCACGTGTGGTATTAGATGTGTGGCAGTAACTGGGGTTGTGGAATTGGTCAAACATGGCTTAAATAGGAGACATGACACGGGCAGGTCGGTCACGTGTGGTATTAGATGTGTGGCAGTAACTGGGGTTGTGGAATTGGTCAAACATGGCTTAAATAGGAGACATGACACGGGCAGGTCGGTCACGTGTGGTATTAGATGTGTGGCGGTAACTGGGGTTGTGGAATTGGTCAAACATAGCTTAAATAGGAGACATGACACGGGCAGGTCGGTCACGTGTGGTATTAGATGTGTGGCGGTAACTGGGGTTGTGGAATTGGTCAAACATGGCTTAAATAGGAGACATGACACGGGCAGGTCGGTCACGTGCACTCACAACACGTACTGGAATACAAAAGAACACTGCCATATGTTACGTTGTGTCCACTAGATTCAACCGTAGAGCTGTTGACAAAGAACCCATACAATAAAAATACAATAAAATTCACCATGGTTAAGAAAGTTAAACATAATTCTTTGATAGATACTGGCTCTGGTGACGACCTGATCAGATGGGTAACTGACTCCTGTCTTAGCTGTCATTCCATCCCTAAGACATCCCTCAAATACAAACTAATAAGCTAGGTGGCCTTCAGCGCCGTGGGTGGTCGTACAAAATATCTCCTCTACTGGGCACTAAACAGTGACCTCTGACTGACCAGATAGGCATATGCCTCCCCCACCATCACAACAGCAACTGCCAGCAGCCCTGGCCTTATTGGTTTCATACAAACACATCGGCTCTATATGAAAGCGAGAAGCTCCCCATCAAAGTGTGATGCAGATTAATTCCCTTATAACCTTTAAGTGTTGATGCAATTTCTCTAAATACTTTTTTTTTTCTTGGTGGGAACTGACTGGCAACGGAAAAAAGGATTAAAGTTAAGTAGGACGTAGGGGGGGGGGATGGGCGGAAATAGAGACGGATAGAGAGAAGGGGATATGAAACATACACGAAGAAAGACGTCTACATCTGTTTATAAAACATACCTAGATCGGATGCATCGTCATGAATGTGGACAAATTAATATGCCGATTTGAGTCAGTTTTAACTCAGGCGCGTCCCCCGGGGCGTCTGCGCGAACAAAGGGATTCTCATGGCGTTAGCAGGAAATCATGTTACTTGGTTATTGATTGTTTTGTTCAGACATAATGCAGATTAATTATGATGATGAGAACTTTAACTTTGCTTTCGGGAGCTGAAGATCGGGTCGATATCCTAATGCTATTGATAATATATAGCCTGATGTTGGACATGTGCTGTGGAAATCAGGCGTGTGTAGTGTGTTTGTGGGGGAATTATAGGTGTATATGAAAACATGATGTAAATGCAGGCGTTCACAAGGAGTCAAATATCAAACAAGAATAATCTTCAAACACACTGCTTTACATGAATGTATAGGAATCCAGTGTTTTCAAACTGTGTGAAAGTCGCTACTCCCTATTATTATCGTCAAGTAACATGCTGCTTACTATGGTAAAGATTTGTTGTGTTATTCACTTATATATTTCCAGTTGAGTCAATAACTGACATCACGGTATTCCTGACATTCCCATACATTCCCCGTCCTCATTCTTCAACAACCAGCGAAGAGCCCCAATACTAATGCTAGCAGGTCTGATTATTTGTTCCCTGGCCCTTACTTGTGTCAGCCAGATCCTCTCGTCACTCCGTGTCACTCTATAGGATATGATGATTCATCTGTTCATCCACATTTTACACATGATCCCAAAGGATACTGATCACATCTTCCTTATCGTGCACCAATACACCACAAAAGGTGCAGACCCATCAATCTGCTCGTTTGTAACAACACTAACATGTTCCGGGAGGAAAGATCCAACAGATGCTACCTATCTTTAATTTTTTTTTTTTTTTTAAACTGAAGCATGCCACTCTACACGAAGCATGCCTATGTTAACCTTTCTCAGCATGCTCTGTAAATCTGTTGCAATCACGACATGTAAATGCTGTGTCTAAGCCAGCTGACCGCCGCTGTGACTGTCTCAACCTTCATTCTCCCATATACATGCCAGGCTCTCATGCACTAAACACCGTTCATTAACCAAGATTATGACCCCCCCCCCCCCCCCTCCCAAGCACTTCCTTTTCCTCTTAACACAAGGCTACCCATGTAGTTTATTACATCACCTGGACGCGAATTATGAACCAAATCTTGCATTTCCCCTTCAGCGCAGCCTGCCGGCCAATACTTGAATACCTGGTCCAATGTGATGATGACCATGCACAGGTCTCACTTTTCACTCATTTCCTCTGGGACACAGAGGTGTTTCCAAGCCACCAGGGCTGGGTTCTGTACTGGCCAAGACCTTTTGACGCGTCCTAGTCTTGCGTCCTGGGCAACAGGTCCCTTTGGGGCCCTGGCTAAAGTCAATAGGACCGTGGATTCCTTCGAAGTCGGAGAGTGTCTACCTGCACGGCGAGGAACCACCTGCACTGCTAGGAACCACCTGCACTGCTAGGAACCACCTGCACGGCGAGGAACCACCTGCACGGCGAGGAACCACCTGCACGGCGAGGAACCACCAGTCTGCATACCAATAAGCCAGACATGGGACAACGGATACTCACGTAAACCTCAGTCCGGCATGACATCACACTGATGTTGGACAACAGGATGTCTTCATCCGACATACAGGACTTCGCGCTGGAGTTCATAACCAGCGAACACAAGCGAACAAGCAAGCACTCATTTGCTCTCCCAGAGTTCTCAGGCATGCACACTTCTCTGGTCGTATCCTGTGCCTGAGCCATCCATGATTTTTCTCTTTTCAGCTGTGGTCTTTAACTCTGTCCAAGGCTTCGTTCATAGGGTCATTCTTCTCTGTAGCCACTCGGAGATATAATTTAGCTTGTAGCACCTTGAGTCCGCCTGAAGTCGCTGGTAAAGCTAGGATATATCGCATACATACTACCGGCGTGTCCCGTGTGCATCCTAGGATCACCGCATAGCTTCGTTCAGTTTGCACTCTATTTCCTAGAATCACTGGCATAGCTTCATTCAGTTTGCGCTCTATTTCCTAGAATCACCGGCATAGCTTCATTCAGTTTGCGCTCTATTTCCTAGAATCACTGGCATAGCTTCATTCAGTTTGCGCTCTATTTCTCAGAATCACCGGCATAACTTCATTCAGTTTGCGCTCTATTTCCTAGAATCACCGGCATAACTTCATTCAGTTTGCGCTTTATTTCCTAGAATCACCGGCATAGCTTCATTCAGTTTGCGCTTTATTTCCTAGAATCACCGGCATAGCTTCATTCAGTTTGTGCTTTATTTCCTAGAATCACCGGCATAGCTTCATTCAATTTGCACTCTATTTCCTAGAATCACCGGCATAGCTTCATTCAGTTTGCGCTTTATTTCCTAGAATCACCGGCATAGCTTCATTCAGTTTGCGCTTTATTTCCTAGAATCACCGGCATAGCTTCATTCAGTTTGCGCTCTATTTCCTAGAATCACTGGCATAGCTTCATTCAGTTTGCGCTCTATTTCCTAGAATCACCGTCATAGCTTCATTCAGTTTGCGCTCTATTTCCTAGAATCACCGGCATAACTTCATTCAGTTTGCGCTTTATTTCCTAGAATCACCGGCATAGCTTCATTCAGTTTGCGCTTTATTTCCTAGAATCACCGGCATAGCTTCATTCAGTTTGCGCTTTATTTCCTAGAATCACCGGCATAGCTTCATTCAGTTTGCACTCTATTTCCTAGAATCACCGGCATAGCTTCATTCAGTTTGCGCTTTATTTCCTAGAATCACCGGCATAGCTTCATTCAGTTTGCGCTTTATTTCCTAGAATCACCGGCATAGCTTCATTCAGTTTGCGCTTTATTTCCTAGAATCACAGGCATAGCTTCATTCAATTTGCGCTCTATTTCCTAAAATCACCGGCATAGCTTCATTCAGTTTGCGCTTTATTTCCTAGAATCACCGGGATAAGCTTTATTCAGTTTGCGCTCTAATTTCCGAGGATCACCGGGATAGCTTCATTCAGTTTGCGCTCTAGTTTCACAAATTGAGTCTTTGGCACTGTGAGCAATTGATTACTCATGTAAATACTCAATTACTGAGATAGAACGTGTGAACGGAAATCTGCTGATTGCAGGTTAAACCATTTGTAACAAAACAGCGTTAACATAAAGCACGGATAAGAACAGAAACCCTTAAATAAGAGGAAAGTATTAATGTTTGAAAAAAGCAGATTTAAACAATAGCAGAACAAGAGCTACTTCAAAGCCCGATCACCTTATTCCGAAGCTAATAAAGAAGGTAAATAGCAGGAAATGTAATCAACCACGCTTTTTTATGTGATTTCTTGGCAAGTTTACGTTCAGTAGTTTGCATTGCTCTCTGAACGACCCGAATTCATACCGAATTGTATGACAACCAACGCAAGGCTTTTTGCTGCCAAATCGCCTGCAGCTGTTTTTCGAACGCGGTATATGGGATTACGAATTGCGTCCGAAACTCCTTCGACACAGAGCGGGTCAACACAGCATATTGATCGCAAATAGTCATGATTAAGTTCTCACCGATATTACCGATCAAATGAACAGATGTGGGGTCGGCCTGGCCGAGGGGTATGATGCATTTACAGTTTCTCTTATGATGCTGCGAAAAGATTTCGTTCTATACGCCAGTCAGTTGGACTTAAATATTGACTTTTTGCCCTGGACTTAGGAATGTAAATTACAAGTACCTCCGAAGTTGGAGTAGGTTCAGTTGATGGCGAGGAACACTGATAATATGCAGCACTAACCTGCACGCAAAAATAGTCAAGTGCACTCTGTAGTAACATCCTGTTTGTGGTCTACACTCGAACGCTATTAATAATTCTTCTTCTTCAGCGTTCCGAGCCATTGAGGTATTAATAATAATAATAATAATAATAATAATAATAATAATAATAATAATAATAAGAAGAAGAAGAAGAAGAAGAAGAAGAAGAAGATGAATGAATGCATGAATGAATGAATGAATGAATGAATATGCTGAATACTTTGAGGAACTTCCGAATAAACCAGTCCCAACAGATTATGTCCTTCCCCAGACATTCAACCGGCAGAAATGGAGCTGAATATCACATGTGAGAACCTATCTGGGTTTGTTTCGGGGTCTGGTCAAGGATATGCACTACTGACGAGCTCAAACGAGAGCGAAACTCGAGTCTAGTGCTGCCACATTGACGTGGATAGGCCTTAGGTTCATACCAGAATACCATCAGCGTTGTCTGTAGTGGGTTTTGCTCAATATTTAAATCTCAAATTCCGAAACAACCAAAAAAATCAATTTGATTATTTGGACTTTAGGCGGCCTGGTGTGCCTTGCCAGTGAGAAGACCTGATCGTTCGGGTCCACATCGATTGACGGACGTCAGTCGCGGCGATCGGGCAAATCTTGAGCTACAACCTGCGATGGGTGACGTTGTAATATTCTGTTATGATAATTTGGCAGTGTCCAGCGTGGTCTAGTGATTACACACCCGCTTCACACGCTAGTGATCCGGGGTTTGTTTCCGGGTCCGGTCAAGGATATGCACTACTGACGAGCTCAAACGAGTGCGAAACTCGAGTCTAGTGCTTCCACATTGACGTGGATAGGCTGTAGGTTCATACCAGAATACGATCAGTGTTGCCAGTAGTGGGTTGTGCTCAATATTTAAAAAAAAAAATAATATAAAGTTATCATACTGGTAAAGGCTGGGAAAGCTGCTGGTCTATTTGCTATCCCAGCTGAAGCTATTAAAATCTGTATAAACGTCAACTGAATTACTGCACACATTATTTAACGGGATCGTGAAGACTGAAGAAATACCAGCAAACTGGAGAGAAGAATAATTGGTTAAGGTGCCAAAGAAAAGAGGCCGACAGGGGTGTGAGCATTATAGTGGGATAATACTATAGTCATTTCTGGGTGTGTGTGTGTGTGGGGGGGGGGGGACATAAAGCAGAATCATTCTGGAGAGATTAAGAGATGCCATTTACAAACAACTAAGGGAGGAACACATAGATCCTGCGCCGAGCAGATATACATATTACGAATAATAGAGCACAGCATTGAAATAAATTTGTCACTTTATATTGTATATGTGGACTAGGAAATGGCTTTTAGTAGTATTGATAGGGAATCTCTTTAGAAATTGATGAGGCACTAAGGGATCCTTAATTTAATAAGGCACCAAGCAAAGACATTATTGCAAGACACCCCCCCCCCCCCCCCCCCGATTCAGACAACATCACAACAGCAATGATTAATGCTTTAGAAGAAAATTAAATAGATCAAGTCGCCAGACTGCTGAACACAATATATGATACTGGATATATACCTCATAAATTATATAATTATGTGTTTATTACAATCCCAAAGAAATCGGAAGCCTTGGAATGTTATCAACATAGAAATATTACTATAATGAGCCACATCACGAAGATTTTGCTAAGAATTATCAAGCAGAGAGTTAGGAAGAAAATACAACCCTAAATAGGAGAAGAACAATGTGGGTTTGTTAAAGTCAATGGCACAGTAACGTTCTATAGAAGTAAATAAAGATATACGTGTTTGCTTTATTGACTACACACAGGCTTTCGATAGAGTAAGACATGTCAACACGACAGAGATGCTTGCAGATCTACAAATTGACGGGAAAGACCTTAGAATTGTAAAAAAACATACACTGGAAACAACAAGCTGCCATCAGAATTGATAATGAAGTTGGGCAATATCAGCCTATTAAGAGACGTGCGAGACAGGGATGTGTAATTTCTCCAGATCTGTTTTCTCTGTACAGTGAAAATATTTTCAGAAATGTAGAGGATATAAATGGAATCGGCATTGGAGGACGAAACATCAATAACATTAGATATGCAGATGATACAGTATTAATTGCAGACAATGCGCAGGACCTGCAACAATTAGTAGATGCGGTTGTTGTACACAGTGAGCAACTGGGGTTAGAATTAAATTGTAAAAAGACTCAGGTTATGGTCGTCAGTAGGAAGGAAGAAGTGCCACAATGTAATATACGAGTAAATGGAAATATTCTTCAACAAGTGAATCGGTACAATTATCTTGGAACAGTTATAACATCTGATGGGAGAAGCCTTGAAGAGATTAGAACAAGAATCGCCATGGCGAAAGTAGCCTTTAGCAAGATGAAAAACATTCTGACCAATAAAAAGATGTCAATTGAAACGAGAAAAAGAGTGTTGAGGGGATACATAGAGCCTGTTCTTTTGTATGGATGTGAAACTTGGACAATGAGCAGTCAAGCTGAAAAGCATCTGATGGCTGCAGAAATGTGGTTTCTGAGGAAAATGCAAAGAATACCATGGACAGACAGAAAAACCAATGACCAAGTACTACAGGAGACAAATGAACATCGTAGACTGATTAGAGAAATTAGACGTAGACAGTCAAAATTTTTTGGACATGTTATGAGAAGAAATGGGTTGGAGAACTTAGTGACAACTGGCAAGATCGAGGGGAACAGACCAAGAGGAAGACCGAGAGGAAAATACCTGGATGGCTTGGCCACATGGCATGGACGAGACAGGAACACTGAGCTGATCCACGACACTGGTGATCGAGTGAAATGGCGAGTCATGACCGCCCACGCTTTCCGGCATGGCACATGATTGATTGATTGATACGTTGATTAAAAGTGTTACCCAGACACATAGGTGTCTTATCTAGTATTAGAGTCCGACCAGTTAGGTACAAAATGAAGACATGAGGCATGTTGGACAAAGTGAAGATTGTGTATGCTGTCTTTGTTTAATTCAGTTGTTCTCAACCTTTTTTGGTCCGTGCCCCCCTTCACCATATTTTCAGAACATCATTCCCCCCTTTCGTATTTCCTACCTAAAAATTTGGCCCGTGCTCCCTTCACCATATTTTCAGAACGTCATTCCCCCCTTTCGTATTTCCTACCTAAATATCCCGCCCCTACACAGTATACGTAATAATTGAAGCTAAATTTAATAGCACATACTAAAACAAGTCTAGACGTCCACATAAAATGTGATTTGTGGGTCTACTTTATAAAATGAATTTTAGAAGGGTGAGACGTACAGAACCGTACAATATGACGGGAAAAACAATATCAAGTAATCGTTTCTTGTATTAACGCGATCTTGAAATAATCTTAATTCCCCCCCCCCCCCCCGCCCACCGGAAGCCCTAAAATCCCCCGGGGGATGGGTGGGGTGGGGGGGGGGGGTTGGAAATTCCACACCGGTTGAGAACCACTGGTTTAATTGATTGCAAGAACCATTGGGAACTGCAGATCTCCAAGACTATGTTTCCTACATGTTGGTGTTCTGTTTCCATGGCACTGCCCGAGGTTTACACAGCAAGATCACACACAGAAATAGAACATGGTCTATTTATGTGTATCTGTTTTTCATGTAAGTACATTAGGAACCTGGTGGAGAATAACACTCCAGTCTTAGGTATACCTTGTTCTAATAATTGTTTCTGACTTTTCTGCCTAATAGTGTGTTTGGTTCACTGGGTAGTAGTTATCCATGTGAGCATTCTGCCACTAACATCACATTTACGTAGTTTAACTCAAGCTTCCACACTTTATCGATAGCTTTGTTCAGGTCTACTCATACTGCTCAGATTTTTGTTTCGTGAAAGGTGTCTTCGTTGACTTTTGTCATAATGCGTAGTCACACACGTGCTACTATTTCTAGTGCACTGTGCTGATTTTTGCGTTTGGATTAGCGTAGCCTTCCCTATTACCAGTATCCCTCGCCACTGGGCGAGCACACTCCGACTTCTGAGGCAGTACATCTTCTGTAGATGAATGTCTTGTGATGTTATGGTTCGTCAGTTAAGACGTGCGCATTTTTGAAATGCTTGTATCACCCTGTAATCTTTCTTTGTCTGTGTTCGGGAATTAGAATGTGTATGACCCGTGAGAAACTGCCTCTGAATACTAAGCAGCGCCCCCCCCCCCCCCCACATATTAGCTAATGTTTTTTGTTTTGTTTGATGACAATGTGTCTGGTTTCAGGATGTTCATTATTTAGGGACAATCTCCTTAATATGTTCCCGTATTTATAAGTGTAGGTTCACTGTCCTTCTTAGCCAACTCCCCCTTGCAGCTTTGTTGGTTTACCTAATCCAGATATTTATCTGTCTGCCTTCCACTTGCTTTGTTGGTTTCCCTAATGTATTTGGCACTAGTCATATTTGTTGGTTCCTCTAATGTATTTGGCACTAATCAGATGTTTTGGTTTCCCTAATGTATTTGGCACTAGTCAGATTTGTTGGTTTCCCTAATGCATTTGGCACTAGTCAGATTTGTTGGTTTCCCTAATGTATTTAGCACTAGTCAGATTTGTTGGTTTCCGTAATGTATTTAGCACTGTCATATTTGTTGGTTTCCCTAAAGTATTTGGCATTAGTCATATTTGTTGGTTTCCCTAATGCATTTGGCACTAGTCAGATTTGTTGGTTTCACTTATTTATTCGGCACCAGTCAGATTTGTTGGTTTCCCTAATGTATTTAGCACAAGTCAGATTTGTTGGTTTCCCTTATGTATTTAGCACTAGTCATATTTGTTGGTTTCCCTAAAGTATTTGGCACTAGTCATATTTGTTGGTTTCCCTAATGCATTTGGCACTAGTCAGATTTGTTGGTTTCACTTATGTATTTGGCACCAGTCAGATTTGTTGGTTTCCCTAATGTGTTTGGCACCAGTCAGATGTGTTAGTTTCCCTAATGTGTTTGGCACCAGTCAGATTTGTTGGTTTCCCTAATGTGTTTGGCACCAGTCAGATTTGTTGATTTCCCTAATGTGTTTGGCACTAGTCATATTTGTTGGTTTCCCTTATGTCTTTGGCACTGGTCAGATTTGTTAGTTTCCCTAATGTGTTTGGCACCAGTCAGATTTGTTAGTTTCCCTAATGTGTTTGGCACCAGTCAGATTTGTTGGTTTCCCTAATGTATTTGGCACTAGTCAGATTTGTTGGTTTCCCTTATGTTTTTGGCACTGGTCAGATTTGTTAGTTTCCCTAATGTGTTTGGCACCAGTCAGATTTGTTAGTTTCCCTAATGTGTTTGGCACCAGTCAGATTTGTTAGTTTCCCTAATGTGTTTGGCACCAGTCAGATTTGTTAGTTTCCCTAATGTATTTGGCACTAGTCAGATTTGTTGGTTTCCCTTATGTATTTGGCACTGGTCAGATTTGTTGGTTTCTCTAATGTGTTTGGCACTAGTCAGATTTGTTGGTTTCCCTAATGTGTTTGGCACTAGTCAGATTTGAGTGCGATGTTCGCTTCTAGTGCCTGTGCTCTATCTGCTGTATTTCTAGCATGGATCTGTTTTCCTTCTACCCCTTCTGGCTCCAGCCCTCGTCTTCCTTCCCCCTTTCTCCCCTTTCAATCAGATAGTGGTGGGAACGATTAGTAGTGTGACTCTTCGCTGGCTGTTGAACGAGGCGACGTAGCACGTATGGGAATGTCCTGAGTGCAGTGATGCTGGTTCTTAGCTTAACTCAACTCGACTCAATTAGCAATAAAACATTCTAACTCAGCCTTGTGTGGCTACCCAGTCCAGTGAAGTACAAACTTGTGCCCTGTACCACATGGCATGTAATGAAGAGCTGTTGTCAGTGCTGTTTTATTGAAAGACACACCATATAAGTAGACCACTGAACCAATTATTTATCACATTACAGTATTTGTCAGTTAGTGTGAAGAATGCATCCCAGTCGACATTTCTGTAGTTCTATCTTGAGATAGAATTGATTGTTGTAAGTCCTTCTATCCAGAAGGACAGATATGATTCATTGGCCTGAGGTCACTGTTAGCGAGTCGATCAGTTAGAATGGTTTCAACCTGATGGTCTAAGGCAGCTCTGGTAACGGCCTGGTCTGGAGTAGAAGTGGCCAGTTTTACTGAGGAGAAGTACGTTGGTTCATCAGTAGGCTTGGTTTGTTTATCAACTAGAGATTGTTTCTATCTCCAAATCATCCGCTCATTTTTCCTTTTGCATTTTTCGCGGTAAACCCCACCTTTCCGAACGGCTTTTAAAATCGCCAACCACAAAGCAGAAAGTTTGATGGATTTTCATGTCCTCAGGACTGGAAATGTTGTTCGGTGGGGGAATAATTGATGTGTAATGTTAATGGTATGTCGAGCAGTGTCATGTCTACGCCAGTGACTGCTGTCTTGTCTGTGACAGTTGCAGTCACAAGCACACAGGTGATTGTGATGCGTGTTGAAATAAACATTCCACATGTATTGCCAGTTCTATCTACTCTAAATGTCGCGTATCCAGGCATGTGGATACTGCTCGTACTGTTTACGTTATCTCCTGAATACACTCTCTGTTTTCCTCTTCCTCTTTCCCCTTCCTATGTTCGGTGTTGAGAGGTAGTAGAAGTGCCTGGGGGTTCTTGGCAAAGGCTAATGTTCGACGTTTGGTGCAGGAAAGCCTGGCATATGATACCACAACATCTAGCTTAAGAATGGAGGTGGGGGGGGGGGGGCAGTCAGTGCAGCTTTCCGCTGGATGGAGAATACAATACACACACATATCGTGATTGTAACTGACTCAGAAAGCATGCTGAGTAGGGTGAGGACAGATAAGCTTCGTGCAGAGTGGCTTGCTTCGCTTCAGAGGTCACGAGTGGCAAGCATCGTCTGGATCTTTTCTCCGGGGCATGCTGGTGTGCTGGGGAATGAACAGGCAGACAGATTGGCTGGCTTTGCAAAACTTGGTGGAGTATTGATGCATGATAAGGCAGACGTGGTTGCGGACTGATGCTCGACGCTTAGAAGAAAGGCGAGACGCACATATAATCAGATTGCTACTGGTACTATTGGGATTGGAACTCTTCGCTGGCTTCTGAGGATGGGGACGGAGCGCCTATGGGAATGCCCCGAATGCTGTGATGTCGGTTCCTAAATCAATCAATCAATCTTCCTATTTATAAATCCACAGTGACTGGGTAGAGTGGCGTTCGGTGACGGTGAGTATATATACAGTTGGGACTGTCAGGAGTAACTGACCTGGCGCTGGTACTACCTGTTTGCACGGCATCATTAAACGTTGAAGCAGTTATGTAACAGTATTAGTTTGAATGGATTGCATACCTGTACATAACAGTATGGTAGCTGCGGTAGAGCACTAACGGCACGTTTGCGTGACGGCCCGGTGGCCATGTGGTCAAATCGTTATTACACATGATTTTTTTTTTTTTTTTAAATTGACCTGGGCTGCCACGCCGACTCAGCTAAAGAGAGTACCAGGAAATGTCATAGAACGTGCAGGCAGCTGACCTGATATTGACCACATCATCCAGGGAATGTCGGTTGGTGTATACAAATATGCGGCTACCACCATATCTCACTTTCGCCCCTATTCGCGTCGAAGGGTCCTGCACTTGACTTTACATTACACATCAATCCGACAGTGCGTTTCCCATATTTGATGTTTGTTAGCACCATCATTGCACATGGATACCTTCTGCGTGCTCCAGATGTCTCCCACAACTCACACATGAGCAATCTAACACAATACACGAACTCCGTAGTACCGACGAGTAGTTCTATTGTGTCGATACCAGAATCCAGATATTTCATGCAATGTGTGTTCGTAGTAGAATTTCTACTTTGTGAATTTTGTTAACGAGTAGTGGCCTACGCTTTACGATTTGCAACTGTTTATTTTTAGCATGGGCAACGTGCACACCATACCTTTTTCGCCCTTATTCGAGAGAACAAGGCATGCGATTCATCACTCCGGGATCAGAGTTGATAGTAACTTATTAGGTTCCTGGGCATGTTACTGGACGGTCAGCATTTACACAGTTCAACATTTGTCTGGGGAGTGGGAGCTTTTATGGTTATGCCCGGAGTGCAGTATTTCTAGTCTATACTAACCATTAACTCCAGTCGGGTACGTACAGACTAACGGACGACGGGGGCGCAAACAAGTGCGGTCTTTTCTAGAGACAATCCTGGAAATACTGATCGTCCCGGGACAAAATATTCATCATAGAGTGGCATTGCGTGCCTGCTAGTTTTGTGGGAAACATGATCTTTGTTGGTGCTTATCGATTTGATAGATTGGCGGTCTTAGAGAATTCACGATGAGATCGTTGCCATGGGAACCGATCGCATTGCATCTAGCGGGACTGGTTTTATTGAATTTGTTCTCAATATTCCGTCCCGACAGAGCCGATAGTGCCTCAATTATATGTGTATCATTTGGTTATGTCCAGTATTTTCGGAATGTTGGCACAGCAGCCGGTTTTTATCCTTCTCTTTAGTCAGCTTTCCATGGCACGATCGTATTATCAACATATTTGCACATCTGTGTGCTAGCGTGGCACTACATCCCAACATGTCTCCTTCCATTCAGAAAATCTTGTTTCCTTGTTGCTCCCAAATTAGATTCATCACCATCATTATTCCTTTGTAGATTTCTCCGGTAATGTAGATCATGACTATAAATGTTTTTCTGTTAATGTCAGCATTTGTGCTGGGATTTCACCTTACTTGTAGGATGCACATCTAGGAGCCGGACCGTGTGACTTATATCCCCATTTAACCGCAAGTCAATTGATATCTGATTATACTAAACAGCAGATTACTTCATTTGTTTCTTGTACCATCTTCCCCACACTGTGAAAGCTATACGTTAGCTTAACGAACTCCTTCACACCGAGGTGTTTTTTTTTTTTTTTGGGGGGGGGGGGGGGGGGCGGGGGGGGGGGGGGTGGATTATAAATTTAGTGCATAAACTCCACAACAGAAGCTAGGATCATTGTGTGTGTGTGTGTGTGTGTGTGTGTGTGTGTGTGCTTGCAGAATCCAGACTTGTGGCCATCTGAGCAAACCAACTGCTAAACATGTCTTACAGCAGTGGTTCTCAACCTTTTTTGGCCCATGCACCTCTTCACCATATGTTCAGAATGTCATTCCCCCTTCATATTTCCTCCCCCCCCCCACCCCTATTCCCACACACACAGTATACGTAAAACTGGAAGCTAAATTTAACAACGCATACTAGAACAAGTCTAGATGTCTTCATAAAATGGATTTGCGGGTCTACTTACGTTATAAAACGAATTTAAGAAGGGCGAGAAGTACAGAACCGTAAAGTATGGAGGGAAAAACAACATCAAGTAATCGGTTCTTGTATTAACGCAATCTTTAAATAATATGAATCCCCCCCCCCCTCCCGAAACCCTAAAATTTCCACCCTTGGAGGTGGGGGGGGGGAATTCCCCACCAGTTGAGAACCACTGTTTTACAGGATTGCCCTCTGCATAGTGAGCTAAGAGAAATATAGGTAATCAACACTAAACTCTTAGCCGAGAAATATATTGGTATTGACTTAACACTCATACAAGTACATGAAAGAAGTAGGGATGAGAGGACACACTAAACAATCATAACATTGAAAGCTACAATGACAACACCGTGATTCGAATCTGCCACCTCTACAGACAACAGCACCTCTCTAAAGGAACACGTGTAATCTATCATTAATTCCGTCGATATTCTGCAGTCGTGGTTTCAGGGTGCATTATAGACAACGCTAAAAAAGATGCATTGTAAGAGTTGTCTAGTTTGCCATTCATCAAAGTACATGTTTACTTACATCGAGGCGCTGTATTCATTGGACAAGGGCAGGTTAGAACCAGGTGTGGCCACTACAGCTATCTATTTTATATTGTCTCTGATCGCTAGTTCTTTCCTCCACTTCAATCATATGCTTGCTTGCTTGCTTGTGTTCGTTGGCTTGAGCTCCAACGCGAAGTCCTGTATGTCGGATGAAGGCATCCTGTTGTCCAACATCAGTGTGATGTCATACAGGACCTGAGTTTTGCGTGAGTATCCGTTGTCCCATGTCTGGCTTATTGGTGTGCAGACTGGTGGTTCCTCGCCGTACAGGCAGACACTCTCCGACTTCGGAGGAATCGGCGATCCTACTGACTTTAGCCAGGACCCCGAAGGGACCTGTTGCCCAGGACGCTCGACGAGGACGCGTCAATAGGTCTTGGCCAGTATATAACCCGGCCCTGGTGCCTTGGAAACACCTCTGCGTCCCTTCAATCATATAATGTGCTCTCTCTTATGTTTCACATGTGGTCAGAAATTTATCTTCTCCTCTTGAATCATAACTATCATATCATATGTTCGCTTGCATTGTACAATTTGGTCCGAAATAAGGTTTCTCCATCGGCCACTTCTGATCTATATTTAGCCTGTTTAACAGTAGTGCACTCGTAATTTTTGTGTTGTTTCCTCGTTTCTGTATATACCGCCAACATGGCTGGAACTAAAGAGTTAAAACAGAAGTGGATGTTACCAACATAGAAAATACTTTTCTTAATGTCATGTTTGGCGTTTGAACAAAGTACAGATACGAAACATATTTCAAGTGAATGTCACGAAAAGAAAACCAGTTCAGTTGGAAATTGGACAGAAAAATAGAGTCTATTAGCAAATTGAATGTCAGTGAAAATGTGCAATAGAAATTGGAGGCCAAAGAAACGAGAGAAAGCTCGTGTGTGAGTGTGTGCACGCGAGGGAATATGTGTGTATGTGTGTAATTTGAAATGGACGTGGGATGAAAAATGCGTGGTGTTTAGCTGAAGATGAAAAATGAAGTACTTTTGAAAATGAGTTATTGTAGCTCCGTCGTGTAATGCGGAAAGAATAATGCGCCGAGTGATCAAAGAACGGCATTAATATGTTTGTGAAGATCGATTAAAGGTAATCATCCGACAAGGGATGTCATCAACAAAATGAACTTAAGGATCATGTAACTGGAGTTCAGACAGAATACTTCTAAGCATCATGGGCACCTATTGGTTTATAGTTGTTTGCTAAGAGGAAATACAAGAACCTGTGAATATATCCTCGACTTGTGCTTTATCCCTAGCGGAGAAACAAAACACAATAAACCCATGCTTGTTGTTGTCGTTGTTGTTGTTTTTTAAAATTACTATTATTCTGCCGTGTCGAACTTGTCTCATTTCTCTGTATCTTCATCTTCTTCGTGGTTATGTTCTCTATTCTCATCCGCTTTTGTTTGTTTTGTTTTGTGTTTCGTGTATTATACCATAACGTATCTGTTTTAGGATTGCCATTGAACAGACTTGCGGCAGTGGTGTCAGTATTGACTTCTCCACTAGCAGAATTGACCCTTCAACTAGCAGGATTGACGCTTCAACTAGCAGGATTGACGCCTCCACTAACAGGATTGACCCTTCAACTAGCAGGATTGACGCTTCAACTAGCAGGATTGACGCCTCCACTAGCAGGATTGACCCTTCAACTAGCAGGATTGACGCTTCAACTAGCAGGATTGACGCTTCAACTAGCAGGATTGACGCTTCAACTAACAGGATTGACGCTTCAACTAACAGGATTGACGCTTCAACTAGCAGGATTGACGCTTCAACTAACAGGATTGACGCTTCAACTAACAGGATTGACGCTTCAACTAACAGGATTGACGCTTCAACTAACAGGATTGACGCTTCAACTAACAGGATTGACGCTTCAACTAACAGGATTGACGCTTCAACTAACAGGATTGACGCTTCAACTAGCAGGATTGACGCTTCAACTAGCAGGATTGACGCTTCAACTAGCAGGATTGACGCTTCAACTAACAGGATTGACGCTTCAACTAGCAGGATTGACGCTTCAACTAACAGGATTGACGCTTCAACTAACAGGATTGACGCTTCAACTAACAGGATTGACGCTTCAACTAGCAGGATTGACGCTTCAACTAACAGGATTGACGCTTCAACTAACAGGATTGACGCCTCCACTAGCAGGATTGACGCTTCAACTAGCAGGATTGACGCTTCAACTAGCAGGATTGACGCTTCAACTAGCAGGATTGACGCTTCAACTAGCAGGATTGACGCCTCCACTAGCAGGATTGACGCCTCCACTAGCAGGATTGACGCTTCAACTAGCAGGATTGACGCTTCAACTAACAGGATTGACGCTTCAACTAACAGGATTGACGCTTCAACTAGCAGGATTGACGCTTCAACTAGCAGGATTGACGCTTCAACTAACAGGATTGACGCTTCAACTAACAGGATTGACGCTTCAACTAACAGGATTGACGCTTCAACTAACAGGATTGACGCTTCAACTAACAGGATTGACGCTTCAACTAACAGGATTGACGCTTCAACTAACAGGATTGACGCTTCAACTAGCAGGATTGACGCTTCAACTAGCAGGATTGACGCTTCAACTAGCAGGTTTGACGCTTCAACTAACAGGATTGACGCTTCAACTAGCAGGATTGACGCTTCAACTAACAGGATTGACGCTTCAACTAACAGGATTGACGCTTCAACTAACAGGATTGACGCTTCAACTAGCAGGATTGACGCTTCAACTAACAGGATTGACGCTTCAACTAACAGGATTGACGCTTCAACTAACAGGTTTGACGCTTCAACTAGCAGGATTGACGCTTCAACTAACAGGATTGACGCTTCAACTAGCAGGATTGACGCTTCAACTAGCAGGATTGACGCTTCAACTAGCAGGATTGACGCCTCCACTAACAGGATTGACGCCTCCACTAACAGGATTGACGCCTCCACTAGCAGGATTGACGCTTCAACTAGCAGGATTGACGCCTCCACTAACAGGATTGACGCCTCCACTAACAGGATTGACGCCTCCACTAACAGGATTGACGCCTCCACTAGCAGGATTGACGCCTCCACTAACAGGATTGACGCCTCCACTAACAGGATTGACGCCTCCACTAACAGGATTGACGCCTCCACTAACAGGATTGACGCCTCCACTAACAGGATTGACGCTTCAACTAGCAGGATTGACGCTTCAACTAGCAGGATTGACGCCTCCACTAACAGGATTGACGCCTCCACTAACAGGATTGACGCCTCCACTAGCAGGATTGACGCTTCAACTAGCAGGATTGACGCTTTAACTAGCAGGATTGACGCTTCAACTAGCAGGATTGACGCCTCCACTAACAGGATTGACGCCTCCACTAACAGGATTGACGCCTCCACTAGCAGGATTGACGCTTCAACTAGCAGGATTGACGCTTCAACTAGCAGGATTGACGCTTCAACTAGCAGGATTGACGCCTCCACTAGCAGAATTGACGCTTCAACTAGCAGGATTGACGCCTCCACTAGCAGGATTGACGCTTCAACTAGCAGGATTGACGCTTCAACTAGCAGGATTGACGCCTCCACTAGCAGAATTGACGCTTCAACTAGCAGGATTGACGCCTCCACTAGCAGGATTGACGCTTCAACTAGCAGGATTGACGCTTCAACTAGCAGGATTGACGCTTCAACTAACAGGATTGACGCTTCAACTAGCAGGATTGACGCCTCCACTAGCAGAATTGACGCTTCAACTAGCAGGATTGACGCCTTAACTAGCAGGATTGACGCCTCCACTAGCAGGATTGACGCCTTAACTAGCAGGATTGACGCCTCCACTAGCAGGATTGACGCTTCAACTAACAGGATTGACGCCTCCACTAGCAGGATTGACGCTTCAACTAACAGGATTGACGCCTCCACTAGCAGGATTGACGCCTTAACTAGCAGGATTGACGCTTCAACTAACAGGATTGACGCCTCCACTAGCAGGATTGACGCTTCAACTAACAGGATTGACGCCTCCACTAACAGGATTGACGCCTCCACTAGCAGGATTGACGCTTCAACTAACAGGATTGACGCCTCCACTAGCAGGATTGACGCTTCAACTAACAGGATTGACGCCTCCACTAGCAGGATTGACGCCTTAACTAGCAGGATTGACGCCTCCACTAACAGGATTGACGCCTCCACTAGCAGGATTGACGCTTCAACTAACAGGATTGACGCTTCAACTAGCAGGATTGACGCCTCCACTAGCAGGATTGACGCCTCCACTAGCAGGATTGACGCCTTAACTAGCAGGATTGACGCCTCCACTAACAGGATTGACGCCTCCACTAGCAGGATTGACGCCTCCACTAGCAGGATTGACGCCTCCACTAGCAGGATTGACGCCTCCACTAGCAGGATTGACGCCTCCACTAGCAGGATTGACGCCTTAACTAGCAGGATTGACGCCTCCACTAACAGGATTGACGCCTCCACTAGCAGGATTGACGCCTCCACTAGCAGGATTGACGCCTCCACTAGCAGGATTGACGCCTTAACTAGCAGGATTGACGCCTCCACTAGCAGGATTGACGCCTCCACTAGCAGGATTGACGCCTTAACTAGCAGGATTGACGCCTCCACTAACAGGATTGACGCCTCCACTAGCAGAATTGACGCTTCAACTAGCAGGATTGACGCCTCGACTAGCAGGATTGACGCCTCCACTAGCAGGATTGACGCCTCCACTAGCAGGATTGACGCCTCCACTAACAGGATTGACGCCTCCACTAGCAGGATTGACGCTTCAACTAACAGGATTGACGCCTCCACTAGCAGGATTGACGCCTTAACTAGCAGGATTGACGCTTCAACTAACAGGATTGACGCCTCCACTAGCAGGATTGACGCTTCAACTAACAGGATTGACGCCTCCACTAGCAGGATTGACGCCTTAACTAGCAGGATTGACGCTTCAACTAACAGGATTGACGCCTCCACTAGCAGGGTTGACGCTTCAACTAACAGGATTGACGCCTCCACTAACAGGATTGACGCCTCCACTAGCAGGATTGACGCTTCAACTAACAGGATTGACGCCTCCACTAGCAGGATTGACGCTTCAACTAACAGGATTGACGCCTCCACTAGCAGGATTGACGCCTTAACTAGCAGGATTGACGCTTCAACTAACAGGATTGACGCCTCCACTAGCAGGATTGACGCTTCAACTAACAGGATTGACGCCTCCACTAACAGGATTGACGCCTCCACTAGCAGGATTGACGCTTCAACTAACAGGATTGACGCCTCCACTAGCAGGATTGACGCCTCCACTAACAGGATTGACGCCTCCACTAGCAGGATTGACGCTTCAACTAACAGGATTGACGCTTCCACTAGCAGGATTGACGCCTCCACTAGCAGGATTGACGCCTCCACTAGCAGGATTGACGCCTCCACTAACAGGATTGACGCCTCCACTAGCAGGATTGACGCCTCCACTAGCAGGATTGACGCCTTAACTAGCAGGATTGACGCCTCCACTAGCAGGATTGACGCCTCCACTAGCAGGATTGACGCCTCCACTAGCAGGATTGACGCCTCCACTAGCAGGATTGACGCCTTAACTAGCAGGATTGACGCCTCCACTAACAGGATTGACGCCTCCACTAGCAGGATTGACGCCTCCACTAGCAGGATTGACGCCTTAACTAGCAGGATTGACGCCTCCACTAGCAGGATTGACGCCTCCACTAGCAGGATTGACGCCTTAACTAGCAGGATTGACGCCTCCACTAGCAGGATTGACGCCTCCACTAGCAGGATTGACGCCTCCACTAGCAGGATTGACGCCTCCACTAGCAGGATTGACGCCTTAACTAGCAGGATTGACGCCTCCACTAACAGGATTGACGCCTCCACTAGCAGGATTGACGCCTCCACTAGCAGGATTGACGCCTCCACTAGCAGGATTGACGCCTCCACTAGCAGGATTGACGCATCCACTAACAGGATTGACGCCTCCACTAGCAGGATTGACGCCTCCACTAGCAGGATTGACGCCTTAACTAGCAGGATTGACGCCTCCACTAGCAGGATTGACGCCTTAACTAGCAGGATTGACGCCTCCACTAACAGGATTGACGCCTCCACTAGCAGGATTGACGCCTCCACTAGCAGGATTGACGCCTCCACTAGCAGGATTGACGCCTCCACTAGCAGGATTGACGCCTCCACTAACAGGATTGACGCCTCCACTAGCAGGATTGACGCCTCCACTAGCAGGATTGACGCCTTAACTAGCAGGATTGACGCCTCCACTAGCAGGATTGACGCCTCCACTAGCAGGATTGACGCCTTAACTAGCAGGATTGACGCCTCCACTAGCAGGATTGACGCCTCCACTAGCAGGATTGACGCCTCCACTAGCAGGATTGACGCCTCCACTAGCAGGATTGACGCCTCCACTAACAGGATTGACGCCTCCACTAGCAGGATTGACGCCTCCACTAGCAGGATTGACGCCTTAACTAGCAGGATTGACGCCTCCACTAGCAGGATTGACGCCTCCACTAGCAGGATTGACGCCTTAACTAGCAGGATTGACGCCTCCACTAGCAGGATTGACGCCTCCACTAGCAGGATTGACGCCTCCACTAGCAGGATTGACGCCTCCACTAGCAGGATTGACGCCTTAACTAGCAGGATTGACGCCTCCACTAACAGGATTGACGCCTCCACTAGCAGGATTGACGCCTCCACTAGCAGGATTGACGCCTCCACTAGCAGGATTGACGCCTCCACTAGCAGGATTGACGCCTCCACTAGCAGGATTGACGCCTCCACTAGCAGGATTGACGCCTCCACTAGCAGGATTGACGCCTCCACTAGCAGGATTGACGCCTTAACTAGCAGGATTGACGCCTCCACTAGCAGGATTGACGCCTCCACTAGCAGGATTGATGCCTCCACTAGCAGGATTGATGCCTCCACTAGCAGGATTGATGCCTCCACTAGCAGGATTGATGCCTCCACTAGCAGGATTGACGCCTCCACTAGCAGAATTGACGCTTCAACTAGCAGGATTGACGCCTCCACTAGCAGGATTGACGCCTCCACTAGCAGGATTGACGCCTCCACTAGCAGGATTGATGCCTCCACTAGCAGGATTGACACCTTAACTAGCAGGATTGACGCCTCCACTAACAGGATTGACGCCTCCACTAGCAGAATTGACGCTTCAACTAGCAGGATTGACGCCTCCACTAGCAGGATTGACGCTTCAACTAGCAGGATTGACGCTTCAACTAGCAGGATTGACGCTTCAACTAACAGGATTGACGCTTCAACTAGCAGGATTGACGCCTCCACTAGCAGAATTGACGCTTCAACTAGCAGGATTGACGCCTCCACTAGCAGGATTGACGCCTCCACTAGCAGGATTGACGCCTCCACTAGCAGGATTGACGCCTCCACTAGCAGGATTGATGCCTCCACTAGCAGGATTGACGCCTCCACTAGCAGAATTGACGCTTCAACTAGCAGGATTGACGCCTCCACTAGCAGGATTGACGCCTCCACTAGCAGGATTGATGCCTCCACTAGCAGGATTGATGCCTCCACTAGCAGGATTGATGCCTCCACTAGCAGGATTGACGCCTCCACTAGCAGGATTGACGCCTCCACTAGCAGGATTGATGCCTCCACTAGCAGGATTGACGCCTTCACTAGCAGGATTGACGCCTCCACTAGCAGAATTGACGCCTTCAACTAGCAGGATTGACGCCTCCACTAGCAGGATTGACGCCTCCACTAGCAGGATTGACGCCTCCACTAGCAGGATTGACGCCTCCACTAGCAGGATTGACGCCTCCACTAGCAGGATTGACGCCTCCACTAGCAGGATTGACGCCTCCACTAGCAGGATTGATGCCTCCACTAGCAGGATTGATGCCTCCACTAGCAGGATTGACGCCTCCACTAGCAGGATTGATGCCTCCACTAGCAGGATTGACGCCTCCACTAGCAGGATTGATGCCTCCACTAGCAGGATTGACGCCTTAACTAGCAGGATTGATGCCTCCACTAGCAGGATTGACGCCTCCACTAGCAGGATTGATGCCTCCACTAGCAGGATTGACGCCTTAACTAGCAGGATTGACGCCTCCACTAACAGGTTTGACGCCTCCACTAGCAGAATTGACGCTTCAACTAGCAGGATTGACGCCTCCAACATACAGGGATTGACGCAGGATGCGCCTTCAACTAGCAGGATTGACGCCTTCAACTAGCAGGATTGACGCCTCCAACTAACAAAGGATTGATGCTTCCAACTAGCAGGATTGACGCCTCCACTAGCAGGAATTGACGCCTTCAACTAGCAGGATTGACGCTTCAACTAGCAGGATTGACGCCTCCACTAGCAGGATTGACGCCTTCAACTAGCAGGATTGACGCCTCCACTAGCAGGATTGATGCCTCCACTAGCAGGATTGACTTCTCCACTAGCAGGATTACCCTCACGAGCAAGTGCCTCCACTAGCAGGATTGACTTCCTCCACTAGCAGGATTGACGCCTCCACTAGCAGGATTGACGCCTCCACTAGCAGGATTGACGCCTCCACTAGCAGGATTGACGCCTTCACTAGCAGGATTGATGCCTCCACTAGCAGGATTGATGCCTCCACTAGCAGGATTGACTTCTCCACTAGCAGGATTGATGCCTCCACTAGCAGGATTGACTCCTCCACTAGCAGGATTGATGCCTCCACTAGCAGGATTGATGCCTCCACTAGCAGGATTGACTGCTTCCAACTAGCAGGATTGATGCCTCCACTAGCAGGATTGATGCCTCCACTAGCAGGATTGACTTCTCCACTAGCAGGATTGATGCCTCCACTAGCAGGATTGACGTCCTCCACTAGCAGGATTGATGCCTCCACTAGCAGGATTGACGGCTCCACTAGCAGGATTGATGCCTCCACTAGCAGGATTGACGCCTCCACTAGCAGGATTGACGCCTCCACTAGCAGGATTGATGCCTTTAGAGGACTCCACTAGCAGGATTGATGCCTCCACTAGCAGGATTGATGCCTCCACTAGCAGGATTGACGCCTCCACTAGCAGGATTGACGCCTCCACTAGCAGGATTGATGCCTCCACTAGCAGGATTGATGCCTTCACTAGCAGGATTGACGCCTCCACTAGCAGGATTGACGCCTCCACTAGCAGGATTGACGCCTCCACTAGCAGGATTGATGCCTCCACTAGCAGGATTGACGCCTCCACTAGCAGGATTGACGCCTCCACTAGCAGGATTGACGCCTCCACTAGCAGGATTGACGCCTAACTAGCAGGATTGACGCCCTCCACTAGCAGGATTGACGCCTCCACTAGCAGGATTGACGCCTCCACTAGCAGGATTGACGCCTCCACTAGCAGGATTGACGCCTCCACTAGCAGGATTGACGCCTCCACTAGCAGGATTGACGCCTCACTAGCAGGATTGACGCCTCCACTAGCAGGATTGACGCCTCCACTAGCAGGATTGACGCCTCCACTAGCAGGATTGACGCCTTCCACTAGCAGGATTGACGCCTCCACTAGCAGGATTGACGCCTCCACTAGCAGGATTGACGCCTCCACTAGCAGGATTGACGCCTCCACTAGCAGGATTGACGCCTCCACTAGCAGGATTGACGCCTCCACTAGCAGGATTGACGCCTCCACTAGCAGGATTGACGCCTCCACTAGCAGGATTGACGCCTCCCACTAGCAGGATTGACGCCTCCACTAGCAGGATTGACGCCTCCACTAGCAGGATTGACGCCTCCACTAGCAGGATTGACGCCTCCACTAGCAGGATTGACTGATGCCTCCACTAGCAGGATTGATGCCTCCACTAGCAGGATTGATGCCTCACTACAGGATTGATGCCTCCACTAGCAGGATTGATGCCTCCACTAGCAGGATTGAATACTCGCTAGCAGGATTGATGCTCCACTAGCAGGATTGATGCCTCCACTAGCAGGATTGATGCCTCCACTAGCAGGATTGAACTAGCAGGATTGACGCCTCCACTAGCAGGATTGACGCCTCCACTAGCAGGATTGACGCCTCCACTAGCAGGATTGATGCCTCCACTAGCAGGATTGACACCTTAACTAGCAGGATTGACGCCTCCACTAACAGGATTGACGCCTCCACTAGCAGAATTGACGCTTCAACTAGCAGGATTGACGCCTCCACTAGCAGGATTGACGCTTCAACTAGCAGGATTGACGCTTCAACTAGCAGGATTGACGCTTCAACTAACAGGATTGACGCTTCAACTAGCAGGATTGACGCCTCCACTAGCAGAATTGACGCTTCAACTAGCAGGATTGACGCCTCCACTAGCAGGATTGACGCCTCCACTAGCAGGATTGACGCCTCCACTAGCAGGATTGACGCCTCCACTAGCAGGATTGATGCCTCCACTAGCAGGATTGACGCCTCCACTAGCAGAATTGACGCTTCAACTAGCAGGATTGACGCCTCCACTAGCAGGATTGACGCCTCCACTAGCAGGGTTGATGCCTCCACTAGCAGGATTGATGCCTCCACTAGCAGGATTGATGCCTCCACTAGCAGGATTGACGCCTCCACTAGCAGGATTGACGCCTCCACTAGCAGGATTGATGCCTCCACTAGCAGGATTGACGCCTTAACTAGCAGGATTGACGCCTCCACTAGCAGAATTGACGCTTCAACTAGCAGGATTGACGCCTCCACTAGCAGGATTGACGCCTCCACTAGCAGGATTGACGCCTCCACTAGCAGGATTGACGCCTCCACTAGCAGGATTGACGCCTCCACTAGCAGGATTGACGCCTCCACTAGCAGGATTGATGCCTCCACTAGCAGGATTGATGCCTCCACTAGCAGGATTGACGCCTCCACTAGCAGGATTGATGCCTCCACTAGCAGGATTGACGCCTCCACTAGCAGGATTGATGCCTCCACTAGCAGGATTGACGCCTTAACTAGCAGGATTGATGCCTCCACTAGCAGGATTGACGCCTCCACTAGCAGGATTGATGCCTCCACTAGCAGGATTGACGCCTTAACTAGCAGGATTGACGCCTCCACTAACAGGTTTGACGCCTCCACTAGCAGAATTGACGCTTCAACTAGCAGGATTGACGCCTCCACTAGCAGGATTGACGCTTCAACTAGCAGGATTGACGCTTCAACTAGCAGGATTGACGCTTCAACTAACAGGATTGATGCTTCAACTAGCAGGATTGACGCCTCCACTAGCAGAATTGACGCTTCAACTAACAGGATTGACGCTTCAACTAGCAGGATTGACGCCTCCACTAGCAGGATTGACGCTTCAACTAGCAGGATTGATGCCTCCACTAGCAGGATTGATGCCTCCACTAGCAGGATTGACTTCTCCACTAGCAGGATTGATGCCTCCACTAGCAGGATTGACTTCTCCACTAGCAGGATTGATGCCTCCACTAGCAGGATTGATGCCTCCACTAGCAGGATTGACGCCTCCACTAGCAGGATTGACGCTTCAACTAGCAGGATTGATGCCTCCACTAGCAGGATTGATGCCTCCACTAGCAGGATTGACTTCTCCACTAGCAGGATTGATGCCTCCACTAGCAGGATTGACTTCTCCACTAGCAGGATTGATGCCTCCACTAGCAGGATTGATGCCTCCACTAGCAGGATTGACGCTTCAACTAGCAGGATTGATGCCTCCACTAGTAGGATTGATGCCTCCACTAGCAGGATTGACTTCTCCACTAGCAGGATTGATGCCTCCACTAGCAGGATTGACTTCTCCACTAGCAGGATTGATGCCTCCACTAGCAGGATTGACTTCTCCACTAGCAGGATTGATGCCTCCACTAGCAGGATTGACGCCTCCACTAGCAGGATTGACGCCTCCACTAGCAGGATTGATGCCTCCACTAGCAGGATTGATGCCTCCACTAGCAGGATTGATGCCTCCACTAGCAGGATTGACGCCTCCACTAGCAGGATTGACGCCTCCACTAGCAGGATTGATGCCTCCACTAGCAGGATTGATGCCCCCACTAGCAGGATTGACGCCTCCACTAGCAGGATTGACGCTTCAACTAGCAGGATTGATGCCTCCACTAGCAGGATTGATGCCCCCACTAGCAGGATTGACGCCTCCACTAGCAGGATTGATGCCCCCACTAGCAGGATTGACGCTTCAACTAGCAGGATTGACGCCTCCACTAGCAGGATTGACGCTTCAACTAGCAGGATTGACGCCTCCACTAGCAGGATTGATGCCTCCACTAGCAGGATTGATGCCTCCACTAGCAGGATTGACGCTTCAACTAACAGGAATGAACCCTCCACCAGCAGGGGATCTCCGCAGCTCATGTAATGGGTATGGCCACTGCAAATCTGACTGCTGGGGCAGCCTATCAAGGTTTAGTCATGTATATACAAATGTCTATATGTAGAAGCGTGCATCTACATCATGAACGACCTTAGACAGGCCCGATGAGACCACCGTGTTCATCTGAATGAATCGGAATCAATAGTTTGAGTACGGGTTTTCTGATTGAAGATTAGTGTGGTCAGGAAGGAGCAGCACACCAAGCGTGTGAGGTGACTTGCCTTTGAACATGTGACGGGCAGGACTGGTCGCTGCATGTTGATGGGTGTGCTACTGAGGAGACCGGAGCACAGATGGACTTGTCTGGAGTACAATGACAACTATCTCAACTGAACCCATGGCAATCGCTGCCACGCCAGTACTGTTAGGAGCATGCAAACCCTTGCCTTTTCACGCTGGTTAGTTCATTCTTTCTCTCATCACTCCCAGTGCACACACACGCACACACACATGTGCGCGAGCGCGCGTGCAAACACACACGAGCGCGCGCACACACACACACACACGTCGCCACTCCAAGTGATGTGTTGTCTCACAATTGTATTATGCCTGTTTACTAATCATATTTACACTGTAAAGCGAAAGGCGACTAAAGTAGGTTGGTTTGAAACTTATTATCCGACACCACAGGAAAGAAAACACAAAACCAGCCAACATCCAACCAAAATGCTGGCCTACATAGGGCAAGCCGTGCATGTCTGGGTCTGTGTTCCACGAGGAGTCTATATGACAAAATAAGAATAAAGAAAACCTGCCTCACAGCGTCGCCTACTTTGCTCTTGTCCAGATAAACTCCACACAATTCTTACAATTATCCGGTGCTTTGCTCCTGCCCTGATAAACCTCGCACAATTCTTACAATTATCCGGTGCCTTGCTCCTGCCCTGATAAACCTCGCACAATTCTTACAATTATCCGGTGCCAAGTTTACGCGGCCATGACGGCGTCAACACTCAACTGATAGCAATAATCCTGTCAACACTGCGAAAGGAACCCGCTCACCGTCTGGTTAAGCACAAGACACTAACAACTATGCCACAACTCTTATGATTGCAGCAAGTGAGTGGATGTTCTTTGTATGCCATCCTATGTCATCTGAACTTACTTGACATAGGTCATTGTTGTAGTAGTATTTGTGGTGGAAGTGTTGGTAGTGGTGGTGATAGTTGTAGTAATGATTTTGGCTGTTGTAGGAGCAGTAGTAGTTGTAGTAGATATTAGTAGTTGTTGTTTGTTGTTGGTATTCTAGTAGTAAAGGTCCCCTCCAAGAAAGAGAATCAGAAACAGAATCATACTATTTCCCATGAACTAATTCTACTTCTGTCATTATCTGTACACGTAATAACGAGACCTAGCATATGCGAAGTTTTACACTTCACACCCCCCCCCCCCCCAATCCTCGTGTGAGTTGTTCCTGTTGAGCGTATCTCTGTGAAAGGCAGAACTTGTAAATGTACAACAAACTTCGATTAACCGTCACCCGTTTAACCGTCAGTTTATGTTCTCCGCCATTGTCTTGAAAAAAAAAATTTTAATGGCTGAAAAGCGGAAACGTATAGTGCTAGGGTTTAATCAGAAACTTGAAATTATCAAACGTTTGAAGAAAGGTGAAACTGCCACTAGTATTGCTCAGATTTACAGTGTTGGAAGAAAAACCATCAATGGTATCAAACGTGATGCTGAAAACATTAAACAACATGTGTCAAAAATGCAAAGCACCGATTGAGAAGTTAAGACGCGTAAAACCACGAAACCGGAAAAAATTGACCAGCTGGATAATGCGATGTCTAGGGATCAAACTTTCAGGTCTCATAATAATGACCAAGGCAGTTGAAATGAATAAGAAACTAGAAGAAGATCCGAGTTTTAAAGCTAGCATAGGATGGCTTGAAAAATTTCACGGTATTCAACAACTAGACATTAGTGGAGAAAAATTTAGTGGAAAACGGAACATCGCGGCGCAGAAAGCTGGAGCATCAAAGATACAAGGAGATGACAGATTATTTTATTGTAACGTAGGTTTATTGTATTACAATACATTTCTATTCATTACTACTCTTTTATTGAAGTTTATATTGGTCGTCTAGGTCTGCATGGCCGAATGGGTAAGAGCGCATGTTCTTAAACATCCGTTGTGCTGATGCCAAGGTTAGCGGTTCAACCCCCACACCGGACAGCTGGACTAAAATGTTGACCTTCCTTAACTTAGGGACGTAAATTACTAGTTAGTGCCTCTGAAGTCGGAGTGGGTTCGCCTGATGGCAAGGGACACTATTAATAGGGAAAGCTAATCCACACGCAAAATTCAATCCGTTACTACTGAATATAGTGTGCACGAACTACGCGTGGTTTCAAAGCGGGCGGGCGCCAACCAAAAATATTGATCGTTTTGTAAAATTAAATACAATATGTATGTATTATTCACTTTTAAAGGATTTTATTTTCATTTTCGTCCCAAGCCCGCAATGAAATCACGTTACTGTACATTACATATGTATTAAGAGATTTCTGTTATCCGTCTATTCCGCATCCGGTGACGATTAATCGAAATTTTACTTTTATTCTTTAATTAACTCTTCTATCATTTTTCTTCTGCGTCCTGCTCTTCGTCTGTTGCTCTTCCTCCTTCTCCTCCTCACTATTACTGCTGCTGCTGCTGCTCTTTCCCCTTCTCCTCACTACTGCTGCTGCTGCTGCTCTTTCCCCTTCTCCTCACTACTACTACTGCTGCTGCTCTTACCCTTCTCCTCCTGGCTGCTGCTGCTGCTGCACTACTGATGCTACTACGACTATTACACTACTGATACTGCTGCTACTACTGCTGCTACTACTGCTGCTGCTACTACTACTACTACTACTACAACTACTACTACTACTACTACTACTACTACTACTACTACTACTACTACTACTACTACTACTACTACTACAGCTACAGCTACTGCTGCTATTACTGTTACTATTAGCCATTTACTACTGCTTCTGCTACTAGTACTACTACCGGTTCTACTACTACTACTCCTGCTGGTACTACACTATCGCTACTACTAATAATACTACTACAACTAACCATTAGCTGTTACTGCTGCTAATGCTAACCATTAGCTACTAATGCTACTGCTGCTGTTGCTACTACTACTACTACTACTACTACTACTACTACTACTACTACTACTACTACTACTACTACTACTACTACTACTATCACCACCACCACTACCACAACCACCACTACTACTACTAATATCACTGCTGCTGTTGCTGCTACTACTACTACTACTACTACTACTACTACTACTACTACTACTACTACTACTACTACTACTACTACTACTACTACTACTTCTACTACTACTACTACTGCTACAACTATTACCACCACCACCACCACCACCACCATCACCACTACTACTACTACTACTACTACTACTACTACTACTACTACTACTACTACTACTACTACTACTACTGCTGCTGCTGCTGCTGCTGCTACTACTACTACTACAACTATTAACTATTACCACCACCACCACCACCACCACCACCACTACTACTACTACTACTACTACTACTACTACTACTACTACTACTACTACTACTACTACTACTACAACTATTACCACCACCACCACCACCACCACCACCACCACCACTACTACTACTACTACTACTACTACTACTACTACTACTACTACTACTACTACTACTACTACTACTACTACTACTGCTACAACTATTACCACCACCACCACCACCACCACCACCATCACCACCACTACTACTACTACTACTACTACTACTACTACTACTACTACTACTACTACTACTACTACTACTACTACTACTACTATTCGTTCCTCCATCCTCAAGACTTCTGCTTCTCATTGGATGCCTGTCAATAGGTTAAAGAAGGCAAATTAATTAAGCAGCAAGAACCCCAGCTGACATAGAATGCTCAAGACAATACACGGATAATAAGATCAGAACACGGTCTTCTATGAAAGCCAGGGAGGGACGCAGCTACGACCGACCGCGGCCAGAAGCAGCATTGATTTGATTGATTAGCTATTCTGCCAACTTTGAGATAGTTCCCATGGCAACAGATTGATTGTAGGCGAAAATGTTTTGAATACAGATGGTTTATAGATTTTATCAGCTCCTGCGGTCAGTAGCCAGGGGTTGTATTGTTGGGTACAACATAGTGATTGCTGTCCGTGTACAATTTGTGTGTGAGGGAGGAGCGGTCAGTATCCAGGGCGGTGTATTTCTGGGTACAACATAGTGATTGCTGTCCGTGTACAATTTGTGTGTGAAGGATTAGGAAGGGGCGGTCTGTATCCAGGGGGTGTATTTATGGGTACAACATAGTGATTGCTGTCCGTGTACAATTTATGTGTGTGTATGGGGGGGGGGGAATTATGGAGTGATATATCAATGTCTAATTCACTATATTCACCCTTTCCATTTAACGTTTGTATATGTTTTTGCTTGTCTTTATGTTCAACCAGAAAGATAAATGCCCGCCTACCCCATAACCCAGTATATGTGAAATTCTTAGAATACGGCAGTTTTCTTACTGCCTCTGAAGAATACCTTTACAGTGATTCTTCTTCTTCTTCTTTCGTTCGCTTGAAATATGTCTATAACTGCAATGTTGTCTCTTGTGTGAATCTAACAGTCTTTTTCAGATCACACAGCGGTCCATAGAGTTTATCTTCCACTGTCGTCGCTCTAGGCCGGAAGGTTTGCCTAGATATGTTATATTTTGGGCAGTCTTGGAGTATGTGCTCTGCTGTCTGCGACGCCAATCCACATGTGCACATGGCTGTTTCACCAATCTTACAGTGATCTACTGTGATTCACATGTCCATCCTATTATCCGTTGGATTAGAGAACTAGATGACCGACGAACGCTCGATGTCTGCACCATAATATGTGTGTACCAGAATTCTGGCCTATTTAGTCATAGTGAAATAGTCTTATAGGCTACGTGACGAGGTAATTCCTAGGTTTGTCTTCGGGCACAGATTACAACTACATATATGCATGCACACACAGAAGATGTCATATTTTCAGTCCTACCGAACACCCGTCATTGCCACATGGTTCTGCAATCTGTATGTTCATGTTGGAGGGCATGTTCTTCTTAACTAGTCACTTGCAGCCTGAAACTTGCGGCTATTTTGCACTTACAATTACAAACATGCTTACATACACAATTACTAATTGGTACGGCAGATTAAATGCATGTTACGAAGTCTTGTGTTGTGTGTGTTTGGGTGGGGAGGGTTTTTTAAATACAAACACATGCTTACATACACAATTACAAAAAAACGCGCGAGCGATCTCGGTAAATGAGACTAAATTCAATTCACCACATCTTATGTTTATTGGTAATAAAGTAGCGAAGTGACTGTCACACGAACGCTTTAAGCGAAGGGAAGTAAGCATGAGAACGCGCCAGTCGAGTAATCCACCGTTGCCTGTCGCGGAGTTGCCAGTTCCAGTGATTTTCCCTTGTTTCGCCACATTCATTATTCAGAGCTCAAGAGAACAAACTAGCGTGTGGAGTCAATCATATAGTTGCCATTTTCCAGTGGGGTTACGTACTATGTGTCCTTTAACTGCTTATTGTCACATTTCACCTTAAGTAAAGCAAAAGGCCGTGTCCAGGCCAGGGGGTAAATGCTTCCAGCCCTATATTCGTGTAGCCCACTCGGCACTCTACCAGTGGTGTTGTCAGTATCCTCACCGGCCGACTTTACTTCACTGAACATTTCTTGCAATCCATGTTTAGACTAGGTCGACCTGGGAGCTCATTACATTGTTTTTTAACCTCGCCTTGATGGGGATTGGGGTGGGCGGGCCAGCGGGCTAGTCACAGCGCTACAGCGGCTTCAACGTGTTCTCTGAAGGTACTCCCAAGTATTTGCAATGGTGTCGTTGTGATGACCGCGGTCTGTCCACGTTCTTGCCCAGTTGCCCATCGTATCGTGTACCAGGCTGAGCGTTGCTGCCCATGCCACACCTTTTATTAACTGTTGTTTGGTTGGTTTATTCAACTTCACATCGGTCGGGCGGTTGAATATCATTCTCTGGAGTTTTAAGTTTCATGTTGAGACATGAACGAGCCCAGAAAACGCTTGCATCTGTCTGCGTGAGGTCGGTACCAGAGCGCCATTTCCACGGGAAACTGCACTTTAGAACTGCACTTCCCCTCTCCAAGCTCAGAAACCAGCGGGGTGTGCAAGACCGGTACTGGGACTGCACATCTGCGGCCAGGAATATTAGGATGCAATAAGCTCATGATTCAGAACTCACATACGGACTGACTGAGAGTAGACCTATGGTGGTCATAGGTCCACTGCCTTTAGGTATGTCATGGTCAGCAGACTCTGAGTGACTGTCCGAAAGGAGTGTGTGGCTGTCACCCAGGAGTAGGCAGAACACATGCTCATTAACGTGGAGCTGACTGCTGCACTCACACGCTGGAATGGGATAAACCAGCGGTGTGATACTGACCACATCAACCATCGCGTGCCGTTTGGTCATGAATGAGTTGAGTTGGATTGTGTTCAGCTAAGAGCCGACATCACTGCACTCAGAGCATTCCCATACGCGTTCCGTCACCTCGTTCAACAGCCAGCGAAGAATATACTACTAATCGTTCCCATCACTATCTGGTTGAACGTTTTCCTTGTCTTCCCCCTCAGTTTTGAGATTCTTCCAGAACCCCTGCCAATTCCCCGCATTCTTTCCACATAAAGGTTCTCAATCCGCCCCCCCCCCACCACTCCGGTCTGTTCCACCTAGTCCCACATGCGCTCGACCAACTCTCTCTTATTCATAGGTAATCTGTCACCAAGAGGTATATTTCCTGCCAGCCTATCAGCCTGTTAATTCTCTCCTCCCCGCACGCCCTCATGGTCAGGGCAAAAACATCCATACAGTTCTCACAAACTGTGACCTCTGAAGCGACGATAGCCATTCGACACAGAACATTGCTTTCTCCACCTTACTAAGTATATTCCTTGAGTCCATAATGAATGCATTGTGTTGCAGTGGTCTCCTCTAACCAACGGAATGCCACTGTTACTGCTTCCACCTCCATTCTCATGCTGGAGGTCGTTGTCTCATTTACCAGACTCAATATTCAAGCCTTCGCTATGAAACCCCAACAACTACGTATGTTTGTTACCACTGACCCATCGGTGTAGATCACAATGTCACGTTAATGTGTGTTACTATGGATCAGTTGTTGCACCTCAACCCTGTGCGGCCCGCTGCCCATTCTCTGCACTCACGACCCAGTGTTACTATTACATTGTACTTGGTCATGAAAATATATAGTACTACATTGACGTCGGAACGGGTCATTTTGTTTCTTTAAATATTGTGTCGTTATGCAGTGTTCCGCTGAGACATTCTGGTATTAATGTACTCATTTTATTGTTGGTTGTCTTCTTGCAATATGCTGTGTGTTAGAAGCCCTGTCTCTTGTAATCAGAACAGAGATCATTATGTGACTGTGTGCTGCCTACAGAGAGTAGAGTTAAAGAGTTCTGGTTATCTGTTGTTGAGAGCGTGTTCCAGTACAAGTTTCTTCCAATGCAGTGCACTATTAAGTTTGTCCCAATAACTATACTCATAAGTTTGTTCCAATACAGTTTACGCATAAGTTTGTCCCAATCCAGTGTACTCGTAAGTTTGTCCCAATCCAGTGTATTCATAAATTTGTCCCAATACAATGTATTCATAAGTTATCAGTTATCAGTTATCAGTTGGGGTATCTTCGCTGCACTCCGGACATGTCCATAGGTGCTCAGATCCTCCCCCCCCCCAGCATATTCATCAGCGTCCGGTGGCTAATAGTGCCAGTTCTGTATTGATTGTTGTATTCATAAGTGTCTAGGACTACACCCATAATGTGGGTGATGTAAATACACACAGCTTATGAACCTTATCCATAGAACGCACATTGTCCGCAAATATGTTCAGGTGGGTCTGCGCGTCACTACAAGTAGCATGAGGTTTGGCAAGAGTTAATAGTAACCTTGGGAAACGAGAGGGAGTCGGTTTGCGTTATGTGCATTAGAAACAACTGGCCGACTGACTTACCGGTGCATTTCTGAATGATTGATTTATGTCTGATTGGTCATCGTTACAGATAGCAAGCATTTCAATACCACGCCATGGCAGTCATCATTGGCTGATCTGCTACTCCTTACTTAACCAAACCACTTTCACTTCTTTCAGGAAAGTACGTCGTGAGTAGTCACCAAAGAACGTGTTATGTGTTGTTTGGTATGGTTGAGAACACGTGTAATGCTTGGTAGCAGACATCGTTCAACATGTGTCGAGTAGCTTTGTGTAGAATTATTTTACTAGATTGCGATCAAAGATATAACATGATAAAGTAACGGAAGCAAAGCCTCAAAAAGCGGCTAAACAAGTGCTAACAGGAGTCATTCGATTGTCAGTTAAACGTGCAGACAGACAATCCAGTATGCGGATGTGAAATTCAGATAAATCCGCTAGTAAATCAAATGAGTCTGTAAACTACGCAGCACAAAGATGAGCACTTCAGGAGCAGACTGTGAAGATTTGCAGATCGCCAGAACCACTTAACCGACATTTCAAGAGCTTCAAGTCCCCAAGCCTCTCTCCTGCACTAAGGGAAAGGCAATTTTTCCATGGCCACACATCTCGTGGTTTGGGAACATTGGCTTGGCAGTCGCTAGCACGCTTGTCTGCCGGCCTGGCGGTCATGTTTTCGAACTCCCATCGAGGTGGAAGGTTGTTGTTGTTTTTAATTAAATGACCTCGTTTCGCAGGTCGACCCATCCTAAAATGAGAGACCAGGGAATGTCATGGAAAGTAAAAACGGCACAAGTGTGGACATGTTATGAGAAGAAATAAATTAGAGAACTTGGTGACAACTGGCAAGATCGAAGGGAAGAGAACAAGGGGAAGACAGAGAATTAAATACCTTGATGGCTTGACCACCTGGCATCGTCGAGACAAGAACACTGAGATGATCCACGACTCTGGTGATCGAGTGAAATGGCGATCATTACCGCCTAGGCTTACTGGTATGGCACATGATGGATTGAGTATTTATGTGATTGATTTACTTCCTAGTAGTATTTATGTGTTTGATTTACTTCCTAGTAGTATTTATGTGTTTGATTTACTGCCTAGTAGTGTTTATGTGTTTGATTTACTTCCTAGTAGTGTTTATGTGTTTGATTTACTTCCTAGTAGTATTTATGTGTTTGATTTACTTCCTGTGAAACCAGCGCCTTAATCTGGACATGTTTGACGTGCTTCCTATCACCGGAACCAGTTGTTAATGTAGCTACGATGTGGTCTATTTTTTGTGCACTTTCATATTACTTAAAGCCTGCTGTATGTTTTTGCTAGAAGTGAAGAGCCAGTGTGACAGCACATTTCAGTATGTCTTTATCACATACAGCAGAATGTAATTACGCGTGAGTTTGTGTATACCTGCTCTGCTAATCCATGTTTCACAGTGGCAAGTGAGTCGGTTTGACTTCGTTCTAGTCAAGCCAAACGAAGTCAAACTTACTCCGTACAGCAGACGCCAAAAAGCTAGATGGGATAACTTCATGAGTGATAAATCTTTGGGAAGATTCTGGAAACTACGCAGACAAATCTTATGGAGTAGTGAATTGGATAGCAGCTACCTTGCACTCTCGTAGGGTTGCTCGTCGCCTAGGTTCATGGACCCTGGGATGCAAGGATCTACAATATAGCTTGTGCTATTCAATGTTTACACACGCAAGATTGAAGCTTCAGGGATTGGAAGAATACTGAAATGTGCAGATGATGTCCTTGCGTATAGGCAGGGGAGAGACAGGATGCAAATTAATAGTGCAATAGTTACAGGAGACAGTAAACAGAGTGATCGACTGGTGTACAGCGATGGGTAGTTTAATTAACCCAGTTAAAGTGTATGTATTATGGTGCTCTCTGGACAATAGGATTGTTAGGAATGGCGCACCAAGTCTTACAATAAATGACAACAGTGTTAACAGGAGAGTAAACTTTGGTACCTGGGAATCACCTTAGACAGAAGCCCGTCATTCAAGGACCACGTGGAAGCTGCCTAAAGCTCTTGACAGTTTCCTGATCAGAGTAAAATCATGGATTACTTAAGCAAAGGACACAATCAGAGAAATGTGCATGCTTGAGAACTGTGGGAGAGAAGAGGAGTTGGTCGTAATGCCAGTGGAAGTCAGACCTGTGCAGGGTCATAATAACATTGAATTGGGAATGCAGGGATTTGCCGACAGGCTGCGCTGAATGGGAGGTGCAACAATTGATCCACGACGTTTCGCGACCCGGCGATGTAATCATCTACATCAGTGTTTCCCAACCTTTTTTGTACCATGCCCCACTTAAGCCTTTCTAAAATTCATATTGCCCCCCTCCCCCTCCCCACGCCCCCCCCCCCTCAACATATACATTATTTTTAATATTCAAAAATTGAAATGTTCACTAAAGAAACTTGAATGATAGGTTTTAGGAAGAAATCACTAGGTAATTATTGAGCAAACACAGTAAGTAAATTTTAAAAACATATAATGGAGAACTGAAATTCAAGTACAAAATAATTTTAATGAAAGATTTTTCTATATTATTTTAATTATTAGTAATTATTTATTATTTAAATTGAGTGAGATCCTTACGCTTGATGCTTGCTGCAAAGAGATCTTATGTCAGGTTCCAATTTAGTTAACTTCAGTCTCAAGTCTCCCCGTTTTGTTATATTCAGCCGATTTCTTCAATTTTCGAATTGCCCCCCTTAACAGTCAAATTGCCCCCCTGTGGGGCGTGGGCCCCACGTTGGGAAACACTGATCTACATGGATGGCTTTTGTTAACAGGTAAAAGAAGTGCCTGGGTCGCCGGAGCGAAGATTGGTGTAGGAGAGCTTGACATATGACACCATATCCAGTCTGAGAATCGAGTGGAGGCAGTCACGGCGGAGTTCCGCTGGCTAAAGGACAAACAGCACACCCATGTTGTGGTTGTGGCGAACTCAAAAAGCATAATGAGAAAGGTGAAGACAGATATGCTTCGGGCAGAGTGGCAGGCTTCCATTTAACAATCAAAAATAGGGAGTATCTGTTGGATACCCCCCCCCCCCCCCCACCCTCCTCCCAATACATGCAGGCGTGGTGTTAACGAGTAGGCGGACAGATTGGCTGGGTCTGTACGACTTGGTGGGGTATTGGTGCATGATAAGACAGATGTGGTAGGGGCCTTTGGAAATGTGTTATAGTGCAGAAGAACAGACGGCTTGGAGAGAATGGTGCTGCAGGGAGTGACCAGAGGACCTGACCTACACTCAGAACTTCGAGGAAAGGAAAGACGAACACGTAATCAGACTACTACTTGTACCATTAGTATTGGAACTCTTCACTAGCTGTTGCAGATGAGGACAGTGCACGTATGAATATCCCGGATTTCGGTTCATGACTTAACCCTTCCATCGGTTCTTAATGTGACAATGGTGTATCCAACAATCAGGGCAGCCACCTGCTGGGCTGTCTATCACAGATCGAGGGGTCTCTCCATTCATGTGGCCTGCCTTGTATAAACAAACCATTGTTTATAGTTAACACTTGGTTCAGCTTCGCCGTGAAGTTAGATCACCAGCCGTATACTGTGTACTATTCATGACAAAACAAAGCTTCATGTGTGCTGGTGGGCAGCCTACAGCCGTCATTCGTGTTTCATGATGTCCGTCTGATTAGAATCTGTTTATCTATGTTGATATAATTATCTATCATAGGGAGCCGCGGCAGCACAGTGCGGGGTCAGTAGTCATATGTTAGTCCCTACACAGGCGGATGGTTACAATACATTGCCCCGGGCTGCCAGGTCCACCCAGCCTACTAAAATAGATATTTGGGAAGTAACGGCGGCCGGCGTGACAGTGACCACATGACTCACCGAGTGTCTATGGGCCTGTAACAATATGGGGATGTATACCCACGACTGATGGTATGAAAATGGGTCCTTTAGATTTTGCTTTTATCCCTATATAGAAATACAGTGGTTTATATTTTATGTCACAAGGTGCTTCTTTTCTTTATTGCATTTTAATTTAATTAAGTTTGCCACTGTACGGATATACCTAATTTTAGTCACTATATGCTGAAGGAGTTAATGTTGCTGCCGTCAGTTTGTTGTCTGTCTGATCCATACCAGGGAAAGCAAGCTTCCTCTGTTACTAGATAGAAGTGGAGACGTTATCGCTCATGAGTTGCAACAATAGCTGATGATAGTGTAAGGGCATTGGAGTTGTTGGGGAAAAATTATCACTGCTGAGCTGCAACATTAGCTGATGGTAGTGAAGGGCGTAGGAGTTGTTGGGGGAAAATTGTCACTTCTGAGCTGCAACAATAGCTGATGGTAGTGTATGGGCATAGGAGTTGTTGGGGAGAAGTTATCGCCCATGAGTTGCTTCAGTAGCTGATGGTATCGTTAAGTCATTGAAGTTGCACTGGCATTCGCGTGCTTACTTACCGAGACAGTGTTCCAGAATGCATCCCCATCAGCGACACGTTGTTTTGCTGCCACTGACGCGACTTTAACATTTGGTACCAGGAAATATTCTGGGAAGTTAAGACGGCCGTCGTAACATTGAGCAATCGAGTGTCGATTGGTTTATAAACGTAAGGAACCTGCACCATATAGCCAATACACGTTAACTCGTGAAGAAAGGTCCTTTGCCCTTTTTAGTATGGCCTCGATCGTGGTGGACTCATTTGAGTCCATTTGGAACTGGATCAATTTCAGAATATGGAACTGACTACCGCTAGCGCAGAGTTCGGTAATCTAATTAATGTGACGGCACGATACTTCCCACCATCTAGTTCTTGGAGCGTTTGGTGACTCTAGGCTTGGCTTCATGCAGGTAACCCTATCATGCACGTAGCAAGTATGCTGGAACGTCCAATCATCGTTACCAACCCAGCCACAAAATATTAGATCATTATTCTCTCTATTTTTCTATTATTCTCGCTGAAATTGTAAGGGGGGCTGTGGTGGGCGTTGTTTCATCTTTACCGACAAGTATGACCGTTTCGTTAGTGCATAAATAAACACACATATATTGTTTAGCGCCCATAGAGATAGACAGAAATAGAGACTACAGGACACACTGGACAACATCAGCATTCAAAAATCTAGTTACCAACCGGGATTCGAATCTGTTACCTCCAAAATAACAACAGCGCTTTGCTGCAGGAACACGAATACTTGGACGCTCTATCTACTTCTATAACTGCCAAACAATACACGTGCGTTTATTTATAAACTCTCTTAGTGGCCTCAAAGTGTTCCCCAGATGATATTCCTTGTCAGTTGGCTACATGAAGTGCAGGAAAACCCAGCATTCTGTTCCTCGATGAAGATGGCGCCGAGTCAATACGAGAAGTTGTCTCGACAAGACTGTGGGTGTGTACACTTGTGCCAGATGCCTTCTTCGCCCTATGGTACTTGTCTGTTGCTGTCTTCATGCCCAGAGATGTACCTTCACGGATACTCCAGATTGCAGCAGACAGAATATAGTGGCCTGAGGTGGTTGAACGCCTTGGCATTTATCTGCACATGTATTTTAACACATATATGAGTCACTATATCCACCGCTTTCTTAAAACATCACACATACATGAGGCAGTTTATTCCTCCTGTTTCTAAGACATCACACATAAATGTGGCATTATATCTCCCTTAGATATCGCAGTTAAATGGAACATTTGGTCCCTCTTATTTCTTATATATCACAGAAAAATTGAACATTTTGTCCATATTGGTTTTCAGGTATCACAGATAAATGAAAGATTTTGTCTCTCTTATTTCTTAGATGCAGACTCCGTGGCGAAGGGTTGCTGACGCCGTTCGTTATCCAGCATACCAGCGTTCGAAACACAGCTGCGCGTGATTTGGCAGCAGTCCGCTTTGCGCTGGTTTTTTTTACGAAATGGTATGCGTGCCGGTCGTTCAGAAAGCAATGACAAACTACTGCACATAACCTTGCCAAGACATAACCAACAGCAAACAATGTTGGTGTTGACTGCAAACGTTCTGTAAAGAATATGCAACTAACTTTGTATTTCTCTGATATCACAGATAAATGGAAGATTTTGTCTCTCTTGTTTCTCAAATATAACATAAATGGAAGATTTTTGTTTCCCTTATTTCTCAGATATTACAGATAAATTGAAGATTGCGTTTCTCAGATCTCATCTCATCATGTTCCTCTTGTACCTTGCGGTGTCGAGGTGAAGTATAAACAACGGAAGAGTGCCCGTTTATTGGCTTCGTGTATCGAGATTCCCATGGACTCTGCTATTCCCTCTGTCCATTGTTTACGTGGCCGGCCTCATCTTCTGCTTCCATTTGGTCTATACATCATTGCTTGTTGTGGTATACTGTTAGTTGGTAATCTAATTACATGACCAAACCATTTAACCTGCTGCTTTCTGATAAAATCTAGCGCTGCTATAACCTTCATTTTAGTCCTGATTTCTTCATTTCGGATGTTCTATTCTTGACACATTGAGTAATCTTCTCAGGAATCTCATTTCTGTTGTTGTGATTTTTTCTCTCTTTTTCTGTTATCGTCCAGGTTTGGCATTGGTAGCGTAGAGTTGGTAGGAGGATTGTGTTGTAGAGTACTTTCTTAGTAACTATTAATACATGTTTGTTTTTAGTGTTGGTGTCATTTGTCCATTGCATCTATTATCGATTTCGTCTTCTGATTTGCCATTTGATGATCTTTTAGATAAAACTGTTGTTTTTTTCCCCTTTGTTTATAGTCATTACCTCTGTTGTCATCATCATCATCATCATCATCATCATCATCATCATCATCATCATCATCATCATCATCGTCATCATCATCATCATCATCATCATCATCATCAAGTGTCATGCCGGCTGGCGTAGACGTTCATGACTCTCTACAGATCTCGGTCTTTGGTTTTCTGGATCAACTCTGCTGATGATATTCCTCCAATCCACCTAGCATCATTCCTCTTAGTCTGCCCCTGCCTATCTTCTCATCACATGACCAAAGAAAGCTGTTTGTCACTTTTTTATTGTTGTATATAATGTTATGGTTTCATTAGACTTTCAGGAAGTCGTTGTTATTTACTTTGGCAGTCCAAGGAATTCTCAACATTCGTCTCAGGAACCACATCTCTGTTGCTTCCAAGCTCTTCCTAATTTGTTCATTTACATTCCAAGATTCACAGCCATACAGCAAAACATTTTCTATATAGCACTTTCAGCATTGTCTTTTTTACATTCAGTGATAGTGACTTTTTGCATAAGATATTCTTTATTTTCCTAAATGCAGCTTTTGTTTGCCATTTTCTGCACTTAATCTCTGTTGTACATCTTCCATCTGATGTTATAAATGCGCCTAGGTATTTAAAACTATCCACTTAGTTAAGAATTTTCGCTTCTATTTCTATTTCACATATTGGTGTCACCTTTTTCTTTGTTATCACCATTGTTACTGGTGTTGTTTTTTTATTATTCAAGGAGAGTCCTTTCTTTGCACTCTCTGTTACTATAATGTCCAACAATTGTTATATAACTGTTGCATTAACCGCCACTAATACTGTGTTATCTGCATAGCGTATATTATTTATATTATAACCTCCGAATAGTATACCTGGGTTCTCTTTGATCTCTCTCATTATTACTTCGCTATAGAGGGAGAAGTGATCCGGTGACAAAATACAGCCCTGTCGTACTCCCAGCCTTATTTGTTCATAATTGCCTTCTTTATTTCCCATTTTAATTGCTGCTACTTGGTTCCAGTATATATTCTTTATTATTCTGAGATCTCCCCCATCAACGTTAATATCTTCCAATATTTAATAAGTTCATCATATTTTACTTTATCAAATGGCTTAGTATAATCTTTCCTTAGAAACAGAAATCGACAGACGCATTGGAAAGGCAGCCACAACACTTTCCAGGCTAACTAAGAGAGTTTGGGAGAATAATAGACTAACAGAGCGTACACAAGTTCAAGCATATAAAGCTTGTGCTGTAAGCACACCACTCTATGGGTCTGAATCCTGGACTTTGTACTCACGACAGGAAAGGCAGTTGAATTCCTTCCATGGATATGTCTGAGAGGTATCCTGGGCATATTGTGGAAAGACCACATAAGAAACAAACACGTGCTTGAAAGAGCTGATATTACCACAGTGCCCTCTCTCCTCAAGCAGAGACGCCTCGGGTGGCTGGGCCATGTATCTCGAATGGAGGATGAACTTGTCCCCAAAAATCTCCTATACGGAGAACTAGCCACAGGGAAGAGGCTAACCGGAAGACCCCAAATGCGATATAAGGATGTGTGTAAACAAGATATGAAAACCCTTGGCATAGATCTCTTCACGTGGGAAAGGGTTGCAACAGACAGATGTTCCTGGAAAAGAGATGTACGAAACGGACTGTTGCTCTTTGAGCGCAATGTGATCCAACAAATTGAGGATAAGAGGCACAGGTATACAATGCAGTCACTTACTGCGGGACCAGCCTCGTCTTACAGATGCGGAAACTGTGACAGAGGTTGTCACTCTCGCATTGGACTATACAGTCACCAGCGGTGCTGTCAGGTGTCTCCCCAGCAGCACAAATCTATAGTCCTACAGGACCGAAAGAGGACTACTACTACTACTACTACTACTACTACTACTACTACTACTACTACTACTACTACTACTACTACTACTACTACTACTACTACTACTACTACTACTACTACTACTATAATCTATGAAGCATAAATATGTCTTTCTGTGTCTCTATTGATCTTTCTATTAGTTGATTTATTTGGTTGTTACGGGATTTGAGATTTAAATATTGAGCACAACCCACCACTGGCAACGCTGATCGTATTCTGGTATGAAAATAAGGCCTATCCACATCAATGTGGAAGTACCAGACTCGATTTTCGCTCTCGTTTGAGCTCGTCAGTAGTGCATATCCTTGACCGGATCCTGAAACAAACCCCGGATCACTGGCGTGTGAAGCGGGTGTGTAACCACGTGGCGCACGCTGGACACAGCCAAATTATCATAACAGAACACTACAACGTCATCCATCGTAGGCTGTAGCTCAAGATTTGCCCGATCGCCGCGACTGACGTCCGTCAATCGATGTGGACACGGACGATCAGGACTTCTCACTGGCAAGGCTCACCAGGCCGCCTAAATTCCAGCGAGCAATAATCAATTTGATTTATTTGGTTGTTTCGGGATTTGAGATTTAAATATTGAGCACAACCCACCACTGGCAACACTGATCGTATTCTGGTATTAACCTATAGTGTCCGTAATGTATATATTGCATTGTCTGTACCCTTTACTTCCACAAATCCATACTGTTCTTCACAAATTTCTATTTTTATTTTCTTTCTTATGCTTCTCATTATAATCCTGAGTAGAAGCTTAGTGACATGGTTTATGAGGTTCATCGTACGAAAATCTTTGCCTTCAATTGCTCCTGGTCTTTTTGGTGTAGCTATATATGCAGATTTCAGCACATTGTTCGGTAGATATCCACTGCTGTAAATATCATTCAACATTTTGGTTAATATATCTACTCCGAATTCTCCCAGTACTTCTAATTTTTCTATTGTGATTCCACCTGGTCCAGCAGTTTGTCCTTTCTTCATATGTTTGGCAGCGTCAACGACTTCTTCTGTTAGAATAGGTGGACTTTCTGAGTTACTTTCTTCTGTTAATTCTTCCCTTCCTCCATGTGGGGTTGTAAAGATAATAAATGAGAATAAGGACACGTTTACTAGGGGTATTCCGACTGGAATGGGGTCTCATTCCCAAACACGTCCTCTAGAGGAAATAATATACTGGCTCAACCAAGCATTGAACAAGACAAAAAAGAGTGCAAGTTCAACACTAATATAGAAGAAATGTTTCCCATAGAAGGCGGGGAGATCCGGGAAGTTCTACTATTGACAACCGTGTAACTAGTCACTCTACCAAGAAGGTATGTCTATGTGCAAGTCCCCCGCCCCACCTTTAATCTCCCATATATATATATATATATATATATATATATATATATATATATATATATATATATATATATATATATATATATATATAATGACAAGTATCCATTGTCATGCACCACTACTGTATTACATAACAGATGGGAACAAACACTGTCATGTGCAACAACTGTATACCATAACAGAAGGGAACAACCACTGGAAGACAAAAACTACACAATGAATCACTGTATTCCATAACAGATGGGAACAACCACTGTTAGACAACAACAGCAACCATAAATTGACTATAAACATTAATTTTGGAACAAGACGTTTACAGTGAATTAACTTCAAGGTTTGGTTAAACCAAAAAACAAACCACTGTAGTGTGAAAACATATGGGTCCTGGAAAATCCCTGTTGGCTGAACCATGGTGACATATACATGAAAGAAATGATCATATTCAGGTACTTCACACAAGTTATACAACCCGAACAGGCTTCCCCAAAAATCCCCAAAAAGGTTCACAACAAAAGTCACGCACAAAACAAAGCAAGTGAAAACTAATCTATACAACGACATATATAAAGAAAAACTATCTAATCTGTCTCTGTGCTGTCCTATGTGACTACTGATGACTCCTTCTTCATTATCCATCAAAATGGTCTGGTCATAATCCCACTAGCTATAATCCAGGAAACAGCTGATATGTATATTCCCACGTATCCAGGGAATTTGGAATTGTACACACAAATGGGTAATCCAACCGAATAAAATATATATCTACTAAGTCACAGCTGCTAAGTAGCTGGTTAGAGGCATTCCGGCGTGGTGTAACAGTTCGAGGCATAGTTCTCTAGCTGTCTGTATGATTGATTAATCCAAGATTAGGCACAGAGTTCTTCAGTTTCCCGTGAATGAGGAAGGACATCCCAGTCTCTAGAGTGTTTCATAAAAATAGTGAACCTGAAATTGGGCATAAACTTCTATCCCTTTTTTCTGGATGACGATGTGGTAGATAACGTATCCAGCTGAATTCACGACTAGAATTGTCCTGGAGTGAGTATAGTGCTTGATTGCCCATGGCTGAGATATGCTGGATGATGAGATTCAAAAGAAGCTGGGAGTTCGCAAAAATAGTCGGCGAATCCATACTGTTAATTGCTGGTGAATCCCAGACTATCCATGAGCCTCTTGTATAGGCCAGTTGAACGTGAAAATCCGGGTCTGGTTTATTAAATAGGATATCGCTTTGTGTCCAGATGGGCCAGGCAGATCCTCTGGCTCTTGCATACAATGTAATGCTGAGCACCGCCTGGAGGCTCCCAGATGTAGGGAATCCACGTCAGCATGGTCAAAGTCCAATAAGTACCCAGACACTGACATACAGGTTCAGTTTGCGTGGCAGTCATCAGTAACACTTTCCAAACTCTAGCAGGTCCATATTAGGGATAGGCTGATATCCCAGTTTCCTGCCTCTAAATACAAGCGTGTTCACTATAAATCCATTTCCAATACTCCACCCGCATATCTCCACCGCCTATATAATGAAGAAAGAAAAGGGTCGATATACAGTAGTAACAAAACCCATGACTTGTTAATAGTGTATCATAATAAAAAAATAAAGGAAACAAAAAGGAAGAAGAAAGGAGGATGTTGTCCCCTTTTTATCCCTCGTCTCTTCCTGTAGAGCTTTGCCTTACTCCAAAAGTGAGTGAGGTATCTTCTCAATGTGTACACCTATTCTAGACCAATACTTGAGCTTCCTTAGGGGTTAGTCACCTCCTAACCATCAAAATAATCTGCTAGTACAGTTGTCACAACATGGTCAGAATCCCTGAGCCAATGGCCTCATGTCAACAATTCCTACATCTCTTTTCGATAGCTGCAAACAGCATTAGGTAAGTACCACTGACAAATGGCAGAAGACTAGCTACCAGATAGGTCATCTCCTCCTCCTTCATCATCATCATCATCATCATCATCATCATCATCATCATCATCATCATCATCATCATCATCATCATCATCATCATCATGTGTCTGTCTCATAACAGAAAACTTGTAAGTCTTTTACTATAACATGGTATGAACCATCTAGTGGGTATTTACCCAACATCTCAAAGTCAAAACACAAGAGCATAGTGTTATTCCCCTGTTTGACTATTTGAAGCAGGTGGTTTAATGGACGCTGTTTTACCACCCACCAAATTCTGCCATCATAAGAAATGCATTGACTTCAAGATCACTCATGTACTAAGTCAAGCAGTAAGAATGTTGTTGGTAAATTCCTGGACATAAATTATTAGCATAGACACCTACAACAGGGGTACAATGCAAACGGAGAATGCACGTCCTGCCAAGCCCTTCGTTATTTGGTGCATGTTTCCTTCCTCTCACCTGAGATTATAACTAACTGACATTCCCTTCGTTCCCATAACATCATATATGAAAAAGACTACAAGACAATCACACCTCTGTGTATGTACAACATTGTAAACAAATGAGTAACTCCTAAGTGCACGAGAAGTCAAGCGAGAACATTTCTTCTGCATAACAGACTATTTATGTTGTACACAGATAGTAACATTTCTCCAGTATAAGAAAAGAGATACAAAATATGCACTCAAAGAGAACACTTTATAACACAGAGACAAATTGCGGTTGATATGCATTTGAGAGTAAGATATGTTCACAAAGCATATCAGAAAGATTACACATAGCAAAATTCAGATTTCAAGCCTTAGGATAGTCTATGGGACAAAATGGCGGAGGGCGGTCTTGCAGTCCGCAAAGCTCAGGCCAACCCTTCAGTGAAATTTTTGTCTCACATTTTTCACAAACCATATCAACCATGATACTTGTTGCATCAAAAGCCTTTATCCTAATGCATAAAATACGATATATTTTATTTAATGCTTACCCAAAGCACAGAAGATAAATGGGCGATTAATTACCCCCACTAACAATGAGGTGACTCGCTAACTTGAAGATAACATGGCGAGTGACAGGGCCGGCAGTCAGCCTTGCTATCCACTAAATTTTTCTATTGTCTCAGCCAATCAATGGGCTGGATTTGAAACAAAGTTAGCTTCATTTAATTCTCCCGTGGAAAATTTTTAATCGCTGGACCGTCTCTCTGAATCATGGTTACACTTATAGCAACGTTTCTTGGAAAGCACTGCTGGATGACAAACAATACGTCACACTCCATCATATTATTCTCATTCCACTTCTTCATTATAGCATCCTCTTCCAAAGATAGTTTTCTTGTTTTTGATTTTAAACACCCTGTATTTTTACTTATTTTCTTCTTGTGAGCTCACTGATTTATTTCTGCATATTTTTTGTAACTTTAATAAACTTTAATTCAATGTTCTTGCACTGCTCGTGTAACCAACTTTCTTTTGCCTTCACACAATTATCTCTTATTTCTTTCAAAACAATGTTTTCCCGTGATGAATTTGAATAACGAAGATACAAACAATAGATTCCACGATTTATTGCCTGGCATATTTCGCTGCATCTCGTCAGGTACATACTGTAGAAATCACACAACGTAAAGTGAATTAACTAGATAAATCCTTCAAACTGAAATATACACATGTTCGCATGTATGGGCGTAGTATCTTGTCCACCCAGTTCGGAACCCAGGACACACTGACAGAGGAGTTTGAAACTCTGAAGAATGCCTTAAACCTGAATGGGTACTCCACAGGATTTATAAAGGGCCACTGTCAACAGCCCAAACCGAAATAAGAAGTAACTACAGTCCCTAAACTCAAGGTATTCATCCAGCTAACCTTCCGAGGAGATGACGTAATGCAACGTCTGCTCATCACAGCAGTCGGGCGAACATTCTGTGCTGCAACTCCTGTCATCAGGTACAGAACCACACCGATCCCCATCCCAGCAGTAAAAGAACCTGTAGCTTTGTACGCCAAATCAAATAGTATTTACCAATTTGCATGTAGATGCGAGGCCACCTACATAGGTAGAGCTGAGCGACAGTTACATTGCAGGGTTTCGGAACACATTCCGAATGGGTTGACAAGATACTACACACAGAAGATGGTAGCCTAGGCAGGCCGACACACCGGAACAGTCCTGCTTCATCGGTCACGAGACATGTGCTTGAGAGCGGCCACGTGGTTGAAAGAAACAGTTCCTTCCGTGTGTTGTGCAACATACAGAAAGACATGTTAGTCAGTTTAAAATTACCGTGATAGACAATCGACATTACTGTGCGAACATGTGTATATTTCAGTTTGAAGGATTTATCTAGTTAATTCACTTTACGTTGTGTGTTTAGTGCAGTATGTACCTGACGAGATGCAGCGAAATATGCCAGGTAATAAATCGAGCAATCTATTGTTTGTGTCTTCTTATTTCTTTATTTATCTTATCATATTCTTGTTTGACATTTTTACTCTGTTTTCTTTTGGCCATCAACTTTAAGATTTCTTTAGTCATCCATTTTTTCTTAGCTTTTTGAAAAGTACTGGAGAGTTTTTGTCATAGACCATAACTTTATGAAGGGAAAATCCCAACTGCACCTCCCCGCGGTAGAGGATGGGAAACACACCACGGTGTGGCTAACACAGCTCTGGGGACCGAGTATCCACCGGAATAAGTGGACAACTCTGCAGCTGAGCAGAGCAGGGCACTCACTTGTCCTGACAGTCGGAAATGGCTGTCAAAGGTAGAGGTAAAAGACCACCATGTGGATGTGGAAGGCAAGGGGAAATCACCACATTATCTTCCCAAGACTTCATGGCAAAACATATATCAGAGTTAGTGAATGACTTTAATGGCTGTCTTAGGACATCCTCGTCCGGTACGGACAGTCATTCATGAGCCACAGTTGACACCAGTTACTGATGGCAAAATCATAAATAAAATAAATAAATTTAGGGTAGGAACATGGAATGTTAGGACATTAAATGAGCTAGGAAAGTTGAACAATGTTCTAAGAGAAATGATAGCATGAAAATGAATATACTAGGCGTTAGTGAGATGAGATAGAAGGGATCGGGCAAAATTATAGCTGACAACCACACAATAATTTATTCTGGAGGGGATACACATGAAAAAGGTGTAGGAATAATACATGAGGAAAAAACAGGCAAGTCACTTAATGGATACTCGTGTATTTCAGATAGAGTTGTTTTGGTCAAAATCAAAGGCAAACCAATAGACATAAATATTATACAGGTATATGCACCAACAACAAGCAGTAGTGATGAAGAAATACAACACTTTTACGATGAAATAGAAATTACGATGGCTCAAATTGGATCACAGGAAATAAAAATAATACTTGGAGATTTTAATGCAAAAGTAGGAAAGGGGAAAATGGAGGATGTAGTGGGGAATTATGGTTTAGGTACAAGAAATGAAAGAGGGGAAAAGCTAATAGAATGGGAAAATATCAATGATATGATAATTGGAAACACGTGGTTTAAATACCATAAAAGACGACCATACACATGGAAAAGCCCTGATCAGAAAATACGCAACAAAATTGACTACATACTAATTAATAAAAAATTTATAAATGCTCTAATTAATGTAAAAACAATGCCTGGCGCCGACTATAATAGTGATCATGTACCACTATGTGGACAAATAAAAGTAAGATTAAAGAGAAGGAAAAAATGGTTAGGAACATGAGACTTAATAAAGAGGTTCTGAAAGTAGATAAAGAAATTCAAGAACAATACATAGTAACTGTGAAAAATATGTACAGTGCAGTAGCTAAAATACAGAGTATAAATGAACAATGGGAAATGTTAAGGGAATCCATTCATCAAACTAGCAAAGAAATATTACCGAAGAGAAGTCAAATAGCTAAGAAAGAATGGATGAATGAAGAAATCTTAATGCTGATGGACAAAAGGAAACAGAGTAAAAATGACAAACAAGAATACGCTAAGATAAATAAAGAAATAAAAGATAAATGTTGGAAGGCAAAAGAAAGTTGGTTAAATGAGAAGTGCAAACCAATTGAATTAAATGCCATTAAAGATACAAAAAAAAAATATGCACAGACAAATCAGTGAGCTCACGGGAAGAAAAATAAGAATAAATACAGGGTGTTTGAAATCAAAAACAGGAAAGATATTGGAGGAAGGTGCTATAATGAAGAGGTGGAATGAGTATATAAGAGAATTATATGATGGGGAAAGGGAAGAATTAACAGAAGAAAGTAACTTAGAAGGTCCACCTATTCTAAAAGAAGAAGTCGCTGACGCTATGAAATATATCTTCTTCTTCTTCTTCAGCGTTCCGAACCATTGAGGTTCTTTGCTGCAAATACAATCCGTCTCCATTCTATGAAATATATGAAGAAAGAAAAAGCATCTGGACCAGATGAAATCACGATAGAAGAATTAGAAGTATTGGGAGAATTTGGAGTAGATATATTAACCAAAATGTTAAATGATATTTACAGCAGTGAATATTTACCCAGTGATATGCTGAAATCTGTATTTATAGCTATACCAAAAAGACCAGGAGCAATTGAATGTGAAGATTTTCGTACAATTAACCTCATAAACCATATCACTAAGCTTCTGCTAAAAATCATAATGAGAAGAACCAGAAAGAAAATAAAAATGGAAATTAGTGAAGAACAGTATGAATTTGTGGAGGAAAAGGGCACAACCAATGCAATATATACATTACGGACACTAATAGAAAGGTCAATAGAGAAACAGAAAGACATATATTTATGCTTCATAGATTATACTAAGGCATGATGAACTGATTAAAATGTTGGAAGATACCAACATTGATGAGAAAGATTTACGAATAATAAAGAATATTTACTGGAACCAAGTAGCAGCAATTAAAATTGGAAATAAAGAGGGTAGTTACGAACACATAAAGTTAGGAGTACGACAGGGATGTGTCTTGTCACCAGATCTCTTCTCCCTATATAGCGAAGTAATAATGAGAGAGATCACAGAGATGCCAGGAATACTAGTTGGAGGTTATAATATAAATAATATACGCTATGCAGATGACACAGTATTGGTGGCTATGCAGATGACACAGTATTGGTGGCAGATAATCAACAGACCTACAGCAATTGTTAGACACTGTAGTAACAGAGAGTGCAAGGAAAGGACTCTCCTTGAATATCAAGAAAACAGTAACAATGGTGATATCAAAGAATATGGTGACAACAACATGTGACATAGAAATAGAAGGAAAAATTCTTAACCAAGTGGATAATTTTAGATACCTAGGGACATTTATAACATCAGATGGAAGATGTACAACAGAGATTAAGAGCAGAATAGGCCAAGCAAAGGCCGCATTTCAGAAAATGAAGAGTATCTTATGCAATAGGTCATTATCACTGAGTGTAAGAAAGAGAGTGCTGAAATGCTACGTAGAACCACTTTTACTGTATGGCAGTGAATCTTGGAATGTAAATGAACAAATTAAGAAGAAATTAGAAGCAACAGAGATGTGGTTCCTGAGACGAATGTTGCGAATTCCTTGGACTGCCAGAGTAACTAACAACGACTGCCTGAAACGGGCTAATGAAACTAGAACACTATATACAACAATAAGAAAGAGACAAACAGCTTTCTTTGGTCATGTAATGAGAAGAGAGGCATTGGAGAACATCGTGACAACTGGAAAGATCGAGAGTAAGGGAAATGATGCTATATGGATTTAGACGGTGGCACGGAGGAATATCAGCAGCAGAGTTGATCCAGAAAACCAAAGACCGAGATCTGTGGAGAGCCATGAACGCCTACGCCAGCTGGCAGGGCACTTGATGATGATGATTTTTGGCTTCTCTCTGGTAATATTTCTTTGCTCGTTTGATGATTGGAGTCCCTTAGCATTTCCTATTGTTCGTTTATACTATGTCTTTAGCTATTGCATTGTACCTATTTTTCACAGTCACTCTGTATTGTTCTTGAATTTTTCTAATGTAGTCAATTTGGTTGATTATTTTCTTATCGTAAAGTCGTTTTTTATTGTGTTTAAACCAGGTGTTTCCAATTATCATATCATTTGCTCTCCTGTCATTTTTCTTACCTAAATCATAATCCCCCACTATATCCCACATTTTCCCATCTCCTATTTTTGTATTAAAATTACCTAGTATTGTTTTCATTTCTTGTTATTTAATTTGAGACATCGCAATATCTACTTCATAGTAAAAATTGTGTATTTCTGCATCACTACGGCTTGTTGTTGGTGCGTATACTCGAACAATATTTATATCTATTGGTTTGCCTTTTATTTTGACCATATTAACTCTTTCTTAAATACACCAGTAACCATTAATTGACTTGGCTGTTTGTTTACCAAATATTAGTCTCTTTTGTCGCGTGTATCCCCTCCAGAATGAATTATTGTGTGTTTGTCGGTTATATGTTTGCCCGAACCCTTTCATCTCTTCTCACTTATGCCTAGGATATTAAATTTCATGCTTTCCATTTCACTTATAACATTGTGCAACCAAGCTCATTTAACGGTCTAACATTCCATGTACCTATTTTAAATTCATTTGTTTTTGTTATGATTTTGTCTTCAGTGGCTGATTGACGGTTTGATGTCACTGTGGCTCATGGCTGTCCTAATAGGACGAGGATGTCCTAAAACAGCCATTGTCGTTGTTTACTGCCTCTGACATGTGTTTTGTCATGAAGCCTTGAGAAGATAATGTGGTGGTTTCCCCTTACCTTCCACGTCCATATGGAGGTTTGTTATCTCAAGTGAGTGTCCTGCTTTGCTCAGCTGCAGAGCTGTCTGTTTATCTCTGTGGATACACAGTCGTTTTTTAATCTGGTTGTAGGATAAGTTGACTTTGATGATGGAAGTTTATATTCGGATTTATATAGCATCTTCATCTAATTATACATAACATCAAAGTAACGCAAACCAGTGCTGTTGTTGAATATTTTTCCTAGGTAGAGATTTAATCTTGTTATGATCTGCTATATAAGAGCTTACAATTTCTGATGGCGGCCGGAGTCTTCCTGAATTGATTATCACCAATGTCCACATATAGCAACGTTGTAACTTAGAAAAGAGAACTCGGAAATATTCAAGTGAAGGAATGGTGGTGTCAGATGTATGTGATTTGGCTTATATCTGTAATGTCTGTTACCTGGAAGTTTTGTATGAAGTCAGTCTGAAATTGGATGGTACTTTATCAGTATCCCGATTGCTTCGTACACCGCGTAATGTTTCATCTTGGTAAATGCTGTTCCACCAGATGTGTGTTAGTCACAACCGAAACAGTGACGTCACCGCCAATGCACAAAAGCTTTAGTCACTAAGTTAGAGATTATTACAGAAGTAAATTTACTTATAAGAAATTGCGTATTTACAAGAATTGGTGGTAGAAAAAACCCAAAATATACAAAGTAGAAGCACATAATTGAATTAAATGCCTCCACGTTTCTGTCATTTCTTTACTTCCGAATCAAAACTTATCAACCCCGACATTCATAAACATCGTGGACCTATGTCATTTGTGATGCCTTCATGAGTTTCTGCTTGCCCTTAACATCGGAGTTTTTACTATGCAGACAGAGAAGCATTTTACATGTAGTCCACAGCTCAGTGTGGAACCACACACTCCAGTGGCGAACCAAACACTCAGTTCAGTAGCTTGGTGATGAAATCACGTAATAAAAGTTCAAAATGAGGCAAATTGCGTAAGCAAACCTTAGCCAGAAGTAAACACACAAAGAGACCTTAACGGATCTCCGACCTATCTGCCATATTGGAGCTGTTTTACTGATGATAATTTTCTTGTTATGTTCCTCACACACTTCGTTTTGTTTCTCAGATATCACTCATAACTGGAACATTTTGTCCGTCTTGTTTCTCCGATAAATGGAACAGTTTGTTCCACTTATTTATCAGATATCACAGATAAATGGAACATTTTGTCCTCTTATTTCTCAGATATCACAGATAAATAGAACATTTTGTTCCTCTTATTTCTCAGATATCAAAGATAAATGAAATGGTTTGTTCCTCTTATTTCTCAGATATCACAGATAAATGGAACATTTTGTTTTTCTTATATCTGTTATCAACGATAAATGGAACATTTGGTTTCTCTTAGGTCTGAGATATCACATATAAATGGAACATTTCGTTTCTCAGATATCACAGATAAATGGAACAGTATGTCCCGCCTGATTTCTCAAATCATTATCATCATCATCGTAGGCCTTGCCAGCTGACGTAGGCCTTCGTGTCTCAGATATCACATAGAAATGAAACATTGTGTCACCCTTGTTTCTCGCTCAGACATTCCACATAAATGTGACTTCCTGTCCGTCTGGCACATACATAACTCATATATGAATCACCCCTCTACACCCAGGCGCCAGTCACACGCATAAGAGATATGAATTAGTGCCTGTCCTGTGTTGTCAGTAAGACAGTATATATATATATATATATATATATATATATATATATATATATATATATATATATATATATATATATATATTATATATATAATTGCATCTTCTTGTTTGCACTGTCTCAGACACAGATGGTAGACCCACTTTACCCAGGTGTCTCCGAGAAATCACACACGTGAGGCAATGTCCCTGTTTTGCCTTTCAGCAGACGGATGACGAGTAAGATGAGGAGGAAGAAGAAAAGGCTGCAGCCAAGATATGCTGCACTGTTGTGTGCCAAGCGATGGAGTTGTTGTTAACAAGACATACATAGTTCATGTCAGCTTGTGACATCCATTCAGTGCTGGTGGTGATGACAGTAGCCACGACCGCGCACATCTGTAACCTCCATGTTTCGGCTATCTCCGGCCCGCTCGCTCTCCCAGAATTCGCGTCTTCTCTCAGCGCTTTCGTCCCACCAACCGTTAGTCAACCTAGCCCGCCCCACTTTGCCACGATATTTCCCATTCTAGCAGCTACAGATTCTGATGATTAGTCACATTTCTTCCGAATTCTCGCAATCACATTTTTTTTTCTTTTTCTGTTGTAGTTTTCCTATTTCTTTATCCCTCGAATTTCTGCCTGTGCTGTGTAATGGAATCGTTTTGCTGGCTTTCTATTGGCTGGCCGTCTGTTTGATTTGGCGGTTCTCTGTGTGTGTGTTTTAATGGTGGCGAGGGTGAGCGATAGATAATCGGAGTATCCGCTTACAGTGACCGATCCTTCACATACACACCATAGATATATGTGTATGTGTGACTTGTCTGTTCGGCCAGTTGCCTCTTTCTCCGAGTAAATACCACATCAAGGTAATTATCTGTTGTACTCTTTTATGCTCTCTCTTTTTCATTATTTGTGCCATTGTTTATCTCCCTATTCTTTTTGCTGCGTGTGTATGTATGTCTTCTTTCTCTCTCCCTCTCTCAGTCTCTCTTTCGCTATCCATTTTCCTATGTATGTGTTCATCCTGTCTCACTGTTTCTTTATTTGCATATTCACGTTCATATTTTAATATCACATCTCCCTCCCTCCCTCCCTCCCTCTCTCTCTCTCTCTCTCTCTCTCTCTCTCTCTCTCTCTCTCTCTCTCTCTCTCTCTCTCTATTTCTCTCTTTCGTTCCATATGTAGATGTGTGTCACATTCTGCTGTTTTCTCTATATGCATGTGTCTTCTGTCATTCTGACTCTCTCTCTCTCTCTCTCCTCTCTCTTTCTCTCTCCTCTCTCTTTCTCTCTCCTCTCTCTTTCTCTCTCCTCTCTCTCTCTCGACTCTCTCTCTCTCTGTCTCTAGCTCTCTCACTCTCTCTCTCTCGTTTCATATGTAAATGTCTGTCATACTCTGCTATTTTCTCCATGTGTATTATATGTTTGCCACGTTCTCTCCTTCCATATGCTCTTTTCTCTTTATTATTTTGTCTTCTGTCATTCTATCTCTTTCTTTCTCACACCCTCTCCCTCGCAACCCTTCTCTCTCTCTCTCTCTCTCTCTCTCTCTCTCTCTCTCTCTCTCTCTCTCTCTCTCTCTCTCCCTTGTTCCATATTTATATCTGTGTCATGTTCTCTTTCCATATTGCCGTTTTCTGTACATGGATGTGTCTGTTGTCATTCTGTCCCTCTGTCTAATTCATCTCTCTACGTCAGTTTTGTTTTGCTTTTGTGCTCGCTCGCTTTTAACTCAAGCGTTGTCCATACACACTAATTCTAGTAATGTTCGACTGAACTTTGCGTGTGGATTAGCTTCTCGTATTATCAGTGTCCCTCGCCATCAGGCGAACCCACTCTGACTTTCCGACTTCAGAGGTTCTTGTAATTTACGTCCCCAAGTCAAGGACGATAGGTCAACATTTTAGTCCAACTGTCCGGTCTAGGGGTTGAACCTATAACCTCGGTATCAGCACACCGGATGATTAAGAACACGCGTTCTTATCCATTCGCCCATGCTGACCTACTCTGCACCAGTGTTTCTCAACCTTCTTTCGGGTGTGCCCCATTTTTTAATATTAGCTTTCGTGGCGCCACCTCCACATCTGTGAATTGTTTCCTTTGATTTTCACTGTTTCCTTTTATTTTAATTTTCTTCGACACTTCCCCCTTTGGGCGTTCCGATACCCATAGGGTCACATTCCTTAGGCTAAGAATCACTGTTCTACATGCAAACACACATCCACAATCTCTCTCTCTCTCTCTCTCTCTCTCTCTCTCTCTCTCTCTCTCTCGCATACACACTCTCTCTCGCATACACACTCTCTCTATGTGTATGTGTGTACACACACACGCGCGCGCGCGCGCAAATCAGGTAGCGAGATGTTTACAGAATGCTGAAAGTTGCTGTCATCATATTTAGACTCTCAGCCCTCACTAGGTCACATGCTTCAGCGTTCTCGTGCATAGTACGTCTTTAATGCCCATATGCCAAGTGTCCACTGTCAGGCTTCTGCATTTACCTGTTGATGTGCCAGTTGTCTTTGTGTGTCAGTTGTGTAGAGTGTCAGTCGTTGAACCTCTGTATTCTAAGACTGTTTCTGTAACATTTAAGTTAAGTTCAAAGGTACATTTTCCGACTTAGTGTTTGCGAAATTGTTCATCGTTCACATCTGTAAGTTGCCTCAGGAAAAATGCATATTCTGACAATTTGTATTTTTATGTGTTTGTTATTAGGTTTTTTATTCTATGGACAGTTTCTGTCATTCTTTCGTTCTTTCTTTCGTTCTTTCTTTCGTTCTTTCTTTCTTTCTTTCTTTCTTTCTTTCTTTCTTTCTTTCTTTCTTTCTTTCTTTCTTTCAGAATTCATACCTCTTACATTAGTAAAAACCACAAGGTTGTTTTCTTTACAAAAGAATGGAAGACATTCTTGCTCTCTGCTGCGATAAAATGTAACCTATGTTTATGTTTAAGCAGTCAGTAATGTTGTTTCTTTCAGTCTTGAAGCCAAACGTTTTTAAGATTCCTTGGAGAGATATAGATCTTGGATTAGATCATTCAGTTCACGCTGGTTGAAGCGTTGAGCAGCTGGAAAATCATCTTCGAAATCACTATCACTGTCACTTGTCGTTCAACGTGCCACTGCTGTTTCATCTTCAAGCAGTGAATCCGAAATCTGACTGATAGTTGGAATTGGTATGTCATCTCCTTGTGGAATCGAAATCTGGATATTTCCATTTTTGTGTGATTCCATTTCCTTTAATATTGACAACACAGACATAGCATCTTCATCGTAGTTATTGGGCCTTCTCCAAACCATTAGAGTTCCAAATTTTGTAAGGGACTAGATAGCAATATTTTTTTTCTCCAGAACCTTATACAGAAAATAATGCAATAATATTAATTAAATACACAAATGCCTGTATCTCAAAAACTAGAACTGCTGTAGACAATTAAATGTGTTATTTGAATTTAGCAGGCCTCATTTATGCAAAATAAGATGTAAAATGTTTGGCACCCCAAAAATGTTTTTATTATATCAGAGAATTGAAGTCCAGCATACTAAGATCCCAATGTCTCCCACGACATCCCTACTAGCTCCTTAAATGTGTGTGTTCACCACATCCAGCCTCCACTGACATCATTGGTAACTGAATCGCTCATGCCTTCGCTGTGTATCTTCATAGTCGACCTTCCCATACTCCAATGTGCGTATGACCTGACTACAGTTGACGTAACTTCTGTGCTTCGACTTCGACTGTTCCGTGTAATGCTTCATGTGGGGTTTTCATATGTGCATATTTGTGTCGGCACTTTCAAATGTTGTTACTGTATATTCTTCGTTGACCTCTGTGGCTCATGAGTATGGCTGCCTAATATTTACCTGCAATATTTAATCCTATTCCATCACATAATAATAGTTAAAGTATGAACAATAATACCCTAATTAACGTAATAATATAATTGCAATGAACCCCATGAACATTTGAAACCAATCAATTTCCTTATAATCAAACCCTAGGTCGAAATTATCACAGGTTTCATCATTTTTTCGACATTTTCCATTTCATTTTCGTCACAGATGTTGAGCAGTAATGGGATGTGAATACAATAATTTCCTATCCCCTGTGCACCTCTGTATGATTTTTCACTAGTTAATCTGGCAGCCGCTTGTTATTCCTGACACAGTGATTCAGTTAAGTGGATCAAATGTGCTGGAAACTCCATGTCTCTCAAGATGTTTCGCAGTTATGAACACAGCTGAAGACCTTGCATTAATATGTTTATCAAGTATTAATATCTACATAGTATTCTCACAAATGTTTATCACATTGAAAATATCCCCGGAACCACTGTCCTGTTTGAAACCTTCCTGTACACACTTCTTCTGATGCATATCCTAACTACCCTGAATGCTCTACGAGATGTAAGACTTGCGAGAACCAAGCGATGACTGTGAATCTACAACCATGGTCAGACTGCGAGAACTGCAAATTACAAGAGGTGTTGCCAAACAAGAACACTACACAGGAAGCCAAAGAAGATTGATTAACCAACACAGAACTGGTGTCGTGAGCCGCTACACGCTGCGGGATTTGCTGAGGAGGGGATCCGAGCACTTATGGACTGAATGGTTCGATGTGCAATGAGGATGATCTGTCGACTAATTAACTAACTAACTGCCTGACTGACTGACTGACTGACTATAATCATGATCACTAGCATCACTGTGGAATGTCAAACGCTGATGCTGATCAAGTTTGCAAATGCTGACATGACTCCCAACTGTGCAGCAGCCAGGTGTGTGGTCGACAATGATTGTGATAGTGATCGCTGTTGATTGCGATTGATGATCGATTTCATTGCTCTTAAGACAAGCGTATACACGCTTGGTCTCCTCGAGCAGAAGTGGAAGGGAACGGATGCTGCTGATCTCTGTTGTATCTTAGATACATGTCTGTCGTGTATACAAGAGCTGGCTTGTAATGTCCTGGTTACATTGTTCCTTTTTCCTTGTTTATTATTATTATTGCTCAATATGTGTTTTAGTATTAAGATCATGCATTCTCTCTTTGGTACCCTTTATTACTATAATTACATTAAGTGCATTATTTAGTAAGTTTTGTTAACCAGGTTGTTTACTGACTGGCCTGTAAATTGGTAGTATCAAAGACATTCAATTCTCCCCAGTTTCAAGCCGTTTTTCCGCTGTCGGTGTCAAACATCTGTCTCCTACCCACTGTTTTCGTATTATATAAAGTTTGTTCGTTGTGATGAGGTGTGTAGGCGACTTGTTTTATGTGGGCTATCAGCCTACACAGGGTGTTATTCCATGCAGTGTTCCCTGGAGACAGGGTTTTAAGATCAATTGTAGCCCAGCCCGAGATGAGAACATCATTAATACCCGTTATCCTCTAGGGTCCAGGCTTGGTGTCATGTTTGGACTCACTATTTAAACACACCCCCACCCCGTTTCAACTCACCCCGCCCCCTTTCACTTCAGCACTTCATTCAGTCAATCAATCAATCATGTGCCATGCCGGAAAGCGTGGGCGGTTATGACTCGCCATTTCACTCGATAACCAGAGTCGTGGATCAGCTCAGTATTCCTGTCTCGACTATGCCATGTGGTAAAACCATCCAGGTATTTACTTCTCGGTCTTCCCCTTGGTCAGTTCCCTTCGATCTTGCCAGTTGTTACCAAGTTCTCCAATCCATTTCTTATCATAACATATCCAAACAATTTTGACAGTCTACGTCTAATTTCTCTAATCAGTTTACGATTTTCATTTGTCTGCTGTAGTACTTGGTCATTGCTTTTTCTGTCTGTCCATGGTACTCTTTGCATTCTCCCGAGAAACCACATTTCTGCAGCCACCAGATGTTTTTCAGCTTGACTGCTCATTGTCCAAGTTTCACATCCTTACAAAAGAACAGACTCTATATAGCACCTCAACACTCTTTTAATCGTTTCAATTGACATCTTTTTATTGGTCAGTATGTTTTTCATCTTTCAATCGATAATTGTACCGATTCACTTGTTGAAGAATATTCCCATTTACTTGTATATTTATTCATTCAGTAGCATGTCTTTTGCAGAACCTCGCTGCCATAACAACCTTCCGGAAAACTTCTCGATCACAAGCAAGATGTCCCGCGTCCGCCACACCCATCTGGAGATCATCCGCCACATCCTGCACCCATCTTCTCTTTGGCCTTCCTCTTCCTCTCTTCCCAGGCATATATCCTTCCATTATTGTTCTCTCCAAACTTTCGTGACGTTTCAAGTGACCAAAATATTTCTATTTTCTTTGTTTTATCGTCTTTAATAGCCAACCATCTTCAGTATTAAATTCTTGAAGTATGGATGCATTTGTTCTTTTCTTTACCCAAGATATTCTTAGAACTCGTCTATAACATTTATATTCAAAGGCATTTATGCGCTGTTAGGCTTGTTTAGTAAGTGTCCATGTCTCACATGCGTATGTTGCAATGGGAAAGATGCATGCTCTTAAATATCTTACTTTTGTAGTTCTGTCTTTCCCACTCCATAGTTTATTCAGTTGTTTTAGTCTTTGAAGAGCAATTGATAGTCGCCGTTTAATTTCTGTCATTGTGTCACCATTGTTGGTAATCAGTGACCCAAGATATTCAAAATTTTCCACCACCTCCAATTTTTCCCCATTAATGTATATTTCTTTCTCCATAATAGTTTTGTCTATATACATTATCTTTGTTTTTGCTATGTTAAGATATAAGTTGTGATTTTCACTATTCAATTGGGTTGAGGCTATTAGGCTTTCTATGCCATTCTGTGTTGTGGATAGTAATACTGTATCATCAGCATATCGAATCTCTGGTATGTCATGACCGCTGATATTTAGGGCTTCATATAGCTCCCTGTTTATATCATCTCTTACATTTCTCTTACACTTGTATATTACATTGTGGTATTTCGTTCTTCCTAGTGATGACCATAATCTGTGTCTTTTTACAATTTAATTATAATCCCAGTTGTTCATTGTGTGCAACAACCGCGTCTACTAATTCTTGCAGATCTTGCTCATTGTCTGCAATCAATACTGTATCATCTGCATACCTAATGTTAGCGATGTTTCGTCCTCCAATGCCGATTCCATTTATGTCTTCTACATTTCTGAAAATATTTTCATTGTATAGGGAAAAAAGATCTGGAGACATTACACATCCCTGCCTAACACCTCTCTGAATAGGCTGATATTGTCCCACTTCATTATCAATCCTTATGGCAATAGGAAAAGAACGATGTGTAGAAGGCAAGGGCACAGTAAATGCTGTGTATATACTGAGAACAGTAATTGAAAGTTCTATAGAAGTAAATAAACATCTATATCTTTGCTTTATTGACTACACAAAGACTTTCGATAAAGTGAGACATGTCGACATGATAAGGATGCTTGAAGATCTACAAATTGATGGGAAAGACCTTAGACTTGTAAAAAACATATATTGGAAACAACAAGCTGCCAACAGAATTAATAACAATGTAGGTCAATATCGGCCTATTAAAAGAAGTGTGAGACAGGGATGTGTAATGTCTCCAGATCTTTTTTCCCTGTACAATGAAAATATTTTCAGAAATATAGAAGATATGGAAGGAATCAACATTGGGGACGATACATCAATAACATTAGATATGCAGATGATACAGTCTTGATTGCAGACAATGAACAGGACCTGCAAAATTTAGTAGATGCGGTTGTTGCACACAGTTAACAACTAGGGTTAGAACTGAATAATAAGAAGACACAGATTATGGTCGTCACTGGGAAGAAGGAAATACCACCTATATATCAAATCTGTTCTGTACTTCTATGTTGAATTTGTTTTGTATTTCCTTGTGGTTACTCAATGTACTCAAATCATATTTAGTGTTTCTTGTTTTATACTTGACTTTCTTTAACTTTACCCTCAATGTTCCTGTAAGTAATCTGTGGTCACTATAACAATCAGCACTGGGAACTGTTTTAGCTATTGTTAGCGCATTTCTAAATCTTCTGCTTATCAAAATGTAATCAGTCTGGTTTCTAAACCTGCTATCAGAACTCCTCCATGTCCATAATCTTCTTGGGTGTTGCTTAAACCAGGTGTTTCCTACAATCATTTCCTTCTCTTTTGCCCACTCTACAAGTCTGTATCCTCTTTCATTTCTCTCTCCTAAACCATAGTTTCCTACTGTGTATATATCACCTTGATTTCCTACTTTTGCATTGAAGTCCCCTACTATTATGATGTTTATTTCTGAATTTTTTACGTTTCTTTAAAGCAGACTCTATGTCACTGTGTAATTCTTCTACACTATCTTCACTGGATTCTCCAGTTGGGGCATATACTTGAATAACATTTATGCTAAAAGGTCTGCCGCTTAATTTAACTAGTAGAACTCTGTCTGACACGGCCCTTTATCACTTCATTAAGGTCCTGAAATGTTTTATAATTCGGACATGACACCACAATCACAAGCTAACCCTATTATTAATAAACACCTGTTTGTGTACATTGTCAGCAAACACACGATCATTTCATGGGGTAATCAGAGGGTAGTATAAAATACAATGCACAATATATATATCTTCATCATCATCATCATCATCATCATCATCAAATACCGTCCCGGCTGGCGTAGGCGTTCATGTTTCTCCACAGATCTCGGTCTTTGGTGTTCTGGATCAACTCCGCTGATGATATTCCTCCATGCCACCGTCTCAATCCGTCCAGCATCATTTCACTTGGTCTGCCTCTGCCTCTCTTCCCCTCGATCTTTCCAGTTGTCACGATGTTCTCCAATGCCTCTCTTTTCATCACATGACCAAAGAAAGCTGTTTGTCTCTTTCTTATTGTTGTATATAGTGTTCTAGTTTCATTAGCCTCTTTCAGGCAATCGTTGTTAGTTACTCTGGCAGTCCAAGGAATTCGCAACATTCGTCTTAATAACCACATCTCTGTTGCTTCCAAGTTCTTCCTAATTTGTTCATTTACATTCCAAGATTCGCTGCCATACATCAAAACTGGTTCTATATAGCATTTTAGCACTCTCTTTCTTACATTCATTGATAGCGACTTATTGCATAAGATACTCTTCATTTTCTGAAATTCAGCTTTTGCCTGCCCTATTCTGCTCTTAATCTCTGTTGTACATCTTCCATCTGATGTTATAAGTGCCCCTAGGTATTTAAAATTATCCAATTGGTTGAGAATTTCCCTTTCTATTTCTATGTCACATTTTGCTGTCCCCATTTTCTTTGACATCACCATTGTTACTGCTTTCATGATATTCAAGGAGAGTCCTTTCTGTGCACTCACTGATACTACAATGTCCAATAATCGTTATAGGTCTGTTGCATTATCCGCCACCAATACTGTGTCATCTGCATAGCTTATATTGTTTATATTATATCCTCCGATTAGTATTCCAGGCTTCTCTTTGATCTCTGTCATTATTTCCCAGCAATTAAAATGGGAAATAAAGAGGGTAGTTACGAACAGATAAAGCTAGGAGTACGACAAGGGTGTGTCTTGTCACCAGATCTTTTCTCCCTGTATAGCGAAGTAATAATGAGAGAGATCAAAGAGATGCCAGGAATACTAGTTGGAGGTTATAATATAAATAATATACGCTATGCAGATGACACAGTATTGGTGGCGGATAATTCAACAGACCTACAGCAATTATTAGACATTGTAGTAACAGAGAGTGCAAGGAAAGGACTCTCCTTGAATATCAAGAAAACAGTAACAATGGTAATATCAAAGAAAATGGTGACACCAAAATGTGACATAGAAATAGAAGGGAAAATCCTTAACCAAGTTGATAATTTTAGATACCTAGGGGCATTTATAACATCAGATGGAAGATGTACAACAGAGATTAGGAGTAGAATAGGGCAGGCAAAAGCCGCTTTTCAGAAAATGAAGAGTATCTTATGCAATAAGTCACTATCACTGAATGTAAGAAAGAGAGTGCTGAAATGCTATGTAGAACCAGTTTTGCTGTATGTCAGTGAATCTTGGAACGTAAATGAACAAATTAGGAAGAAATTAGAAGCAACAGAGATGTGGTTCCTGAGACGAATGTTGCGAATTCCTTGGACTGCCAGAGTAACTAACGACGACTGCCTGAAACAGGCTAATGAAACTAGAACATTATATACAACAATAAGACAGAGACAAACATCTTTCTTCGGTCACGTGATGAGAAGAGAGGCATTGGAGAACATCGTAACAACTGGAAAGATCGAGGGGAAGAGAGGCAGAGGTAGACCAAGAGAAGTGATGCTGGATGGATTGAGACGGTGGCATGGAGGAATATCAGCACCAGAGCTGATCCAGAAAACCAAAGACCGAGATCTATGGAGAGCCATGAACGCCTACGCCAGCCGGCACGGCACTTGATGATGATGATATAGAGAGAAGAGATCGGGTGACAAGACACACCCCTGTCGTAATCCTAGCTTTATCTGTTAGTAACTACCCTCTTTATTTCACATTGTAATTGCTGCTACTTGGTTCCAGTATATATTCTTTATTATTCTTAAATATTTCCCATCAATGTTGATATCTTCCAATATTTTAATCAGCTCATCACGTTTTACTTTATCAAATGCCTTAGTATAATCTATGAAGCATAAATATACGTCTCTCTATTTCTCTATTGACCTTTCTGTTGGTGTTCGTAATATATATATATGTATATATATATATATATATATATATATATATATATATATATATATATATATATATATATATATATATATATTGCATTGTTTGTACCTTTTCCTTCCATAAAACCATACTGTTCTTCCCTAATTTCCATTTTTATTTTCTTTCTTGTTCTTCTTACATTCCGGGGTGAATGGTGGTTTATTTGCTCTTCGTCTTACTTACTTGTCGATCTGTAGCTTTATCAAAAGGCACATTAGATCCAAATATTTGCTGCGTTATTATAATTAACTGAGGTGTTTGGATTTTTTCCCACGTCTATGTCGAAGGTTGAACTGTTGGTTATTACATATCTATATGCAATTGTCAATGTTTCAATGTGTTCACTATATATATATATATATATATATATATATATATATATATATATATATATATATATATATATATATATATATATATATATATATATATGATAGAAAATTAATGGCCTCAATTGTCGCATGTGCAACTGGTTTTGTTACGGGTCTGATTTCACTAGAAGTATGGACTATAATCATAGCCCGGTGCTGAGAGGGGTTAGCTTGTTAGCAGATGATATGGACACGGGTTAACCATAAACTGCTGGTTCTGTGATCAAAACATGGCATAAGCACAATTGTGCTGACGCGCAGATGCCCAGGTGCAAACCTACAAAAACAGCGGTGTTTTGGGAATCAGAACTACCAACATCGCTTTGTGAACATATTCAAACTCAAGCAGATTTGTGAGAAATCAAACTAATAAATATGTGTATGTGCGTGTGTGAGTTAGAGAGCCAGTGAGTGAGTGACTAAGGGAGAGTGAGTTAGTGAGTGAGGGGGAGAATTTGTGAGTATGTGTGTATGTGCGTGTATGAGTGAGTGTGAGAGAAACAGACAGTGGGTGAGTGAGAGAGTGCATGAGAAGTGAATGAGTGAGAGAGAGTGGGCAAGTGTGTGTCTGTGTACTTGTCTGTGTGTGCGAGTTAGAGAGTGAGTTAGTGTGGTTTAGAGAGTAAATGAGTGTGAGTGAGAGGGTCAGATTATTTGAAGCAGCGTGTATGTGTGAGTAAGTGTGTGGGTGGATGGGTGGGTGTGTGTACGTGTGTCCATATGTGTGTGTGTATGTGTTTACATGTGTGTATGTGAGTGTATGTGTGTGCATGTCTGGATTTGCGTATGGGTGTGTATGTGTAAGTGTGTGTAAATGTGTGTATGTGTGTGTGCTTGTGTATGAGTATTTTTATATATGTGTTTATGTGTGCGTACATGTGTGTGTGTTTATATGTTTGTGCGTGTGTATATGTGTGTATGTTTGTGTATGTACGTGCATATGTGTGCATGTTTGTGTGCATGCATGCAGTGTATGCGAGGGAGTGTGTATGTGTTTGTACGTGTGTGTGTATGGGTGTGGATGTGTGTATATGTGCGTGGGTATATGTGTGTATTTGTGTGTAAGCTCGTGTGTGTTTGTGTATATGCTTTCGTGTGTAAGCGAGGAAGTGTGTGACAGTGAAAGAGAGTGCGATATAGAGTGAATGAAAGATGGAGAGAGTGACTTAATGGGTGAAAGAGTGATTGCGAGAGAGAGAGAGAAAGAGAGAGAGAGAGAGCGAGTGAGCGAACGAGAGAGAGAGAGACAGTGGGCGAATGGATGTGTTAGTGTGTGTGTGTGTATGTGTGCTCGCATTGTTTGTGAGTTTCTGTGTGTGTTTGTTGGTGAGAAGAGAGAGAGGGATAGAGAGAGAGAGAGAGAGAGAGAGAGAGAGAGAGAGAGAGAGAGAGAGAGAGAGCACGCAGGTCATGTAACATGCTATTCCATATTTTGTGTGTATTCTTATATTCAAATTATCATTTTGAATGCCAATTGATGTTATCATTTATAATATGAACTTATGTACATCACTGTAGAGTGAGTGAGAGAGTTAGGGAGTATGAGTGAGAGAGAGAGAGTTATTGTGTGTGTGTGTGTGTGCCTGTGTAAGAGAGAGAGAGCGAGAGAGAGAGTTGAGCGCACGCAATTCCATAATTTTTGTGTATTCTCATCTTTCAAATTATCATTTTGTATGCCAATTGTCATCATGTATAATATAATATTACTGTAATGTAAGTGAGAGAGTTAATGAGTGGGAGAGCGAGAGAGAGAGAGAGAAAGAGAGAGAGAGAGAGAGAGAGAGAGAGAGAGAGAGAGAGAGAGAGAGAGAGAGAGAGAGATTGTGTGTGTGAGATAGAGAAAAGAGAGAGATTTGAATTGCATCACTAATGTTTACGCTACACAATGTATATGTACAGTTTTTTCTCCATTTCTTACAATTTTTGCGAGAATGCTCACGACAATCGTCAGTGTCTCAACTGTGTGTAAAGTGTGGGAGTTTGTTCTTATTAGTTTCAGTGATCATGTGAGGCATCATGTATATGTCTAGAAGTGAGGATGTGTGTGGGTGTGTATGTGAGGGATGTGTGTGTGGGGGGGGGGTGTATGTGTGGAGGGAATGTGTGTGGGTTGATGGGTGATGCGTGGATGGGTGAAGGGATGTGTGGTCGGTGGGGGATGTATATATGTGTGTGTTTGTGTGTGTGTGTGTGTGTGTGTGAGGGATGTGTGTGTGGGTGGGGATAATTGGGAGGATGGTTGGAAGTATGTGGGTGTTGGTGGGTTGGGGGAGTGGGTAGGGAATGTGTATTTGGGTGGGTGAATGGGTGTGTGGGAGATGTGTGTGGATTGGGGTGTGTGTGTGATGGGTGTGGGGGAGTCTGTGAATGGGATATGTCTGTGTGGGTGGGAGTGCGTGAGTTTGGACCAAATTCGGGCCAAATATTTAGGTAGGAAATACGAAAAAGGGGAGGGGGGAATGACGTTCTGAAAATATGGTGAAGGGGGACACGGGCCAAAAAAGGTTGAGAACCACTGTCTTAGACTCTCCAGTTGTAACATCGTGTTCCAGTTGTCATCTCATAAACAGTCTTACGGACTAGCTGGCTTATGATCTGGCATTGTGCATGACTCACCACGTTTCCTATCTTCGGAATTCGTTATTATCTGTGTTCAGGATAGCATAGTTTTCTCCCGAGCTAACGTATGGCCCACTTGGTTTGGTTGATACCTAGAACAAGGGAGGGGTGACCGGAGCGCGGGCTATAACTCTTGGAGGTATCGCTGTGGGCATTGTGCTGGAGTTTGTTGATACCTAGAATATGTGGAGAAAATATTACCTTCGTTCTTTTTTTTCCCACTTTACACACTCTTTCTCCCCCCTCCCCCTCCCGATCCCACTTCCATTGGAGCATAGACGCGACCCTAGCTCAGGCCAAGCCGCCCCATCCTTTGCTACCTCCTGTAACTGGCTCTACATGCTGGGTTGGATTTTGCTACCTCCTGTAACTGGCTCTACATGCTGGGTTGGATTTCGCTCCCTCTTGTAACTGGCTCTACATGGCGGGTTGGATTCTGCTACCTCCTGTAACTGGCTCTACATGCTGGGTTGGATTTCGCTCCCTCTTGTAACTGGCTCTACATGGCGGGTTGGATTTTGCTACCTTCTGTAACTGGCTCTACATGCTGGGTTGGATTTTGTGGCTGAACTGTTCTAATCGACAGTGTGGCCTTCCCTAAGCACAACTCTGCTCAGTCTCCTCTGATGACATGCCTGGAAGGGTGCTGGTGTTACTGTTCTTGGCTTCCCTTGCGGGCCCGTTAACACGCGCGCGAAGCATAACCTACCTAGGCCAGACTCCAGCACAGTCCTTGTGTACTGTGTACAATCTTGTCCTGGTTGCATCATAAAATGTCTCTCACCAGATGTGAAGTTCCAGCAACTGATTTGCATACTCCGCTGATTTATGAGCTTGGACAGGGGGAGGAGAGCTCTGCAACATAATCCCCTTGTAAATGGCACGTTGGTTGGTACGAGGTCAATATTGGAGTGTCGACCTTACACTGATAGACGTAAGCATCCCTTTCAGGGCTGGGCGACATGAACGTCAGCGAGGTACGAGGTCGAGAGACAAGTGTCGACCTTACACTGATAGATGTAAGCACCCCGTTTCAAGGCTGGGCGACTTGAAGGTCAGCGCATCGGGCTTCAAAGTTGAAACTCAGTCTTCCAGGAGAGTCACAACTACTCAACCACATGATTGATTGCGTGGTGTGTTCTCATTTCTAATGCAGAATGCGTATCTCATTCAGTTTGTGTAAATACTCGATGTTTATTGTGCGTTATTTCTACGATATATTTATATCAAAAGCATGTTGGTTAGAACATAGATTAATAGAAAACATACAGAAGGTATAACCATGAAAAACGAAACAAATTTGATTAAAGTTATCTGACGAGAGATCACTTGATTACCATTTAGTTTAGGTTAGTCGACGGATCAACATCACGGCACACGGTTGCAACCCATAAGTGCTCTGTTCTACTCTCAACTCAAGCCTGAGTCCAGAGAATCTCAATTTAGTGCACGAACTCCGTAGTACCAGCGAGGATCCTGAAATACTTTGGGTAGATTTTTAACTCGAAATTTGCCCGGGCAGCGCCGTTAGGCTACTCTTTTTCGATTTCCAACTACTAAGGGATGTTTTACGTGCGCAACAATATACACGGGCGTCCGATCACACTAGCCAGAGACCAGGGGAAATTTTTGTTACTTGATGTCCACGTGAAAAAATTCCGGGGCTTGAACCCGGGACCTCCAGCACTCGAGGCGGACACCATACCTCGAGACCACTCAGCCCCTTACTGATGTTTTTCCTAAAAGAGTCGCTGTAGGTCACTTGAATGCTGAGCAGCATTTGTCTACTTCGAAGTAGCCCGCCTGACACCAACCCTCCCTAGTGGCCTTTGACGACCTGCACCAGACGTTACACTGCTGCTACCTGGAACTCGGGCCCCGCGAGTAGATGGCTGGCATGACCATTAGTCCAGTCTACTCAAGTGGAAGTAAACCACTCCAAGTCAAGTACAAGTAAACCACTCATTTATTATTGGTGCTAGATCCATATTTATGTACACCTTTCGGCACTCCGGGTATGATATGGTTAATATCTCATTGGCCGCTTTCACTTCCCCACGTGTCCACAGGGTGGAGCCAAGATATCTCCAGTCACCGATGTCATCAGAGAGTAACTTAAAACCAGCGACGACGCCTGACATCAGCAGTAGCAACGACGACAAAGACAGCAATTATAGCGAAGAGTACGTTCTGATGACCGCTAGAAACCTCTAACAGAAAATGAATTTATTCATTAATGTAGTATAAAATACAAGATCTCAGCTTCTTTCTGTGTCTTGAAGTAACAGTTAATGTAAGATGTCATGGCTGAAGGCAGACAGATGTTGGCAAAAGTGATTTTTTAATTGGGTGAGAGCTCCAAGTAGACCGAACAAAATTAATCATGTCAGACATCTCATGGATTGGGGAAAAACAATTCCACCAGTCAGCAATGCATTAATGTGTGTCGGTAAACCCATGGCAGTGACTCGATAGATCTTCACATATACTAGACACCTTAGTGATGTGCTGAGGTCACCAACTATCTTTCTCACTTCCGTTCCTTTCTTTAGAATTATGGCGTATCCATTTAACGAGGCTGGGCAATTACTGAGTAGTTCAAGGGCTTTGGAATTTAAATGTTACAGAAACATTCCTAGAATAGCGTGGATAAAGAGGAAGAACAAAACCGACATTCTACGAGATCTGAAGATCTGTTAAAGTATCATGTCTCCCAAAGTGAAAAGCTCTTGCCGTATTAAACGTCCATCCATCCAGCCATCATGTGCCATGCCGGTAAGCGTGGGCGGTCATGTTCTGCCATCTCACTTGATCACCAGAGTCGTGGATCAGCTCCGTATTTCTGTCTCGACTATGCCACAAGGCCAAGCCATCCAGGTACTTGCTTCTAGGTCTTCCCCTTGGTCTGTTCCCCTCGATCTTACCAGTTGTCACCAAGTTCTCCAGATCATTTCTTCTCATAACATGCCCAAAAAATTGTGACTGTCTACGTCTAATGTCTCTAATCAGTTTACGATCTTCATTTGTTTCTTGAAGAACTTGTTCATTGGTTTTTCTGGCTGTCCATGGTATTCTTTGCATTTTCCTCAGAAACCACATTTCTACAGCTATCAGATGTTTTTCAGCCTGACTGCTCATTGTCCAAGCTTCACATCCATATAAGAGTACAGGTTCTATGTAGCATCTCAACACTCTTTTTGTCGTTTCAATCGACATCTTTTTATTGGTCAGTATGTTTTTCATCTTGCTAAAGGCTACTTTTGCCGTGGCGATTCTTGTTCTAATCTCTTCAAGGCATCTCCCATCAGATGTTATTACTGTTCCAAGATACTTGTACCTATTCACTTGTTGAAGAATATTCCCATTTACTTGTATATTACATTGTGGTATTTCGTTCTTCCTAGTGACGACCATAATCTGTGTCTTTTTACAATTTAATTCTAACCCTAGTTGTTCACTGTGTGTAACAACCGCATCTACTACTGTTCATTGTCTTCAATCAAGACTGTATCATCTGCATATCTAATGTTATTGATGCATCGTCCCCCAATGTTGATTCCTTCCATATCTTCAATATTTCTGAAAATACTTTCAATGTACAGGGAATGTACTACTCTTATGGCAGCTTGTTGTTTCCAATATGTTTTTTACAAGTCTAAGGTCTTTTCCATCAATCTGTAGATCCTCAAGCATCCTTATCATGTTGACATGTCTCACTTTAACGAAAGCCTTTTGATATATGCCTGGGTCATTGACATTGAAGTGAGTGACCTTTGTAGCGAGACTACGAGAATAACAACTAGCCCTGAGTAATAATGGTAAGGGTGAGTGCAGACCCCCCAGGGTGGATTGGGGGGGGGAAGTGTATTTTTGTGTGAAGTCATGGGACTTCAGGACAGTTGATGTTTGGACTCCGAGTGGATCGGAAGTCGAAGGATAGGAGCGGAGTGAGAAGTAGAGCTCCGTTGAGGGATTGTGTTGTTCTCCGAGTTGTGAATGCAGGCCTAAATCCCAGTGGGGTTTGGATAGTTAATGGAGGCCTGAACCCAAAGTGTGTGGGTTGTATTGTGTGAGGTCCAGCCGTGGATAGGAGCTGGATAGCTGTTTTGTGAATTTGAGATTCAACAGGCCTTGAGAAGGCAGTGATATGTGCGTGTTAAGTTGTGAGGAGGATATATATCTTCTATAGATTCTATTGTTTCTGGATATATAATTATGTTCCGTTTGTCCGTGTTCTTTCTGTATTAAAGGATTATGTGCGCCAACTCAATCTTGTTTAATGACGGGTGAATGTGCACTGCGGGGGTGAGTTATATTGTAAGACAGTTAGATAGCTCAATTGACACACCAGGAGCATCGTTACCTAGACAACGACCATATCAGGCACTTATCATCAAGAACATCGTGATACCTTTGTGTAGTCAATAAAGCAAAGGTGTAGATCTTTGTTTACTTCTATAGAACGTTCGATTACTGTTCTCAGTATATACACAGCATTTACTGTACTCTTGCCTTTTACAAAACCACATTGTTCTTCTCCTATTTCAGGTTGTATTTTCCTCCTAACTCTTTGCATGATAATTCTTAGCAAAATCTTCGTGATGTGACTCATTATACTAATTGTTCGATGTTGATATTAAACGTCAGTATGGCATATAATGTACGGCAATGACAAGCGTGCTTCCTGCAAGACGAGGCAGGGCTCCACCTACACGAATGTGGACACAGGACAGTAAAGATTCCCCGAGCCTGGACATGCATGAGGCAGGGGAACTGGCGACAGATCCAGAGTCTTCCTCTGGGCCGTGATGTGACGTCATTCGGCAATGGACTTGCTCCATGAACATGAATGAACAAGTGATGCGTGTGACCTCATGCTGTCTCCTTAACTATGGGCAGTGCCAGTCAATGTACGTAGATGTATTTCTTATGGTGTATTGATTAGTGCGTTTTTGATCAAGGTTGTTGTCTGGTTTCATGTCAAAACCTGGGACGCAGAGGTGTTTCCAAGGCACCAGGGCCGGGTTATATACTGGCCAAGACCTATTGACGCGTCCTCGTCGAGCGTCCTGGGCAACAGATCCCTTCGGGGTCCTGGCTAAAGTCAGTAGGATCGCCGATTCCTCCGAAGTCGGAGAGTGTCTGCCTGTACGGCGAGGAACCACCAGTCTGCACACCAATAAGCCAGACATGGGACAACGGATACTCACGCAAAACTCAGGTCCTGTATGACATCACACTGATGTTGGACAACAGGATGCCTTCATCCGACATACAGGACTTCGCGTTGGAGCTCAAGTCAACGAACACAAGCAAGCAAGCATGTCAAAACCTAGTGGTGATACAATGTTTTCTGATCAAAGTTGTTGTCTGGTTTCATGTCAAAACCCTGTGGTGATACAATGTTTTCTCCAAACAACACAGTCCTTAGGTTGCCACAGCCTCGTTAAATAGGCGCAGTGTGGTTCCAGAATTTTCGGGAAATAGCTGGGGTGGTAATTTGGCAAGAACCGGAGACGCACGTCATGTCATGACCTACATTGTATGAAGTCTTTTAACTTTCTTTGGCCATGCCTACACCAGTATGGTTGGGGGAATTATCTTTACTGACGGGGTATGGCTATTTATTACTACAGTGCACCCTTCTCAAGCAGAGACGCCACCGGGGCTGGGCTACGTATCTAGAATAGAGGATGAACGTATTCCCAAAGATCTCCTATATTGAGAACTAGCCACTGGGAAGAGGCCACCCGTAAGACACCAAATGCTATATAAGGGGATGTGTGTAAACAAGATATGAAAACCCTCGGCATAGATCCCTTCACTTGGGAAAGAGTTGCAGTAGACAGATGTTCCTGGAGAAGAGATGTATGAAATGGGCTGGTGCTCTTTGAGCGCAATCTGATTCAACAAACTGATGATAAGAGGCAACAGGCATAAAATGTAGTCACTTACTGCGGGACCAGCCTCGACTTACAGCTGCGGAAACTGTGACAGAGACTGTCACTCTCGCATTGGACTATACAGTCACCAGCGGTGCTGCCAGGTGCCTCCCCAGTTGCACAACTCTATAGTCCTACAAGACTGAAATAGGCCTACTACTATTGGATGAGAACGCTATAAAAGAACAGAAGGAAAAAAAAACACAACAGAAAATGTTAAATTGATTACACAAATCAGACGCAAACGTCAAGATTTTTCGCACGTTATGAGGAGAAATTAACTAGACAACTTAGTGACAGCTGGCAAGAATGGTGGGAACAGAGCAAGGATAAGTCAGAGAGATAAATGCACGGATGGCTTGGTCACATGGCATAGTCGAGATATGAACATAGACCTGACTCAAGAGTGGTGATCATGTGTGATGGCCAACCACGACCGCCCACGCTTATGGGCATGGCACAAGATGATGCCAAGTGGTCATATATATTTATATACGAGGACAGTCTGGGACGATGGGACAAAGTGCAGCCGCAGGACTTGTCCACAACCACGTGTCGCGCCAACCAGTCGGTCTTGATTGGAGACTGTTCATTGCATGCCGGCACCGTGGCTTAGAGACAGTGAAAGTGGTTTACATGTGGACATATATGGTCGAGTGTTCGACATCTGCTGCAGACGATTTGGAAGCAGGCCGCCCTGTGTTGATTTCGATTGAATGAGCGTTAGTCATCCAGAAACCAGAGACATTTTTTTAAAGTTGCATATCCCTTACAGGACGTTGCAGTCAACACCAGCATTTTCCAACTGCTGTTGATGTTCTTGGCAAGATTACGCTCAGTAGTTTGTCATTGCTTTCTGAGCGACCGGCTCACATACCCCCGTTAGTAACCAACGCGACGCGATCCGCTACCTAATCTCGCGCAGCTGTATTCCTCACATAGATATACGGGGTTACGGGGAAAAGTCGTTAACTCTTCGTCAGTGAGACACTGAACGTTAAAACAATAGTTTGTTTACTTTTGTCTGTACCAATATAAAATGCCATATCTCAGTAATTAACTGAGGGAAAAGGATGAGATTTAGCATATAATCTTATCATTATGTCCACCCAACAATTTTTTTCTTCTTCTGGAGATTGTACAGCAGATTTCAAAGTTTGTTTATATGCGGTATATAATTTACGGGACAGAGATGAAGTGCATGTTATTAAATGTATTACATCTTCACACTGAAACATTAGCACTGAATTGTTAATTTTCTCGTGGGAAATGTAAGAGCCTCGCGTAGTGGAATGGGGCATTACTGTAAAACAAGTTTGTTAGCGAGAAATCATTAGTTTTTCACCAAAACATTAAAGAAATGTCGCCGCTTTCCATGATTTAAGTTCCTTTTGGATCTATCAAAGACATATTCCTTGGGTTGGAGTAAATATAAGACGGCAGGAAAAATTTCATAACGATGCAACAGGCAGTTTTAAAAAATAATTGATCGTGAATGAAGGCATTTATTTCTGGACAGACTATACTTTGTAAACAACAGTCAAACTATGTTGGGGTTGATTGCGACGTCCTGTAAAGGACATGCAACTAAGTTTAATGTGAGTATGTGTATGCGCGTGTATGTGGATACACAAACGCGCGCGCGCGCACATATATCGTCCAACAGATTCAGTCGTGTAACAAAGTATATTGGTGAAAAAAGCAAGGCAGAAATCTTGTTCACCAATATTGTAGATGGGGAAGATCGATCATGAAGCCGGCTTGAAACTGTGTGTGGGTGTGTTGTGTGAGAGCGTTCATGTTGTGTGAGAGCGTGTGTGTGTGTGGGTGAGTGTGTGGTAGGCAGTTCTGTGTGCACTAGGGTGAGATCTGCTCCTAACTCAGCACTGCACTTGTCGTACACAAACAGCGCGCGGGCTCTCTCGCCGCCAACAAGTGGTTGTGATGGTTTTGTCATCTCCGTGTAGAGAGAGAGAGAGACCTGTTGCTTGCAGAAAACTGTGCCTGCTGATAACAGCGTTGCAACTGTCTGATACCAGCCAGCCATATGTCCGGTTAAACGGCATCTAGCGCCTTGCGTTTACACGGCCTATTTATTCTCAGGAAGACATCAACCAGCGATTGATATTTCTGTGTATTACGTAGAGCACAATGAAACCATTTGTGTGTATTTCTGAAATACTTTCTCTCTTTCTGAAATACTTTCTCTGTGTGTGTGTGTGTGTGTGTGTGTGTGTGTGTGTGTGTGTGCATGTGTGTGTGTGTGTGTGTGAGAGAGAGAGAGAGTGTTTTTTTTTCTTTTTCTCACTATGTAGCAAATGCCTTACAGTACGTAGCTGTGATTACGGCCCGCCGAAGGAGTGTCTCAATCCTATGACACCCAGGAAGGTTAACCCGGTCAACAAATGCCCGCAGAAGTCGGATGTGTCGGCCTAACGGCGCAAGAACGCAGCTCTGCTGTAAACAGGCACAACGCAGTCACGTCCGAAAAAAAAACTCCGGATGAACGCAGAAGAAGAAGAAGAATCCCATGACAGATCTGCTTCATACACACACGGCGCCTGCAATGTCTTGTCTCCATCTTTGTGGTGGTGGTCGTCTGTCCCTTCTTCCGGGAGCCACGATTGCCTTCACTGTTTGTGCCAGTCACTGCGACATTCAATATAGCCAAACGACTTCACTTTCCGTGACTTGATGCTGGTTAGGCTTTTGTTTAATGTTCAAATGTTGTAGGAGTGGTTATTTTCTTCTTCTGGATCCATGACATTTGAAGAACTGTTCTGTAACATCCAAGTTAACAACAAAACGCGCTAAGTGCTTGCAAAATGGTCCATGACTGACATCGGCATCACTTACATGTGACAGGCAGGAATCCAGTTTATCCAGGTTATAGCTGGTTGAAGTTGGGGTTGCCACATACGTGGGCACCAAAAGGGGGACATAATAAGACAAAAAGGAGGACATAATACGACAAAAAGGAGGACATATTGAATGTTTCATTTAAATCGTTCCATATTAAATCCACAATCAGTACAATTTAATACAATAGCTGCCAATAAATTTTTTTATCATAACCGGTGGTTGGTTTACAGAAAGAAAACATTCTTTCAAAGCAGTAAACAGCCTCAACAGCCTCTCAACAGCTGGAAACAAACTGAGCCATCTAGTTTTAGAGTGATAGAGTAGTTGCTGATAGTTAATGTTGACAAAGTCACAAAAATGCTTTAATGTTTCTGTACTGACAGTGTATATAGAAAAGTAATTGAATATCTTCCAGATAATAGATTCAACGTCAATCTGCATTAAATCTGCGCCGTGTTGGATGCAGCTGTGCTGAACATGAGCAGAACATCCAACGCCTACTAATGGCTTGCTCAAGGCTTCTTTCAAATGCGAGAACACATTTCTACCTTCTCTTCTCTTAATGCCTCCAAAATTCACATTGGCATTGTCACCAGCAAAAGCAACACATTTGGAATACACACCATGTTTTCTTACAATATACTGAGATATGGTTTCTGAGGTTTCATCTGGTGTGTCTAACTCGAGAATCTTAGTTTGGATTCCACCAGCTTTCCGGTCAAAGTACTGAACAACGATCGGAAATATTTTCTGCGAACAGTGATTGCTAGCATCTGTCGAAAGACCGAAACATGAAATACCACTTAGAGATTTATCCAATTCATCAACAGTGGTGGGGGGGGGGGGGGGGAGAGCGGCAATCACCTGGTTTATTATTGCTTCAGTCTTGTGTTGCACAATTAATAGTTTTAGCAATTTCTGAATCTTCAAATAATGTGTGCATCAAACCAGCTGTACAGGTCATCGAGTTGTAAGACTGATGATGACAAACTGTATGAAATGCCAAAGTTGCTATAGCCGCATGCGCTTTCAGCAACACATTTGAATACTTAGGCTGAAAAAAAAAAAAAGTCAGTGTGCTAGATGACGCGGACACTTTGATTAGGTTTCTATGTCTCTCACTGTCAACATGGCGCTCCAAGTTAGTAGTTACTTTCTTGGCAACGGCCAAGTAACTATCGCAAATCGTACACTTTGCCTCATTCTCGTTGCGTCCTTCAACGAAGTATGGAAACTTATTTTTCATAGTGTTCCAGAATTTGCATTTTCTCTTTGTGGGAGCCATTTTCATAAACATAGATGGCAAAAATTACAAATTTAAAAAAAAAAAACAAATTTTTTAACTGGCGTCTCTTCTACCGGAACCGGAAATAACATTAACATTTTGACCATAGAGACTACATCATTGTTAGTGTTGCCGAATAGAGCAACAGTTAGATTCAAATTATACAAATAATTGGTGTTTCACATTTGGTATAAATAGGAAAATTAAATAACTGTTGTTGAGTTGTGTTGTTATAACTATTATTAAGCAATGGGTTTTAATAAAGAATGTAAACACACAGTAGAGTGTAGATACATTGTAAGTTGTAACAACAATACATAAAAAATTATAACATAAAATATTTAAAAAGCCGGACATTTTAAAGGTTTTTAGCTATGCCTGCCGGACGGAGGACATTAGGCTTAAAAGGAGGACATGTCCTCTGGCGTCTGGCAACCCTAAGTTGAAGTTATCTCTTGTTCCCTCAGTTTAAAGTTTCGACACATCATCCATAACCTGTGCCTATACATGGCAGACACTGCCGTTCGGGTGTGAAATATTAGACCCTCACATCCTAGGTCATGAAATAACAGGTGCGTGGTCAGTTTCCACGTGGTGTCCTTTCCTGCCCAGACAATTAACATAACACTGTGAACATTTTCTGGTGCCCGTTTTTATAAGTTCCGGTCGACCTCAGACCCATACATATAAAACAAATAATTCGACCATTGACTGAAATTAACCTTTGCTTTTAACATGGCAGGGAAGGAAGCATACCGACCACTATACCATCACTATATATATATATATATATATATATATATATATATATATATATATATATATATATATATATATATATATATATATATATATAAAGTGTTTCATACTGCAATTGGCTTGGCCTGCCATAAGCTTTGCCTTTCACGGGAAACCTTGTTCCGTTATGAATTCAAGAGGAAATGTGAAACTGGTGGAAATATATTTTGTTTACGCTGTACAAATATTTTGTCTCGGTAAGCACTTCCTGAGAGACGGATAAGCATGTAATGATTACACATGCTCTGTACACACATACGTACACAGACTAGGCGTGGCAGCTTTCCCAGATCTGCCAGCTTCCTATCCTGTCTTTTATGTCTGCCACGTCTATTGATCATTTGCTGGAGAAGTCAGAAGCGATAACTGAGATCGCTAACTACACGGCTAATCTTGCACTTTAGCAGCTGGGTGTGAGAATGTTGATCAAGTTAGTGCCTGCTTGTAACACCAACAATCAATCAGCGTGTCGCCATATCTTAATTTATGCCATCTATCCTTATGTTAAATGGGATTTCTCAGTAATCAGTCAGTTGCTGGTGCTGTTTCCCCCATCATTTATTCCATTAGATGTAAAACAGTTAAAGGTATTCATAAGTACCCAAACCAGAAACCATAAACAAAAGACAACGAGAAGAAGGCGGGTTTCAAAGGACACAATCACCAACAGGAATGTACAGTTGATATGCTCTCACATTTTGCCATGCCGTGAAGCAAGTATATCGATAAACACCTTTCACTACCTGACTCTCCGTTTTCCATTACAATGTGCTCCATTGTTTCTCTTCTTATAATGTGGTCATAGTTATTGCTTACTTTCCTCGTGTGTTTAAAATAAACACTAGGAAAATGAAAACTATGACTGCACCAGATGATCACATCAGATACCACGATTATGGCGGAGAGATGAACATATATTGACGTGCAGCTAGCTAAGCACTCCAGAATGTATGCGTGCTTGACATCTCATATGTGAAATTGAAGAGCTGTTTCTGTAGGACGTGGTTCTCACATAATGGACACGGGGAAAACCATGCCTTTTGTGTGTACAGGTCATCCTCTTGAAACAACAGGCGTGGGGTTGAGAAGCATTCAAGTGAGCCACGTCTATCGCACGTGAATCACAGGTCTCCTCTCTTGTCTTATGCTACAACAGAGCGCTATCTAAGCATCCGTTAATCTCATTAACTATAGTATGGCGGGAGTGTCGTGAACTTATCTTTCAGTTTTCTGTCTATACTATGTCTAAATCTGTCTATTTTCTATCTGTGCCTTCTATCATTTATATCCTGAAAATAAGTCGAAGGATAAATACAGATATAGCCAGTGGCCTGTGTTTCTTCTCTCATCACGACGCTGATTACATAATCTTGATTAGTTCTCTACAGGTTGTTTTTGTACATAAGGAACAAATTCTTAGTCTGGGCGTTGGATGTTAAGAAGATATCGCCCCTGCTTTATCACAGCTTTAAATAAACAAGCAGAGTCAACATCCAACACAGAATCTGCCTTGGTGAGGTTTTCCCGCTTGTATTTTTGTGGGTTTCTGGAATCGCCTGACACTGGTTTCATTACAAATAACACCGAATGAGAACGCTGGAACAAGCAATTGTTTGTATTTGGCGATCGCTTAGGCCACTCCGCTCTTGTGCTGTGAATCTATGAAATGTTCCCACGGTACTAACTGGTGGAGTGATTGGTATAGAAACCATGCCACAGCCATATTACATACACTATTGAGCAATGGACAAGTTGAATGTGGCACTCTGACTTGGGAAGCCATCGACGCACGGCCAGAGCTGATATATATATATATATATATATATATATATATATATATATATATATATATATATATATATATATATATATGTGTGTGTGTGTGTGTGTGTGTGTGTAGAGAGAGAAAGAGAGAGAGAGTAAAATTTCGATTAACCGTCTATCATTTAACCGTCAGTTTCTGTTATCCGTTAACGCCCTTTAAAAATTTAAAAAAAAGAAGTTTGGAAAGGTATGTCATAAAGGACGCTATTTTAAATGTCGCCACTGCCTGAGTTGACCTTACAGTGTCTAACCTAAAGAATGGGAGGAATAAACTCTTGCCTGAACCTATTGATGAAACTGAAGGAACTGAAACTGTTAAGTGTTAGCGAAATTGTGCAACTGTGCAACAACGTAGAACTAAATAGTGAAAACATTGCGCCATAAGAAATAACAGACTGTTTGGAATGTGACAAAATGAATGGATACTTTGAAATTTTGAATGATGGTGGCATTGTTTCTTGTATGACTGCCATTGAAGAAGAAAAAAATTGATGACGATGAGCGGTTAGTTCTTAACCAAAAATCTTCAACTAGCCAATCAAAAGCAGAAACAATGTTATCAAAGATCATCGACTGGTTTGAAGTGCATGAAATGCAACACAGATACTACTTCTACGTAAGATAAGGAACATCGCCATAAGGAACATCGCCGCGCAAAAAAACTCCAGTCTCAAAGACACAGAAGGAGATGACAGATTATTTGAAAGTAACGTAGGTTTATAATATTACAATACATTTCTGTACATTGCTACTCTTATATTGAAGTTTATATTGATCGTTTTGTAAAATCAAATACAATATATATGTATTATTCACTTTTAACGGATTTTATTTTAATTGTCCCAATCAGTGTTGCCATTTCCCTTTGATGAAAAAGCACCAAAATCGACCCAAAAAGCACCACCATTTTTTGGAAAGCGCCAAAAAAAAAAAAAAAAAGCACCAACTGTTTTTATTACAAATGTAACAAGGTAGCACATTATAGTGTATTATTATCACTTCATGAATGAAGTTTATTCCAGATCCGCCAAATCCCAGTCTGAACTACTCTCGAGCCAAAAAAAGCACTAAATTGCAATAATATATTTTGGGAAAGCACTAAAACAAGAGCTGGCGGTATTCATTCAAAATGTTATAAAGTAGCACATTATAATTTATCATTATCACTGAATATTAGAATGAAGTTTATTCCAGATCTGCCAAATCCCAGTCAGACAACTCCTCTTCAGTTTCTGTAGCTATTTCCTTCTGTGATTGCTCCTGCGATGATGATGATGATGATGATGATGGTTGAAAGAATCGTGTCTATGCCTCCAGTGATCAAATTTTTCGTAGAATATCCTTAGGTAATTTTTAATTACGACAGCATTTGCCATATCTTTTCATTCTATATCTAATAGTCAAAACAGCTGTCAAACTCTTGATGCTCAGTGTGTTCCGCAATTTTGATATTATAACTCCCATCTGACTGAAAATACGCTCCACGTCCGCATTAGAATGAGGTAAAATGAGCACAGTTAAAACTAAATCTGTAAGATCTTGGAAAGGATTTTCACCGGTGGCATCCTTGTATGAGGCTATTTCTGCCCACAGTCCAAGTATGTCAGATACTGTCCACTGCATATGATGAGGTTTTCTCCACTGGAAATCGATGCGGGTGAGAGTAGCTGCATCTTCTACAAACATTTAAGCACGATCCAATATACAGGGCGTCATTGGCTGTAGACATTTACTTCCACTAAGACATGACATGGACTGCAACACTCGAACGTTATCGGGCAAACGTAAACGCAGATTTGTCAACAGGTCTGTTAAAAACTGTATGCACCTTCCAAGAATTTCTTTCTCATCAGGAAACTGGTAGCCTGCTATTTCTTTCTCAAACGCAAAACCTAGATTGGGATTAGGATCTAAATAATCTTGAATAGCATCACTTTCTGTTATTTGTTTCCCAGGAACAGCAATATTTGAACTGATAGAATCAGTGATTTGGACAAGATCGCTGAGTAGTTTTGTTAGATCCTGTATATCTGCTTCGAATTTCTTATTCACACTTTGAACTTCTCCGAGAAGATGCTTGAGAAATATGATATACACATAGTTTTTTATGTCGCTAAACATAGAATTTAGAAGTTCTGTATAACAGCGCTCGATGAGTCTTGCTATATCAAAATGAGTTCTGACCTCGACCCACTGCTGCAATATTCTGACAATGGCATATTGAATAGACATACATCGTGTCTGGCTTAATTGAACAACCTTCAGCGGATGTTGTCCATCATTTATTGAAGCAAAAAAGCTCCCTGTACTTTGCTTGATGAAGACTTGAGTGAGAAAACCAGTTATATGTTTCTCTAATCATGAACTCTATGTTCCTGGGCAGACAAGCAGCTGTAGCCTGTGACACTGCCAGCTGAAGGGAATAACATCCACACCTAACTAGTAACAGATGAGGAACTTCGGATTTTAATTTTGTATATACTCCATTGTTTACACCTGTCATGACAGATGCATTGTCAGTGCCGAGTGCAACTAGTCTTTGCAACTCAAGTCCATTCTTGTTTAAACAGTCCTTTAACTTTAATGCATTGCATATTGCCTACGCGTTGCAGTCACTCACTTCAACTAAATCGTATTAAAGGGAGTTAAATTATGTGAATATTGCGCGGTAATGTACTAAGACTGTTTTACTCCCTCGCTTCAGTTCAAATTCGGCTTTTTAGTGTTCCCAAAATGATTTATATTAAGTAATTTTTACCCCCCCCCCCTAAAAAAAGCACCAACAAATATTGTGAAGCTCCAAATTCGCGCGGCCGCGCTAAATGCAACATGTTGGCACCAAATGGCTTGAAAAAGCACTAAATTTTGTCCGAAAAGCGTCAAAATGGCAACACTGGTCCCAATCCCATAATGAAATCACGTTACTGTCCATATGTATTAAGATAATTCTGTTATCCGTCTATTCGGTTATCCGTTACGGCATATATATATATATATATATATATATATATATATATATATATATATATATATATACACACACACACACACGCATATATATATCTTATATATAAAAGGCGATCTTCGTCCGTATCTATGTATGTCCTTTATTTGTTCGCGAACGGCCCATCCGATTGAGATGAAATTTTCTACACGCCTTCCTTTCATTCCAGAGCTGCCAACTGTGATATTTTGTTAGTGTGAAATCGCCTGCTTACTCAGTATTATTTCATTTTTCATTTTTCATCATAATTTCATATATCTCAGGGGACCTAACTCTGTAAAAGTTATTTCAAGGGGCATAACTTTTCTGTATAACTTATAGTCATATTGTGGCATCGTTTTCAAAGATTTATAAACTCTTTGTCCATAGTTATGTACCGGCATATGAGTTATAATAAATAATGATACAATCTGTAAGGCATTTTTAAAGTTTTCATAAAAATGATGCACAATGCATAACATTGTAACTCATCTTTTTTTGCTTAAGAAGTTACTGTAGTCATGCAGGTGATTAGAAAGAGTTTTCATTAAAAATAATGGATGGTGTGTGGAAGAACGTTCTTTTAAGTTACTTTTTTTTTGTATGAATTTAATGAAGCCGGACAGGGTCAGGCAGACAGATAGACAGTCGGGAACAGGAACTTATATGACTACTTATATAAATTAAATGAGATGCTTCACACCAGGAGCTGGGCGATGCCGGGCGGGTCAGACAGACAGACAGACAGACAGACAGACAGATAGACGGTAACGGGAACGGGAACTTATATGACTACTTATATGAATTAAATGAGATGCTTCCCACCAGGGACTGGGCGAAGCCGGGCAGGGTCAGCTAGTATATATATATATATATATATATATATATATATATATATATATATATATATATATATATATATATATATATATATATTATTCCTCCCCACGACGCTTGACGGCAGAAGTGGAAGATAATGATGATGATATATATATATATATATATATATATATATATATATATATATATATATATATATATATATATATATATATATATATATCTTCTTCTTCTTCTTCAGCGTTCCGAGCCATTGAGGTTCTTTGCTGCAGATACAATCCGTCTCCATTCGTCTCTCTGGTTGACCTTCTCTTGCCAGTCGTTGATTCCAAGTGCTTGTAGCTCTGTATATGTATATATTATCTCTCCACCGTCTTCTTGGTCTAACTCGGGGTCTACGGTCATTTATTTCCTGAGTGTACGCGAGTTTTGTTTCCCTATTATCTTCCATTCTTTCTATATGCCCCAGCCATTGTAGTCTATTAACCTTCATGATACCAGTGATTAGCGGGGACTTAAACAGATCATAAATGTCTTTGTTACTTCTTCTTTTTCACTCTCCACTTTGTGTATCCCTAATGGGTCCAAAGATGCGTCTTAAAATTTTGTTCTCAAAGGTTTGTAGCAAGGCTTCGTCTCCTTTCGTTGTACTCCAGGTTTCAGAGCCATACAGCACAACTGGTCTGATCAGTGTTTTGTATATTGGGATCTTGGTGTTACGAGATAGCGCCTTTGATTTTAGTAGATGTTGTAGTGCATAGTATATCTTATTTCCAGAATTGATTCTAGTTTGTATTTCTTCCCTTATGATGTTGGAGCAGTTGAAGATTGTACCCAGGTATTTGTATGTTTCCGTTCTTTTAATGGTCATATTTTCTATTTGTATGTGGCCAGAGTTTTTAGCCATTCCCTCTCTTGAAATTACCATATATTGTGTCTTATCTTGGTTGATAACCAGCCCCATCTGTTGGGCTTTTTCCTTTAAGTGAGTCAATATTTCCAATGTCTTTTGTTCATTTTCCCCTATCATATCTATATCATCTGCATAATCAAGCAGCTTGGATGTTCCTCCAATATCACATTCCTCCTTTATCCTCCTTACAACTTTCTCTAGAGCCAGAATAGAGAGTAGCGGCGATAGTGCATCACCCTGTTTCAAGCCAGATGTTATTTGGAAAGGGTCTGATTATAAGTATCTTCCATGCATAGTCTGGTCATGTTGTTTAACTTCCTTGGTATTCCAAATTCCCGCATAGCATTCCATAGACTATTCCTTACACTATCATAAGCCTTTTTAAAATCCACAAAAATGTTATGGAGATCTCTTTTATATTCCCAATTTTTCTCGGCTATTTGTCGTAAGATAAATATCTGATCTATTGTTGATCTGTTTTGTCTAAAACCCGCCTGGTAGTCACCTAATATGTATTCTGAATATGGTTTTAGTCTATTTAGTAGTACTGCGGATAGTATCTTATAGCTTATGGACAGTAGTGATATTCCTCTATAATTTTCACTCTGGAACTTGTCTCCTTTCTTAAAGATAGGTATATATATATATATATATATATATATATATATATATATATATATATATATATATATATATATATATATATATATATATAGTAGGATTGGCTTTTTCAGTCTTTGGTATTTTGTATTGGCTAAATAATTATGGCAGTTATCATCTAGTAAAGATCAAGCGAGGACAAGGTTTGAAGGCGGTGATGTCCCTCAAGACGAAACATTTAGTACACATACTAATGTCTGAACGAATATAAACTGCGCAGTTTTAAGTAGTGTAGTCGTGACTGTTTATTTTAATGAGATGTCCTAGTGTTTTCTGCTTGGACGCTAGTGTTTGTTCTGTTTTCCGACCGAAGAAGACGCTGGGTGCCGAAACGTTTGCCTAAGTGCCATCTCTGCAGGATTGTCTTACCTTGTTAGTTACAAATGTTGCATGTCCGACCGAAGTAGACGCTGGGTGCCGAAACGTTTGCCTGTGTGACATCACTGCAGAATACAATCTTACCTTGTTAGTTACAAATATTGCACGTCCTTTGCAGGACATTGCTATCGATCCCAACCTCGGATTAATTTTCTAGACAGTCGTTTGCTTTCTGAACGGGAAGTCAACGTCGAAATCCCGCTGATCTGTATAGGGAACGATCCATCTGAAGCAGACTGCTTCTTGTGAGTTTCTGAGTGTTATACACTTGGTTCATCAACTTGTGCTATGGCGGCAACCGTCAGCCATCGGGGTTTGCCATCCCATACACTCAGGCAGTCGTGGGTACAAAGATACAAGGGGTTTCTCATAAGTCTTTAGCCTGACCATGAAGGAGTAGGCGGAGAAAATTGAAATTTGGCACATGTATAGCTCATTCAGTTTGTAATGGACACATGAATTATGAATTTCCCTCCTCGTCTGGTTTTTCCCGATATGGTGCATGGCATAACACACCCTATTGATCAGATCTGCACATCCAACGATGTGTCAGAACAATGGAGAAATCAGGCGCCAGGACTGTGATAAAATTCGTGATGTTACAGGGAAAAACACCTACAGAAATAAACAGGGAGATGGAGCCAGTGTTTGAGGAAGTCTGTCCTTCGTATGCTTCTGTAAAAAAATTGTGTTTGCAGTTAGTGTGGCCGTTCCCAAGTTGCTGATCTGCCAAGATCGTCCTCAGAGTGCAGTGATGCAAGTGATACAAATGCTGCAAAAATGAAGAAAATCATAGACCAGGATAGGAAAATGACAATTGCAGAGTGTCGGATGTATGGTTGTTGGGTCAACCCCAAAGAGATAAAGGATACTAAGTTCCTCTTTCTCAATGTGATCCCGCCCGTTATAATTAATTAAGCGAGCACTGGCTCAAATGCTTGATTTAATATATAGAGTTTCGGAGAACCAATGAATTCCTCCAGGGAACTAGGAAACGGTCCCTGCAGGCCAACCCTATCTTATTGGGGGCTCCTTGCCTCTCCTCTCTCAGTAATTAATAAATATCTAGGGTGTGTCTTATTGAACTACATGACACGACAAGAAAACACTAAATGGAGGAAATGACCTCTTGCATAATTTATTAAACATAAACATGGATTATGGTCATTCAATACCTCAACAACAATTTCAGTCAGAAAATTGTATTTTGTATCTATATATGTTCATATCATTCAAAGGTATTTAATATCCCTGGATGCCCTCAGTATACATTTTAATGACATACTTTCATATTTCATTGGGATAGACTGTGTCTGAACCTGCTTATAAATATATAGTTTTCTTTCAGGGTGAATGGATCCCCGATGCCACCAATTCCTTGGGCTTGTGTTGATTAAGTTCTCCTAATGACTGTTATTTCTATTCCTGGGTATAGGATATTGTTTGTGTTTCTCTACACTCCAGTTAAGTTACCTCTCTTACTGGGCTAAGGAAACTGCTTGCTGGTGAGTCCTGTTTGGGATACTGTTCTGCATCACTTTGTCCAGATACTTCACTCACAAAAGAAAAGTCAGGCCTGGATCTAGATTCAGTCAAGCTGTTACATTCACCAAGTCATGTCTAGATATAATTGGATCTAGCCACTCCCTGAAATTTCAGCATCAGTCATAAATCTAATGATATCATCACTATGAACATCAGAAATGAAATGCTGCACATTTTCAAGAAAACCACAAAGAACAATACATAAAAGAATATTGATCCTAGAAAAATAAACAGTGGAATTAAAAGAGCCTTGATGCCCTCAAATAGTTATCCACAACATAATTGGTTGTTCTCCATCTAATCCGTCCTTATATGGCGCTCAAGGTTTAGACTAGCAGATACGCAGTGTCATCTTCTCCCATGCTTGTCTTCCATGGTCTACAGGTTGAGTAATAACTTGATTGATTTGGAATTTGACAATTATGTTCTCCCTTATCTTCTCTTCATAATTAGTTTCTCTAGATCTCCTTCCCTTACAAGAAAAGGTCTCATATATTAGAGGTTTTAAAATCATTCCCCATTGCTATGAGTATTTGGTTATAAACAAACATTATGGTAACCTCTCTTGTATAACCTTTAGGTGAATTCCTTTCTAATCAAAAGTTTCAAGGCGAGTCTATTCCCTCCTTTTCACCATGTATGTAATACGCTTTTACTTTATTTATCATCCTCATCATTATCATCATCATGATTATCATCATTCAGGACACATCAAACTATATGTTTGTAACCTGAGTTATATGTAATACAGAGTGGTATCATTCAGGACACAAAACCATATGATTGTTACATGAGTTATATGTAACACAGAGTGGTATCATGCTTCTGTCAGGGTCACTTTAGACTCTGACAGATTCGGAGTGCACTAAATTATTAATTAGTGTATGGGTTATCATAAACATTTTCTCTTCTGATAGACAGGACATTATACATCAAAGTGCCTTCCAAAAGGAGATTGATTGATTGTTTATACTCATTCTCAGCATGTCTCTTCATCTCACTCATTCTCATCATTCATCAGACATAATCTTATATATAAATTAGGATGTGCGTATCTCTGTATGTATGTATGTATGTCCTTTATTTGTTCGCGAACGGCCCATCCGATTGAGATGAAATTTTCTACACGCCTTCCTTTCATTCCAGAGCTGTCAACTGTGATATTTTGTTAGTGTGAAATCGCCTGCTTACTCAGTATTATTTCATTTTTCATTTTTCATCATAATTTCATATATCTCAGGGGACCTAACTCTGTAAAAGTTATTTCAAGGGGCATAACTTTTCTGTATAACTTATAGTCATATTGTGGCATCGTTTTCAAAGATTTATAAACTCTTTGTCCATAGTTATGTACCGGCATATGAGTTATAATAAATAATGATACAATCTGTAAGGCATTTTCAAAGTTTTCATAAAAATGATGCACAATGCATAACATTGTAACTCATCTTTTTTTGCTTAAGAAGTTACTGTAGTCATGCAGGTGATTAGAAAGAGTTTTCATTAAAAATAATGGATGGTGTGTGGTAGAACGTTCTTTTAAGTTACATTTTTTGTTGTTGTATGAATTTAATGAAGCCGGACAGGGTCAGGCAGACAGATAGACAGACAGACAGACAGATAGACAGTCGGGAACAGGAACTTATATGACTACTTATATAAATTAAATGAGATGCTTCACACCAGGAGCTGGGCGATGTCGGGCCGGGTCAGACAGAAAGACAGACAGACAGACAGACAGATAGTCGGTAACGGGAACGGGAACTTATATGACTACTTATATGAATTAAATGAGATGCTTCCCACCAGGGACTGGGCGAAGCCGGGCAGGGTCAGCTAGTATTATATATGCACGGATGATAAGTAAGCATACTGATGTGATTTTACAAATGATAAATTGACATTCACAAGTGATCATTCCTCATGTTTAACAATAATGAAATGACACCTGAGTCACCACATGCATGCTCTCCTCAAATACATAGAATGTTCATTCATCATAAATCATAATCATATTGGCATGTATGATAATTAGTCATCCTTATGTGTTTTCAATCAATCAATCAATCATGTGCCATGCCGGAAAGCGTTGGCGGTCATGACTCGCCATTTCACTCGATCACCAGTGTCGTGGATCAGCTCAGTGTTTCTGTCTCGTCCATGTCATGTGGCCAAGCCATCCAGGTATTTTCCTCTCGATCTGCCTCTTGGTCTGTTCCCTTCGATCTTGCCAGTTGTTACCAAGTTCTCCAATCCATTTCTTCTCATAACATGTCCAAAACATTTTGACTGTCTACGTCTAATTTCTCCAATCAGTTTACGATGTTCATTTGTTTCCTGTAGTACTTGGTCATTGGTTTTTCTGTCTGTCCATGGTATTCTTTGCATTTTCCTCAGAAACCACATTTCTGCAGCCATCAGATGCTTTTCAGCTTGACTGCTCATTGTCCAAGTTTCACATCCACACAAAAGAACAGGCTCTATGTATCCCCTCAACACTATTTTTATCGTTTCAATTGACATCTTTTTATTGGTCAGAATGTTTTTCATCTTGCTAAAGGCTACTTTCGCCATGGCGATTCTTGTTCTAATCTCTTCAAGGCATCTCCCATCAGATGTTATGACTGTTCCAAGATAATTATACCGATTCACTTGTTGAAGAATATTTCCATTTACTTGTATATTACATTGTGGCACTTCTTCCTTCATAGTGACGACCATAACCTGAGTCTTTTTACAATTTAATTATAACCCCAGCTGCTCACTGTGTACAACAACCGCATCTACTAATTGTTGCAGGTCCTGCGCATTGTCTGCAATCAATACTGTATCATCTGCATATCTAATGTTATTGATGTTTCGTCCTCCACTGCTGATTCCATTTATATCCTCTACATTTCTGAAAATATTTTCACTGTATAGAAAAAAAAGATCTGGAGACATCACACATCCCTGCCTAACACCTCTCTTAATTGGCTGATACTGTCCCACTTCATCATCAATCCTTATTGCAGCTTGTTGTTTCCAATATATGTTCTTCATAAGTCTAATGTCTTTCCCATAAATTTGTAGATCTGCAAGCATATCCACCATGTTGACACGTCTAATTCTATCAAAAGCCTTTGTATAGTCAATAAAGCAAAGATGTATATCCTTGTTTACTTCTATAGCACGTTCAGTAACTGTTCGCAGCATATACACAGCATTTACTGTACCCTTTCCTTCTACAAACCCACATTGTTCTTCCCCTATTTCAGGTTGTATCTTCTTCCTCACTCTTTGCATGATAATTCTTAGCAAAATCTTTGTGATGTGACTCATTATACTAATTGTTCTATGTTGATCACATTCCAAGGTTCCTGATTTCTTTGGGATTGCAATAAATTCAGAGTTACATAATTCAGGAGGTATATCTCCAGTATCATATAATGTGTTCATCAGTCTGGTGACTTGCTCTAGTCCAAATTCTTCTAAAGCTTTAATCATTTCTGTTGTGATGTTATCTGCACCTGGGGCATTGCCAGCTTTCATATGCTTAAGAACATTTCGAACCTCCATCTCCAAAATTGGCGGTCCTTCATTATTAAATCTAATATCATACTGTTCGTCTCTGTTATCATCATAAAGGTGTTTCACATAATCTGTCCATACATGTAGAATCTGGTCTTTTTCTATTATGATTTTGCCATCTTTAGTTTTTAGACACCCTGTTGATGTACTTGTTCTTTTATTAGTAAGTTCCTGAATTCTTTTGTGCACTTAATTTAGTATTTTGACTGTTGTGTTGGTTTTCAATTTCTAAGCACTTTTCCTCAAGCCATGATTATTTTGCCTCCTTACATAATATTCTGACTTGTCTGTGGATTTCTTCATATTTGACAGAATTATTTTTTGTTGAGTCTTCTTGTTTTCATGAGGTGTAAAATTTCTTCAGTCATCCATTTCTTACGACCCACCTTCTTTAATTTTGGAATAGTTGTTTCTGCAGCCACATTGATTGATTTCTTCAACGTTTCCCATTGATCATCCACATCCTGGAATAATATCTCTAGATCAGACAATAATTCAAATCTGTTCTGTACTTCTATGTTGAATTTGTTTTGTATTTCCTTGTCATTACTCAATGTACACAAATCATATTTAGTGTTTCCTGTTATATACTTGACTTTCTTCAACTTTATCCTCAATGTTCCTGTGAGTAATCTGTGGTCACTATAACAAGCAGAACTGGGAACTGTTTTTGCTACTGTTAGCGCGTTTCTAAATCTTCTGCTAATGAGAATGTAGTCAATCTGGTTTCTAATCCTGCTATCAGGACTCCTCCATGTCCATAATCTTCTAGGGTGTTGCTTAAACCAGGTGTTTCCTACAATCATTTCCTGTTCTTTTGCCCACTCCACGAGTCTGTATCCTCTTTCATTTCTCTCTCCTAAACCATAGTTTCCTACTGTGTATCTATCCCCTTGATTTCCTACTTTTGCATTGAAGTCCCCTATTATGATGTTTTATGTTCTCTAATTTTCCGTCGTTGTTTAACGTTGCTAATTTTAACGTCTCTGTCCTTGTCTTGTGATGATCAGTCTTTAAGCGAATCATAATATACTAGGCACTTTTAAAGAGGTAGTTTGCCGTTGCTTTCCTCTATGGCAGTAACCTTACTGGTCGGAGACCGCAGCCATTGACTCAAGAAGAGTTCCTCTGCCTGCCGTCGTAAAACTCGAGGCCTTGACCCACAAATATCTGTCGGCTGCCCTCAAAATTTCATCCACCACCTGCCTTCCGTGGCTTCTTTTGAAAACTTCCAATCAAAGAACACAAAATAACATCACATAATCCACAGGAAAACACTATTCACAGGAAATCCATAAGAAATCACACGAAATCCAAAGGAAAACACTAAATAGAGTCCCTCCGAAAAGTAACGCTTCATTTTGTCGCCATTGTACCGCAAGTATATGCAACACCACTGAAGTCATACTGTAACTTCACTCATTCCACCATCATTCATCAGACATCATCATGTTTGCATGGATGATAATTAGGCATACTTATGTGACTCACAAATGATAAATCCACAGATGTAACACCCATGAAATCACAATTGATTCACCACATGGGTGCTTTCACCCAACACACAAAATTATGATACAAATAGACATCTATTTACATCTCGTGTGCTCATGTACTTTTCTGTTACAGATTACACTAATTTCCCTTACCAATGTTGGCACAAGTAAAATTGTTTCTTCTTACTGAACTAAGTATTCTTAGCTTCCTAAATCTTAAGTTAATCACACTTCTAAATCACTGCTGATTTAGTTTAACTTCTTAAGAAATAACTTGTACAACCTAGGTCTAATGCTTACACATTAAATAAGTTGTTTAACTAGAAGAAACCTTCCTCATGGTTTAACCTCGTGTACCATTTATTCATGAACTACGACATCTGAATAAAGTACTTAGTCTTTCCTAATTAATGTCTTAAGAACGAACCACGTGGTTACCACATCCATTTACCAACTTCTTCTTGGGAAAGGATCACTTACTAACGTAATATAAACTATAGCATTGTGCTTACCTTCATCAATTGTTAGTGTCTTCTTCACGCCTACCATCAGCAGATTTTAAGTTCCCTAAACTTGGGTTTGTTGTTTCCAAGTTCGGTGGCTGCACATTTATAGGCTGGTGCTTCGTCGCTTCTCCTCTTATACTTTTATAATTAGGACTAAGTTTGTATAGACTACCATGCCGGCAAGCTCAGTGGTCCGTCTTCTGGTACGTGGTTCGTGAAGGCTCTTCGTTTTTGGTTTTAGTACACTGACTTTTTGTTGGTTGCCACCCATCTTAAAGCCTTGTGTATTTGGTTTGGGTTATGACTTCACGTCCGGTCACGTTGCTTTTTGCAAAGATCTTCGGGATATTCCGTTAGTTTTCGGAATCCGTACGATTCCCACTTTGGTGGCGCACACGTATCCTTTCTTAAATCTCGCGCTAATCCTTTCTTCCTTATACTTTTAAATTTTCAGTATCTTGGTGATTGTTGGCGCTTGTAAACTGGAGGGGTAGTGCGGGAAATTTTAAACATCGATGTAACGGTTGTGAGAGTTATATCACACAGAGATATCGGGCTCAGCAAAACTGAATAAAAGTGCAGTTTTTTATTTTTATTTTACACAACAGACAACATGAGAAAAGTGTGTGCCTTCTGACTCCCGCGCCTGCTGACATGTGAACAGAAACTAACAGGGTTGATTGCTGTGGCCTGTTGCTCAACATTTGGCGGTCGAAAACATGTTGACGACCATGGTGATGGTAGACGAGACTTGGATTCACCATTTATGACCCAGAATCCAAAATCGCGAGCATGCAATGGAAAACCCCGGGCTCGCCAACACATGTTAAGCCAAGAGCACAAAAATCTGCAAGAAAAGATACGCTGACTGCTTTTTGGGGCTTCAAAGGTGTCATATTGAAAGATTACATGCTTCATGGCAACACGGTTAATGTGCAGTACTATGCATATCTCCTTATCAAACTAAGAAAGGCTGTTACCAGAAATTGAGGGATAGCGCTTACGCAAATTCTGCCTTTGTTTCAAGACAACGTGCCCTCCCATAAAGCACGGCTTGTGCTGCAAACTGCCAATGATTTGAATATTGAAATTCTTCCACACCCACCATATTCTCCAGATTTGGCTCCATCAGACTTTTTTCTTTTCCCAAATCTTAAAGAACAGCTGAAAGGAAATCGTTTTGACAGTGACGAAGATGTCATACTGGCTTGTGATAACTGGTTTAGTTCGAAAAATAGGTTGTTCCATTCTGAAGGTCTTTTCAAGGTCACGCAGATGTGGCAGAAATGCGTAAGTTCAGGTGGTGGCTACATTGAGAAGGAATAAGCACTGTGCCAAATTTCAATTTTCTCCATCTACTCCTTCATGGTCAGGCTAAAGATTTATGAGAAGCCCCTTGTATGTCTTCTGTTTCTTATTATGTTGCCCATCTGGGTCAGCCCTCCCGGTAAACGTCTCCGTGGATTCCCTTTGCCCTTTCGCCACCACATTTTCCAATTGTCACTAAGTGGTCACGTTTGTTTCTTCTCTAACACGTGTGTTTGTCTTCTTGGCAAGCCGAAAAATAAAGTATGTCCACGTATAATTTCTCGAGTCAGTGTGCAAGGTTTATTTGCCTCTTAAAGAACTGCCTGGAGTTTTCGCTCAGTCTAATTTATTTCTTGCATTTCCGCCATAAACTCGGCTGCCATTAAGTGCCTGTCAGGAGTTCACATACATGTTGTTGTTTACCAGCTGATCTTTCACGACATTGAATAAGACCGGCAAGATGTTGATTGTCACGCAGGAGAGCATATAGTTTACCCATTCTGCCAAAACCTCTATGAGCGTGAGCAGGAGAGCATATAGTTTACCCATGTTATTCTGCCAAAACCTCTATGAGCGTGTGCAGAAAACATGTCGCAGGCGTACAATTAGCCTTGAAATCTCCGGTAGGTCAGGCGTCAGCATCAATTGCCCGTATGCTGTGTCACTGCAAGCCATGGCATTCCAGACATTCTGCTTGTATTTCACATCCTGTGTTGTTGGCGTTCCTTCAGTGCACCGTGTGCTACACGAGCGTGTTGCGTTGCCTCTTCTCTAGTCTGCGGACTGAACCGGGAATATCAGTTGATGGGGCTTTCGTGATACCATGGGCATAACATGAGAAATACACTCACATCGTCGCTTGCATGCACTGAAGGCACAGAAACAGAGTTATAGATATCAAATGACACACTAGACCCACGCCTCCCCCCCCTCCCCCCCCCCCAAAAAAAAACATGAGACGAGCTTCGTGTGTTTTTAAATGTTGCATATCCCTTACAGGACGTTGCAGTCAACACCAGCATTTTTCAGCTGCTGTTGATGTACTACTAGGCAAGATTACGCTCAGTAGTTTGCCATTGCTTTCTGGGCGACTGGCTCACATACCCCCGCAAATTACCAGCGCGGCGCGAATCGCTGCCGATTCTCGCGCAGCTGCGTTACGAGAATATATGGGATTACGGAGAAAGTCGTTAAACTCTACGCCAGGGAGACCGGCGAGGTTAATATAAGATGTCAATATATAAGAAGGTTCTAAATCTCTAAATTGTTAGCTGTGTTTATTTATATGAGTCACGTTGAAAATAACAGACACAATAATAAAGTAGATGAGCATGAGGAGGGAGTAAGACACTGTTGGGAACATGTGAAGGGAGTAAACCACTGTTGGGAACATGTGAAGGGAGTAAAGCACTGTTGGGAACATGTGAAGGGAGTAAAGCACTGTTGGGAATATGTGAAGGGAGTAAAACACTGTTGGGAACATGTGAAGGGAGTAAACCATTGTTGGGAACATGTGAAGGGAGTAAACCATTGTTGGGAATATGTGAAGGGAGTAAACCATTGTTGGGAACATGTGAAGGGAGTAAACCATTGTTGGGAATATGTGAAGGGAGTAAAACACTGTTGGGAACATGTGAAGGGAGTAAAGCACTGTTGGGAACATGTGGAGGGAGTAAAACACTGTTGGGAACATGTGGAGGGAGTAAACCATTGTTGGGAACATGTGAAGGGAGTAAAGCACTGTTGGGAACATGTGGAGGGAGTAAAGCACTGTTGGGAACATGTGGAGGGAGTAAAGCACTGTTGGGAACATGTGAAGGGAGTAAAACACTGTTGGGAATATGTGAAGGGAGTAAAGCACTGTTGGGAACATGTGAAGGGAGTAAAACACTGTTGGGAACATGTGGAGGGAGTAAACCATTGTTGGGAATATGTGAAGGGAGTAAACCACTGTTGGGAACATGTGAAGGGAGTAAAACACTGTTGGGAATATGTGAAGGGAGTAAAACACTGTTGGGAACATGTGGAGGGAGTAAAGCACTGTTGGGAACATGAGGGAGTAAGACACTGTTGGGAACATGTGGAGGGAGTAAAGCACTGTTGGGAACATGTGAAGGGAGTAAAACACTGTTGGGAACATGAGGGAGTAAGACACTGTTGGGAACATGTGGAGGGAGTAAAGCACTGTTGGGAACATGTGGAGGGAGTAAAGCACTGTTGGGAACATGTGAAGGGAGTAAAACACTGTTGGGAACATGAGGGAGTAAGACACTGTTGGGAACATGTGGAGGGAGTAAACCACTGTTGGGAACATGTGAAGGGAGTAAACCATTGTTGGGAATATGTGAAGGGAGTAAACCATTGTTGGGAACATGTGAAGGGAGTAAAGCACTGTCGGGAACATGTGAAGGGAGTAAACCATTGTTGGGAATATGTGAAGGGAGTAAACCATTGTTGGGAACATGTGAAGGGAGTAAAGCACTGTTGGGAACATGTGAAGGGAGTAAAGCACTGTTGGGAACATGTGAAGGGAGTAAACCATTGTTGGGAATATGTGAAGGGAGTAAACCATTGTTGGGAACATGTGAAGGGAGTAAAGCACTGTTGGGAACATGTGAAGGGAGTAAAGCACTGTTGGGAACATGTGAAGGGAGTAAAGCACTGTTGGGAACATGTGAAGGGAGTAAACCATTGTTGGGAATATGTGAAGGGAGTAAACCATTGTTGGGAACATGTGAAGGGAGTAAAGCACTGTTGGGAACATGTGAAGGGAGTAAAGCACTGTTGGGAACATGAGGGAGTAAGACACTGTTGGGAACATGTGGAGGGAGTAAACCACTGTTGGGAACATGTGGAGGGAGTAAAGCACTGTTGGGAATATGTGAAGGGAGTAAAGCACTGTTGGGAACATGTGAAGGGAGTAAACCATTGTTGGGAACATGAGGGAGTAAGACACTGTTGGGAACATGTGAAGGGAGTAAAGCACTGTTGGGAACATGTGAAGGGAGTAAAGCACTGTTGGGAACATGTGAAGGGAGTAAAGCACTGTTGGGAACATGTGAAGGGAGTAAAGCACTGTTGGGAACATGTGAAGGGAGTAAAACACTGTTGGGAATATGTGAAGGGAGTAAAGCACTGTTGGGAACATGTGAAGGGAGTAAAGCACTGTTGGGAACATGTGAAGGGAGTAAACCATTGTTGGGAATATGTGAAGGGAGTAAACCATTGTTGGGAACATGTGAAGGGAGTAAAGCACTGTTGGGAACATGTGAAGGGAGTAAAGCACTGTTGGGAACATGTGAAGGGAGTAAAGCACTGTTGGGAACATGTGAAGGGAGTAAACCATTGTTGGGAATATGTGAAGGGAGTAAACCATTGTTGGGAACATGTGAAGGGAGTAAAGCACTGTTGGGAACATGTGAAGGGAGTAAAGCACTGTTGGGAACATGAGGGAGTAAGACACTGTTGGGAACATGTGGAGGGAGTAAACCACTGTTGGGAACATGTGGAGGGAGTAAAGCACTGTTGGGAATATGTGAAGGGAGTAAAGCACTGTTGGGAACATGTGAAGGGAGTAAACCATTGTTGGGAACATGAGGGAGTAAGACACTGTTGGGAACATGTGAAGGGAGTAAAGCACTGTTGGGAACATGTGAAGGGAGTAAAGCACTGTTGGGAACATGTGAAGGGAGTAAAGCACTGTTGGGAACATGTGAAGGGAGTAAAGCACTGTTGGGAACATGTGAAGGGAGTAAAACACTGTTGGGAATATGTGAAGGGAGTAAAGCACTGTTGGGAACATGTGAAGGGAGTAAAACACTGTTGGGAACATGAGGGAGTAAGACACTGTTGGGAACATGTGAAGGGAGTAAGACACTGTTGGGAACATGTGAAGGGAGTAAGACACTGTTGGGAACATGTGAAGGGAGTAAGACACTGTTGGGAATATGTGAAGGGAGTAAAGCACTGTTGGGAACATGTGAAGGGAGTAAAACACTGTTGGGAACATGAGGGAGTAAGACACTGTTGGGAACATGTGAAGGGAGTAAGACACTGTTGGGAATATGTGAAGGGAGTAAAGCACTGTTGGGAACATGTGAAGGGAGTAAAACACTGTTGGGAACATGAGGGAGTAAGACACTGTTGGGAACATGTGAAGGGAGTAAGACACTGTTGGGAATATGTGAAGGGAGTAAAGCACTGTTGGGAACATGTGAAGGGAGTAAACCATTGTTGGGAACATGAGGGAGTAAGACACTGTTGGGAACATGTGAAGGGAGTAAAGCACTGTTGGGAACATGTGAAGGGAGTAAAGCACTGTTGGGAACATGAGGGAGTAAGACACTGTTGGGAACATGTGAAGGGAGTAAAACACTGTTGGGAACATGAGGGAGTAAGACACTGTTGGGAACATGAGGAGGGAGTAAGACACTGTTGGAAACATGAGCAGATAGTAAGGCACTGTTGGGAACATTGGGAGGGAGTAAAACACTATTGGGAACGTATGAAGGGAGTAAAACACTGTTGGGAACATGAAGAGGGATTAAGACACTATTGGGAACATGAGCAGAGATTAAGACATTATTGGGAACATCAGGAGAGAGTTAAACACCGTAGTGAACTAGAGAAGGGAATAAGACACTGTGGCAAACTAGAGAAGGGAGTAAGACACTGTTGGGAACATGAGCAGGGAGTAAGACACTGTTGGGAACATGAGCAGGGAGTAAGACACTGTTGGGAACATGAGCAGGGAGTAAGACACTGTTGGGAACATGAGCAGGGAGTAAGACACTGTTGGGAACATGAGCAGGGAGTAAGACCGTCTGTTTAGAACTTGAGGAGGGAGTAAGACACTCTTGAGAACATGAGGAGAGAGTAAGACTCTGTTGGAAACATGAGGAGGGAGTTAGACACTGTTGGGAACATGAGCAGGGAGTAAGACACTGTTGGGAACATGAGCAGGGAGTAAGACAGTCTGTTTAGAACTTGAGGAGGGAGTAAGACACTCTTGAGAACATGAGGAGAGAGTAAGACTCTGTTGGAAACATGAGGAGAGAGTTAGACACTGTTGGGAACATGAGCAGGGAGTAAGACACTGTTGGGAACATGAGCAGGGAGTAAGACAGTCTGTTTAGAACTTGAGGAGGGAGTAAGACACTCTTGAGAACATGAGGAGAGAGTAAGACTCTGTTGGAAACATGAGGAGGGAGTTAGACACTGTTGGGAACATGAGCAGGGAGTAAGACAGTGTTGGGAAAATGAGGAGGGAGTAAGACACTGTTGGGAACATGAGGAGGGAGTTAGACACTGTTGGGAACATGAGCAGGGAGTAAGACAGTGTTGGGAAAATGAGGAGGGAGTAAGACAGTCTGTTTAGAACTTGAGGAGGGAGTAAGACACTCTTGAGAACATGAGGAGAGAGTAAGACTCTGTTGGAAACATGAGGAGGGAGTTAGACACTGTTGGGAACATGAGCAGGGAGTAAGACAGTGTTGGGAAAATGAGGAGGGAGTAAGACACTGTTGGGAACATGAGAAGGGAGTAAGACTTATTTGGGAACATGAGGAGGGAGTAAGACACTGTTGGGAACATGAGAAGGGAGTAAGACTTATTTGGGAACATGAGGAGGGAGTAAGACACTGTTTGGAACATGGGGGAGGGAGTAAGACATATTTGGGAACATAAGCAGGGAGTAGAACACTCGTGTGAAAATGAGCAGGGAGTAAGACACAGTTGGGAACATGAGGAGGGAGTATGACACTGTTAGGAACATGAGGAGGGAGTAAGACAGTGTTGGGAACATGAGGAGGGAGTAAGGCACTGTTGGGAACATGAGCAGGGAGTAGGACACTGTTGGGAACATGAGCAGGGAGCAGGACACTCTTGTGAAAATGAGGAGGTAGTAAAACACTGTTGGGAACATGAGGAGGGAGTAAGACACTGTTGGGAACATAAGCAGGGAGTAGGACACTGTTGGGAACATGAGCAGGAAGTAGAACACTCTTGTGAAAATGAGGAGGGAGTAAGATACTGTTCGGAACATGAGGATGGAGTAAGACACTGTTGGGAACGTAAGCAGGGAGTAAGATTCTCTTTTGGGAACATGAGCAGGGAGTAAGACACAGTTGGAAACATGAGCAGGGAGTAGGACACTGTTGGGAACATGAGCAGGGCGTAAGACACTGTTGGGAACATGAGCAGGGAGTAAGACACTGTTGGGAACATGAGCAGGGAGTAAGACACTGTTGGGAACATGAGCAGGGAGTAAGACACTTTTGGGAACATGAGCAGGGAGTAAGACACTGTTGGGAACATGAGCAGGGAGTAAGATTCTCTTTTTGGGAACATGAGCAGGGAGTAAGACAATGTTGGGAACATGAGCAGGGAGTAAGACACAGTTGGGAACATGAGCACAGAGTAGGACACTGTTGGGAACATGAACATGGAGTAGGACACTGTTGGGAACATGAACATGGAGTAAGACACTGTTGGGAACATGAGGAGGAAGAAGGAGAGAAGTCTTTCATTCTGGTGAAAAAAATGAAAGAAAATACGCGTTGATAGAGGTATGGGAGAGATCAGCGTTTCTGTTTGAAAGAGAGGAAATCGTGTCATTCTGATTGGGAAAATGAAAGAGGGGTAAGATACTATAGGAAGTAAGAGGGGTCAGATACTATAGGAAGTAAGAGGGGTCAGATACTATAGGAAGTAAGAGGCGTCAGATACTATAGGAAGTAAGAGGGGTCAGATACTATAGGAAGTAAGTGGGGTCAGATACTATAGGAAGTAAGAGGGGTCAGTTACTATAGGAAGTAAGAGGGGTCAGATACTATAGGAAGTAAGAGGGGTCAGATACTATAGGAAGTAAGAGGGGTCAGATACTATAGGAAGTGAGAGGGGTCAGATACTATAGGAAGTAAGAGGGGTAAGATACTATAGGAAGTAAGAGGGGTCAGACACTATAGGAAGTAAGAGGGGTAAGACACTATAGGAAATAAGAGGGGTCAGATACTATAGGAAGTGAGAAGGGTCAGATACTATAGGAAGTAAGAGGGGTAAGACACTATAGGAAGTAAGAGGGAGGCGTGCACTTCCTTGACAGACTGGTAGAGAAATGTGCGACTCTTGGCGAAAAATGAGAGAAATGTCACTTTACAGTTAAATGGAAGAGACATCAGTCACTCCATCCCTCAAGTGAAAGAAGACGTATGAAAACTGCTCTCTTAGAGGGACAATGAGAGCAAAGCCTGCTTCTCTTATGAAATACCCAGCGCGAAAATGTGGGAATGAGGGAAACTATCGGAGACGTCACAGACCTGGAGCCGTTGAGGAGCTGGTAAATCTTGGCTGGAGCTCTCGACAGTCGACGACACAAGCAATAAAAGCAACCACAAACCGGGCCGTGGTTGGCATCTGATTGGTAACATGTGCTCACGGCCTTCCCGCTATAGGGCATGCTCCGACAGACGTGAGATATGTGCTCACGCGCAATCTCCTGCCGCGACTTTATTGACACAGTTGTGGCTTGCGAAAACGTGTGTGTCTGGATATACAAGTGTTTGATACGGCGCGCATTACTAATGTTTCGTTATGTTGTGGGTGAGAATCAAAGACTCTTTTGAGTGTCTGATGACGCTGTCTCCTCCCTTCCTTCCCTCCTCCCCCCCCCTCTCTCTCTCTCTCTCTCTCTCTCTCTCTCTCTCTCTCTCTCTCTCTCTCTCTCTCTCTCTCTCTTGTGCCATGCGAAAACATGTGTATCTGGACATGCAAATGTTTGATATGGCGCGCATTATTAATGTTTCTTTATGTTGTGGGTGAGAATCAAAGACTCTTTGAGTGTCTGATGAGGCTGTCTCCTCCCTCCTCCATATCTCTCTCTCTCTCTCTCTCTCTCTCTCTCTCTCTCTCTCTCTCTCTCTCTCTCTCTCTCTCTCTCTCTCTCTCTCGGCATGCGAAAACATGTGTGTCTGGACATACAAGTGCCATAACTGTCTGAAGGAGAAGTTAAGTGACGGGGTGTGTAACGTTTGCCATAACTGTCTGAAGGAGAAGTTAACTGACGGGGTGTGTAACGTTTGCCATAGATGTCTGAAGGAGAAGTTAACTGACGGGGTGTGTAACGTTTGCCATAGCTGTCTGAAGGAGATGTTAACTGACGGACGTCTGTAACGAACCAACTACGTCGCCGTCAGAAGAGAAAACTTCAGCGCGTTGAATCTCTCAGCCGTGCCGACCTCCACTAACACCTAGCTGAATGCAAATGCTAAAAGATGGTGTCAGTTTACCTTTGGCGGAGTTCATTGAGCCGCGGGGTCCCAGTACAATCCCCTGGACTTACGCGCCACGTATTCGGTTTCATGCCCGGACATCTTGCAGTTATTAACTGTAGGGCATGAGTCAGCGTTGTTGATCTAGGTTCCAGCCCGCCTGCGTTAGAAAGTACATGTATGCAGGAGAAGCCCAGGCACAGCATCGAGTCCCATTGTCAGCATAGAGACTTACTTATGACTTGTGTAATAAATCCTCAGGGGAGGTGCACTCCTGGATGGTGACACCAGACCCGCTGAAGACACAGTGTATAGACAGTTGTACAGGCTGCCAGTTGATGGCTCCTTGTCGTTAGTGCTAGTAAGTGAGTGATGTCGGCACAGGAATCGTTGTGTTGCCTTCTGTATATAAAGAGATTATGACTATATGTCTGTTCTGTCGTGAGTTCAATCTGTGATGTGTTCTCGTAATTCTTGTCTGTGTCATAACATTTTATTATTCATTGTTTATGTTCACAACATGCTTCATATTACCATGTTTTTGTTCCTAAGTGAAAGGTAACATGCGTAATAGATAACATATAATTGGTGTGAGAGCAGAGTGGTTGAAAGGCCGGAATGTAATACGGTCCTGCGTGCTCAGTTTGTGACCCTTTGAAAATAAAGTATGCTCGTTCGTCCTCTTTCCCCCCTCGCTTCTTCTACAATGACATAACAATATGCGTAAATATAAGAACATCGAAAGACAATATTTTCACTATGTGAATGGAAGATGCTTTATACAAAATGTAAAATGAATACAACACATTGTATTTGCCTGTTTTCCCGGAGTTCTGATTGTCTTCTTCTATGTATAGTTCTCAAGCTGTTGTTGCCACATAGGCTGACTCGAAATGTGACAGCAGCTTTTGCATGTCTATTGTTTATTTATACAAATCCAAGATATTTTTTTATGGGGGGGGGGGGGGTCCTTTTCTTGCGTGCCTTCCTTGAAGAATAATGGTTGTCAGAGGCGTATGGCAAGCTACATGGCGAATCCAAGAACATGTTAGAAATTACACAACCTTCCCCCTCCCCCAATCTCCCTCCGCTGTTCCACATTTTCGCGTCTTGAACTTTGGGTTTTTAATGTTATCCATTGAAACATATGGATTGCTTATTTGTGACTGTGCTCTTTTAGTTGTCTAGCTAAGTTTTGTTTGTTCGTCGATAAAAACTGTGGTCAAAAGTTCACTCCCCTCTCTCTCTCTCTCTCTCTCTCTCTCTCTCTCTCTCTCTCTCTCTGTGGGGGGGGGGGGGTTGTTTTTCATTTGAACGTCTTAGTTATATTATGTGTTTATTCGTGTCTCGGTATCGACTCCAGCACTCACTGTTATTTTAAATACTATAAGATGAGGACTTGCAATGAGTGTAGATCAATGCTGTTTTCAAAAGTAGCTATCTGGTGTTTAGGTGCTAACGTAATAACTGTCATTACTAGACAGTTAAAGACATAATTGTGCCGAAGTGACATATTTCCCGAACCTAGGAGATAGATAGACATACTGTCTCGGCGACATGGGGCAGCATCATCAGTGGGATTGATCCAGACCACCGTTGACGGACATCTGTGTTAATGCATGAACGTCTACACCCGTTGTCAGGGAACATGATGGTTATGACTAATAATAATATGCGGCAATATCCTACAAATCTAGGACAGAGGAGGCAAGATAATAATTAGGCCTCACTGTGACAAAAGAGGAAATATTTGCGACAGAGTAGATAAAATAGTAATCTAATATTAGTGGGATAATGCCATGCGTGATTAGTACAGAACGAGTTGAGCGAGTTAGTTAAAGAAAATGGAGGGAATAAAGATGTGAAACTTTCTGCACCAGAAGCGTTGTTATCTGTCCAAGAGTGGAAATAGCTTATATGAAAAATGACGAGTGCGTGACTCTCAAAGAAGCTAAATACAAAGTGGAAGCAGCCACTATAGTATACTATTAATCATATGTAGAAGTACGAGAACACGTGATGTGATGGTTAGGACTCATTGTAAAGTGTCAGTTTACATCACACGTTTCTTGTAACTGAAAGTGTGAAATGATAATAACACAAACACAACAGGCCAACAATAAACATACAGAAATGGGGCAGACCAATGAACTTTCCCAGTGATTCGGATGTCAGTGTTTGACCTGGCTCTAATCTCATGAGATACTTTCTCACTAAACATTTCACAATGCTTGTTCATATAACGTCAACTCAAAGACAGACCTTGATCCCTGATAGCTGGCAGCCTGCCTGGTGAGTGACTACCTCTAGCTGTGACCTACTTTCACTCACCCCAGGCTTTCTTTTTCATCATTGACTCCATGTCAGAACTGTTTCCCTGGGTCGGACTAGGCCGGTCTGAAAACGTTTTACACATGAGTGGTGGTAACACGATGACGATTCCCTCCAGTGTGTGAAAGTTAACCGCGTGTTAACGCTGCATTTATTAACTAAATCAGGGTGTACGATTAGCCATGATTCTCCCAACACTGACCACATGATCATAACAAAACACACAGTAAGCGCAACGTTTAGCTGGATGACTAACTTACTTTAAAAAAATGTTATTTCGGCATCAAACCTAAGCACAGACAAGCAAGTAATTGAGCCTGCTTCAAGCCAAGTGGCGTATTGGCTATATGTTATAGCCCCATATTTATCGTCCGATCTACACTCCATGGGTGAAGTGTTCAGTATAACACCGGACGCCTTTGCTTGGTATTTTGCAGAACGCTAAGCCCTTTTTGTACTGGCACATATTCATAAGAGACAAGTGAATATCCCGGATATCCATATCCCAAGAGTTGCAGGGACTATCGAAAAGGCACTTTTAGTCGTCTATTAAATAATACCTGTATGCCATTACTTCTGGGGTACTAGGCCTTTCTGGGAGTTGCTGCATACTTACAGTTCACTACACCGATAATAACTGCACCTCGAACACCAGTTCCAGTGCACACAGTTCGGCCCTACACATAAGGGTACTACTAAAGGTTGCATGATTATTACGACAACATTTGTATGTTTAAGAAACAGATGATTAAATACCTAGGTTCACGAATCGCCCTTATATTTCACATGTGTGAGTGTATACCCTATTATGCTAATATAATCGGGAATCACAAACGGGGTAACATTACAGATAAGTGAGTGTCGCACACACAACACACACACTCACACATATACATACACACGGGCGCGCGCGCAAGGGGAAGTCATTAAGTAACAGGAATGTTACGAATAATTGTGTATGAGGGATGGTGTTGTCGTTGTGCATCAACAGTACTCCTTTTGAGAGAAGTCCGCGGCGTTTCGAGCGTAATCTCCCTTTTCTGAAAATAACCAATATAGGCATTTGATATCCCTAAAGATGGTCATCATTACCTCCCCGCAGATTAATGCGACTTGAATTGTTTCTTAACCTTCAACAGCGGCTGTTTCCACTGCACGGAATTCCTCTTACTTTCTGGTTAGTAATGATGTAGACAGGAGTCGTCTCCTGGCACAGTTTGATGGAGAAAAGCATCTCCTCGAGCGTTATGCCTAAATGCTCCTTACAAATCATCTGCCCTGCACGTTTGTGATCATCGGAAAGCTATCTTGAGACCCAACTGCTGCACACTTGTCTATAACCGAGATCATCATGGACAATTGTGTACGCAGCACGGTGACTCATGCTGAAATCCACGGCTATCTATTCTCATCAATAGTGAGTCGCCTGTTGTCATGGACTAACTTGTCCATCTGCCGTTTCTTTGTGTCATTTGCCACATTTGCAGGCCTCCCACTGTCAATGACATTTGTCTTCCATTTTGAAATCTTTCTAACAAGTCATACACTCTTCTCTGACCCAAATAACTGTCTCTATACTTATCACGAGGTTCTTTATGATAAGTGCGTGATATGGTCGTTGTCTAGGTAACGATACTCCTGGTGTGTCAATTGAGCTATCCAACTGTCTTACAATATAACTCACCCCCGCAGTGCACATTCACCAGTCATTAAACAAGATTAAGTTGGCGCACATACTCCTTTATTGCAGAAAGAACACGGACAAACGGAACATCCTTATATATCCAGAAACAATATAATCCATAGAATATAAATATCCTCCTCACAATTTAACGAGCACACATCACTGCCTTTCTCAAGCCTGCTTAATCTCAAATCCACAAGACAGGTAATCCAGCTCCTATCCACAGCTGGACCTCACACAATACACCCACACAATGGGTCTAGTCTCCACTAACTATCCAACCCACTCTGGGTTCAGGCCTCTATTAACTATCCAACCCCCACTGGGTTTTAGGCCTGCATTCACAACTGGGAGAACAACACTGCAAAAGAACTGACCCACAGTCAGTCTAAGCTCCCACGTATTAGCCCACCGATCCGCTCGGCGCTAAAACATCAACTGTCCTCCCGCGACCCGACTCCTCAGTCGGTCCCAGCTTCCACTGACCAGTCAAAGTTTTCCACTGTCTTTTAACCCTGCTGTGTAGCCCCCTCCCTGGGCTCCCCACAACATTACACCCCAGCCTAAAACTGTCTCTCCCCCCATCCACCTGGGGGTCTGCATTCACCCTCACCATTATTTCTCATGGCTGGTTGTTTTTCTCGTAGTCCCGCTACACAGGTCACTCACCTCAATGTCAATGACCTAGGCATATGTCAATACTGAACCATCATTCTTCTGTAGATTTCACGTTTCACATCCTCTGACCAAAAACAACAATGATAACGAATACATGTAACATCTTGTTCTTCCACGGCGCAAGTCGATAGTGGGACAGCAAATTTATAGAGAGACGGCAAATAAACTGGTTTAGACTTCATTCTCACAAGAAAGTGAAGTCCAATTAGCTAACCCTGTGTGCGTGTAATAAAAGCCATTTTGTAATTGCCATTACTCATGCGATGACGGTCAATCAGACCGTGTCGCGCTGGTTTTAACGTCCTGGTATGGGAGCCGGTCGTTCAGAAAGCAATGGCAAACTACTGAACGTAAAACTTGCCAAGACATCAACAACAGCAGTAAAATGTTGGTGTTGACTACGTCCAGTAAAGGATATGCAACTTTTAAAAAAAATATATTCATGCGCAGACTGAGGTACGTGAGGTATTGCTTAAGAGCCAGTTTGTGTCCTGAAATAATATTTTCCATTGTCCACGCCCTTCCATGCAATTTATAATAAAATTCCTGTTACTGAATGAATTCACCTGATACAATGATCTTGTATCATATTTGCCTCACTGGGTTGGCTAAAGAGCCCGCTTCCAGAAATGGGATAATAGTGGAAGTTTAATGATGATGATGATGATGATGATGATGATCATCATGATGATCATGATGATCATCATGATCCAAAAATGTTTCAGATGTCGTGTTGCATAAATGTGAGCTTTAACTGTGAGCGTGATATCTAGGAAGTCTGAGACCTGAAACGGACTTTTGCTTCTATTGGAATGAGGTTGGTGTAGAGCAGGGGTGGGCAAACTACGGCCCGCGGGCCGCATGCGGCCCGCCAAGTGATTTTATGCGGCCCGCGAGGGCATGTAGAAATAAAAATTGTTAATTCGTTTTTAAGTTATTTTGTTGAATTTTACAAAATTTCATGTACCGTTATGATGAGTGTCAATAACAAACGTAAGATTGAAGATGAATGCCGTGTTTTTAATGATGAATGGACAACAAAGTACTGTTTTATAAAAGTAGGTAGCAAATCAGTTTGCTTGTTGTGTCGTGAGACAGTGGCTGTCTTCAAGGAGTACAATTTAAAAAGACATTATCAAACAAAACATTCCGATTTTGGATACAATTTAACGAAGAGAAGGAAAGGAAATGCCTTGAGTTGGTGAAAAATTTGGAGAAACAGCAAACTGTTTTCACTAAACAGTCTTTCAATTCAAGATGCTGCAACTGAAGCTAGTCTTGTGCTGTCACACAGAATTGTAAAACAGAACAAGCAATTTTCTGATGGCGAGATCATCAAGGAATGTTTGCTAGATGCAGCAAACATTATGTGTCCAGAATAAAAAACCAGATTTGACAATATTACTTTATCAAGGAGAACTGTGGTCAGACGTGTTGACAAGATCAGTGACAATTTGATGCATAGACTTCAAGATGCAAGTAAGCAATTTTTGTTGTACTCTCTTGCAGTGGATGAGAGTACCGATGTATATGATACTGTCCAATTATTGACATTTATACGTGGAATAAACACTTCTTTCAAACTCAATGAAGAGTTACTGAGTGTTGAGTCACTCAGAGACACAACCACAGGCCATGATATATTCAATGCTGTTACTAACTGTATTGAAAGAACTGGGCTCGTGCTTTTACTGGGAAAAATGTGGGTCTGGTAAAGTTGATAAGTGATAAGATTAAAGCAGAATATCCAGATCACACATTACTACCACTTCACTGTGTGATTCATTAAGAAAGTATGTGTAAAACTGTTTTGAATATCAAGCATGTTATTGACCCACTTGTCAGTGTCATCATCCTCATCAGATCAAGAGGACTTAATCACAGACAGTTCAAGGCATTAATTGACGATTTGGAAACTGAACATTCCGATGTCTTGAACCACACCAATGTTCGATGGCTGAGTCTCGGCAAGATGTTGAGGCGAGTGTGGGAACTCAGAGAAGAAATAATGATGTTCCTAGAGATGAAGGGCATTGCATGTGACTTTAATACTAACATTGCCAATAAAGATTGGCAGTTAGACTTTATGTTTGCCATTGAAATTATGGAAAAGTTAAATGAACTGAATGTCAAACTTCAGGGCAATGGTGTGTTTCCACATGAATTGTATGTATATGTAAAATCATTTCAGGCAAAACTCTCACTGTTCTCCAGACAAGCAAGTGAAAAAAGATTTTGTCACTTCCCTTTGCTGAAACAAGAAACCATTTCTGGTGAAATGACTGAAAAATACAAAGCCCAATTAGATGCATTGATTGAAGAATTTGGATGGAGATTCCAAAATTTCAAGAAATTAGAGCCATAGTTCAATATTCTCAGTTCACCTTTTAGTGCAGAAGCTGATACAGCCACAGAGGACATACAGTTGGAGCTGCTTGACTTACAAGCAGATCATGACCTGAAAGAGAAATTCAAGACAGATGGTTTGCTGTATTTCTATGGATCTTTATCATAAGAATCATTTCCCAACTTGAAAAACTTTGCAGCTAAACTTTTATCATTATTTGGATCAACATACATTTGCGAACAAGCATTCTCTTGCTTGAAGATCAACAAATCTAGGAATAGGTCTTTATTGTCGGGCTGCAACTTGCATGCTGTCATGCGAATTTCAACAAGTAAACTTGCTCCATATGTCAAGAATATTGTCAAAAAGTGCAAGCAGTTACATACATCTCATTAGAAATCAACAACTGTAGTGACAATGTAGTCGCTGTGTGTCTAACTTAAAGCCATTGATAGATAATAAAGAATGTTTGTTGTAATAACAAGTTGTAAAATCTTGTTAACAAATTAGTAAAAGTTTTTGTCCATGTTGTCAAATATAATGTTTAAGTGTATAAGTAAAATAAAATTGCAATAATTAGTTATTTATACTGCTTAATAACCTATAAATAATTAATAATTACTTATTGTTATTGGTTGCTGTAAACAAAATGTATATTTATATATATGTATGCGGCCCGCCAATAGCTTTACATTTGTCAATGCGGCCCTCCGCACGAAAAGTTTGCCCACCCCTGGTGTAGAGACATCCCTCCCCACCCAGTAACGAAGAGGGAAGCTAAATGGTCGCAAGACAAGGACCGGTTTCACAATGGGCAGGAAATTGTGGCACCTAATTACTTGCGGTATACCCACAGGCTGGGCACCTAATCTGGCCAATCTCCCAAGGAATGCCATGTTTCTCCGCACTTGTAAAATGCCCAATGTGCAGAGACATCGTTCGACATAACATAACAGCATAACATAACATAACATTTAAAACACATAACAGCAGGTAACATAGGCATTTTTGAAGCGCCAATGTATAACTAGCACATCACGATGGTTTACTGGAACTTCGATCTCCAACCTGACAGGCGGGACTTGGTTTTAGAATTGAACAGAACTGAAGTTACGACACTCCGAACTCGCCCATTAGCTCGCTCTCTCTCTCTCTCTCTCTCTCTCTCTCTCTCTCTCTCTCTCTCTCTCTCTCTCTCACACACACTCTCTCTCTCTCTCTCTCTCTCTCTCTCTCTCTCTCTCTCTCTCTCTCTCTCTCTCTCTCTCTCTGCCGCAATAGATTATGTAGTGTATGGATGCTAACCACGCCAGTCTCACTCACTCTGGTTGGATACTCATTTACGTGTCCACGCAATTGACATGTAGCACTAGTTTCAGTTTGTATTTAATGTTTCTGCAGTCTGCACATTGTTGCATAAGCACGCGTCTGATTACACAGACGTTATTGCTTCATTACGTAAACTCTTGAAGATGTGTCCGTTTGAGAATTTTCCATTGTTCCTTTAGGCGGAGATATTTACCACTAACCGTCAGTTTTGGTCATGGACCATAACTTTAGGACGGGAAAATCCCAACTGCACCTCCACGTGTTAGAGGATGGAAACACACTACGGTGTGGCTAACACAGCTCTGGGGACCGAGTATCCACCGGAATAAGTGGACAACTCTGCAGCTGAGCAGAGCAGGGCACTAATTTGTCCTGACAGTCGGAAATGGCTGTCAAAGGCAGAGGTAAAAGACCACCATGTGAATGTGGAATGCAAGGAGAAACCACCACATTATCTTCCTAAGATTTCATGGCGACACACATTTCAGAAATAGTGAACGACGTTAATGGCTGTGTCGCTTGTCGTCCCTTGGGGGAAGGTGGAACCAAAAAGCACACCTGTTAATTATCCTTGTCTAGGTTTTCCTCTGATGGTGGACCTTTGTCTACATACCCCCTTTTATTTTTAACGTCTTTTAATCACTAACTCTCTCTCTCTCTCCAACAGACAATACCCCCTTTCACGTTCCTTCAGCACATACCTCCACTAACACAGGTTTCGAAGAAAATGATAAAACATTTATTGCAGAAAAGTGTCAGTTGAGTGTGCAATGTAGGTGTGTGAATATATGTGATGTGATCTATCTTAAATGTGTGTCATAATCTAGTATCGGATCAGCATCAGAGTTTGTCATCATTATACAGCCATTCAACCTCACAAAGCACATAACGTAGAATCTCTCACCCGGCTGCTGCTCTCTGACTGATGATGATTTTTCTTCCCACTCTGTTCTTGAAACTCGTAAATAATATAGTATCCACGGATTTATTTTTGTTAGTTTTTGTCAGTCACATCACATGTATAAATCCGTTCAATGGGAAATTATTATAGTTCAATGAATATCTGATCATCAATGTTTGCTTCACTTACTTAGGGTCCTTTAGTTCTTCACACCCGATATAACGGTCGGTAATATATTCCAGGTATTAAAGAAGATAAACACCGATTCAAGCACATATAGTCTGTCCACTGCAGTTTGTCACTTCATTGAGCATCTCACGTAGAGTGCTGCAGTTAGTTTCGTTGGTCATTTTTTTTTTCACATTAAACTGACATTCGTGTTGAACATGGTTCACAGCTTCATATCATTGATTACTTCCCCCTAGTCTGACCAATTACTTCTGTTCAGATTGGTAACCACTTTCAATGTCAAGTGCAGGGAACCTGTTGAGTAAAACAACAGCTTGTGAGAGAAACTCAACTCCGACCTATGATATGTGAATGTAGGTAATTGGCTATATTCAGAAAGTAATCTCCCTAGATCATACTAGAGTTATACTCTTATATAAGACAGAATAGTCAGCACTCTACCCTATACAAGGTAAAAGAAAAACACGCTAAAGCAAAGCACATAAATCCTAGTATAGACTTATCCTTCTGACTGTACAGACACCTTACTCTACACAACTTAAATCACTCTTCAGCCTAATGCTGTCGACTCTCTATACTACGTTTACACACGAAAATCCCTATGCTAGCTTTTTATTCTACATCTATATATATATATATATATATATATATATATATATATATATATATATATATATATATATATATATATATATATATATATATATATATATATATATATATATATATATATATATATATATATATATATATATATATATATATATATATATATATATATATATATAATCACCTTATTTACAAATTCCGGCCTAGAATTATACCACTTAATTCCATAAAGGAAAAGTGCGGGTCGACTTTACACAACCTAGACTTAGTGATATATATTCAATTTCGGCACTCAATTAACTCCACACCCGCCAGTATTAAATGCCACCTTCAACTGATTTTTTACAACAGTAAATTTAGTCCAAAGTTCTTGGCTGGACTACGTCACTTGTTATTCTCTGAACCCATCAGCCTTTGTTCTCTTTCCGCGTTGATTGATCTCCGTACATCAGTACTGATCACCGTCTTGTAATAAAGACGATCTCCATTTCCATCGTGTTTCTCCGTTAGATCAAAGGACCTCGTTCACAGCAGGTCCACGCGATCCAACTGTTTGATCCTGCTCCGAACTTCTCTGAGACCACGCGCTTTACGTTCCCGTCTTTCAACAGTACGGCGATTGTTTGAAGTAACGATCGTTTCCAGGACCGTCACTTTCTCACTTAACTGTTTCGTCATTTAATCCATCAGGATCGTTGCCTGCCAGCCATATCATGACAGGCTGTCTTAGGACATCCTCGTCCGGTAGGGACAGTCATGAGCCACAGGTGACACCAGACCGTCATCCAGCTACTGATGGCAAAACTAAAACAATAACTAAACTAAATAAATTTAGAGTAGGAACATGGCATGTTTGGACATTAAATGAGCTAGGAAAGTTAAACAATGTTCTAAGAGAAATGGAAAACATGAAAATGAATATACTAGGCATAAGTGAGATGAGATGGAAGGGATCTGGCAAAATTATAACCGACAAACACACAATAATTTCAAAACAATGTTTTCCCGTAGTGAATTTGAATAACGAAGACACAAACAATAGATTGCACGATTTATTGCCTGGCATATTTCGCTGCATCTGGAGAGGACACACATGAAAAAGGTGCAGGAATAATGTTTGATGAAAATACAGCCAAATCTATGACTGGATACTGGTGCATTTTAGATAGAGTTATAATGGTCAAAATCAAAGGCAAACCAATAGATATAAATATTATACAAGTATATGCACCAACAACAAACAGTAGTGATGAAGATATACAAAACTTTTACGATGAAGTAGAAATGGCAATAGCCCAAATTGGATCACAAGAAATAAAAATAATACTGGGGGATTTTAATGCAAAAGTACGAAAGAAATATTAATGATATGATAATTGGAAACACATGGTTTAAACACCATAAAAGACGACTATACACATGGAAAAGCCCGGATATTAAAATGCGCAACCAAATTGACTACATACTTATTAATAAAAGATTTAGAAATGCATTAATTAATGTAAAGACAATGCCTTGTGCTGACGGTAACAGTGATCATGTGGACAAATAAAAGTAAGATTAAAGAGAGGGAAAAAATGGTTAATAACTTGAGACTTAATAAAGAGGTTTTGAAAGTAGATAAAGAAATTCAAGAACAATACAGACTGACTGAAAAATAGGTACAATGCAATAGCTAAAATAGAGAGTATAGATGAACAATGGGAAATGTTAAGGGACTCCATTCATCAAACTAGCAAAGAATTATTACCGGTGAGAAGCCAAAAAGCTAAGAAAAAATGAATGAATGAAGAAATCTTAATGCTGATGGACAAAAGGAAACATAATAAAAAAAGAGTATGCTAAGATAAATAAAGAAATAAGAGATAAATGTGTGAAGGCAAAAGAAAGTTGGTTAAACGAGCAATGCAGAAAAATTGAATTAAATTCCATTGAAGATTAAAAAAAAAGTATGCACAGACAAATCAGCGAGCTCACAGGAAGAAAAATAAGAATAAATACACGGTGTTTGAAATCAAAAACAGGAAAGATTTTATTAGAGGAAGGTGCTATAATGAAGAGGTGGAATGAGTATATAAGAGAATTATATAATGGAGAAAGGGAAGAATTAACAGAAGAAAGTAACTTAGAAGGCCCACCTATTCTAAAAGAAGAAGTCGCAGACGCTATGAAACATATGAAGAAAGGAAAAACAGCTGGGCCAGATGAAATCATAGTAGAAGAATTAGAAGTATTGGGAGAATTTGGGGTAGATATATTAACCAAAATGCTGAATGATATTTACAGTAGTGGATATTTACCGAGCGATATGCTGAAATATGTATTTATAGCAATACCAAAGAGACCAGGAGCACTTGAATGCTAAGATTTTCGTACAGTTAACCTCATAAACCATGTCACTTAGCTTCTACTCAGAATTATAATGAGAAGAACAAGAAAGAAAATAAAAATGGAAATTAGTGAAGAACAGTATGGTTTTATGGAAGGAAAGGGTACAAACAATGCAATATATATATTTCGAACACTAATAAAAAGATCAATAGAGAAACAGAGAGACATATATTTATGCTTCATAGATTATACTAAGGCATTTGATAAAGTAAAACATGATGAGCTGATTAAAATGTTGGAAGATGTCAACATTGATGGGAAAGATTTAAGAATAATAAAGAATATATACTGGAACCAAGCAGCAGCTATTAAAATGGGAAATAAAGAGGGTAGTTACGAACAGATAAAGCTAGGAGTACGACAGGGGTGTGTCTTGTCACCCGATCTCTTCTCCCTGTATAGCGAAGTAATAATGAGAGAGATCAAAGAGAAGCCAGGAATACTAATCGGAGGATATAATATAAACAATATACGCTATGCAGATGACACAGTATTGATGGCGGATAATGCATCAGACCTACAACAATTGTTGGACAGTGTAGTAACAGAGAGTGCACAGAACGGACTGTCCTTGAATATCAAGAAAACAGTAACAATGGTGATATCAAAGAAAATGGGGACGCCAAAATGTGACATAGAAATAGAAGGGGAAATTCTCAACCAAGTGGATAATTTTAAATACCTAGGGGCACTTATAACATCAGATGGAAGATGTACAAAAGAGATTAAGAGCAGAATATGGCACGCAAAGACAGCATTTCAGAAAATGAAGAGTAGCTTATGCAATTAGTCGCTATCAATGAATGTAAGAAAGAGAGTGCTAAAATGCTATATAGAACCAGTTTTGCTGTATGGCAGCGAATCTTGGAATGTAAATGAACAAATTAGGAAGAACTTAGAAGCAACAGAGATGTGGTTTTGAAGACGAATATTGCGAATTCCTTGGACTGTCAGAGTAACCAACAACGATTGCCTGAAAGAGGCTAATGAAACTAGAACACTATATACAACAATAAGAAAGAGACAAACATCTTTTTTTGGTCATGTGATGAGAAGAGAGGCATTAGAGAACATCGTGACAACTGGAAAGATCGAGGGGAAGAGAGGCAGAGGCAGACCAAGGGAAATGATGATGGACGGACTGAGACGGTGGCATGGAGGAATATCATCAGCAGAGTTGATCCAGAACACCAAAGACCGAGATCTGTGGAGAGCCATGAACGCCTACGCCAGCCGTCACGGCACTTGATGATGATGTCAGGGAGTACATATTATTGATAACATTAATCACGTGTTATGCGTCCGCTATGTAAGAATATAAATGTGGTTGTAACTGATTGTGCGCACGTGTGACTGAGCGTGAAATGGTCGTACAAATGTAGTGGTTCCCAAACTGGTGTGTATATATACGGAGGCATAGTGCCTTTCAAGTCTACCATTAACCCTAAAAGACTTGTTGTGAATCAGACGGTAGGTTTTTACATGTTTTACACAATAAAATTGAACCTGAGAATGTTATGCTAACATCCACAACCCTCACCCCCTCCCCCAGTTTGAATGAAGTTGACGCTAAACCGTTTCGGATAAACACCAAAAAAAAAAAAGAGTGCCATTGGGCACGTGAAGAACATCAACATACTTCCGGTCCAATATGGCGATAGGCTCTCGAGCTGTTAATGCCTCTGGAGTGTTTTTGCGTTTGTCTCCGGTTGGTTTGCGCATTTTCCCCATGTTGAACTGGTAGTACATGGTTTCGTCGCCCGGCTACTTAGTTAGTGCACTGTGGAGAGACACTGTGAGATGTGGATTTTATCGAGGACACCAGTCCTCGGTACTTTATATTATGAACTACATGCTCAGAAAAATGGCGCTCGGTCGATTGCTGAACTAGCTGGTTTTGATTTATGCAGTAATGTGTGTGCAGCTGCTGTTTTTCTAGTGACTGCCGCTTCCATCGATGATGAACTGCAATTTTAGTGGCGGTCATTTGGTGTTGGCATTCTTGCAGCGGCCTTATGCATGTATGCCTGTGCGTGCTGTTAGTTTTTCAGGACTATTGTTTGTTTCACTTTTCACATGGGACAGTGAGAAACATTTTTGTGTGATATTCATCGGCGCAGGAACTGAGCAGTATGGGTGACCCTTTGCCGTATGTTGGAACCAAAACTAGTGGCGACTAACGACTAACATCAACAATCCCTCGGCAGTCGGAGATCGAAACAAGTAGAAAAGGCTGATAACCAAGTTATATTTCTCAGTTAAACAAAACCTCCCCACGATATCGAATAATAGCATAGCATGTATAGTACTGGTGTACACACATCTGGATCTTAGTACAGTTGTATACCCATCTGGATCTTTGTTGATGGGCGGAGTTCGTGCAGTTTTCATTCTCCCCGTGTGTGATAAATAAGATGACTGGAGCACTAATTAGGATCCGTGGGCAATGAAGGTGAACCCCTGTGAACACCACAATGACCGTTTTTCGTAGTATGTGTGGTTATCTTCTTGTATAATATGTCGTCATCTTCTTGTATAGTTAGTCGGTTATCTTCTTGTCCAACTGTCTTCTTGTCCATCTATTTTCTTGTCCAACTATCTTCTAGTCCAAGGTATCTTCTTGTCCAACTATTTTCTTATCCAACTAGAAGATATGGAAGGAATCAACATTGGGGGGAAGATACATCAATAACATTAGATATGCAGATGATACAGTCATGATTGCAGACAATGAACAGGACCTGCAACATTTAGTGGATGCGGTTGTAGCACACAGTGAACAACTATGGTTAGAATTGAATAGTAAGAAGACACAGATTATGGTCGTCACTGGGAAGAAGTAAATACCACAATGTAATGTACAAGTAAATGGGAATATTCTTAGGCAAATTAATCGATACGGTTATCTCGGAACAGTCATAACATCTGATAGGAGATGCCTTGAAGAGATTAGAACAAGAATTGCCATTGCGAAGATAGCCTTTTGCTGGATGAAAACATACTGACCAATAAACAGTTATCAATTGAAACGAGAAAAAGAGTGTTGAAGTGCAACATACTTTTGTATGGATGTGAAACGTGGACAATGAGCAGTCAAGCTGAAAAACATATGATGGCTGTGGAAATGTGGTTTCTGAGGAAAATGCAAAGAATACCATGGACAGGCAGAAAAACCAATGAACAAGTCCTTCAAGAAACAAATGAGGACCATAAACTGATTAGAGACATTAGACGTAGACAGTCAAAATTTGTTGGGCATGTTATGAGAAGAAATGACTTGTAGAACTTGGTAACAACTGGCAAGATCGAAGGGAAGAGACCAAGGGGAAGGCCGAGAAGTAAATACCTGGATGGCTTGGCCACGTGGAATTGTCGAGACAGGAACACGGAGCTGATCCACGACTCTGGTGATCGAGTGAGATGGTAACACATGACCGCCCACGCTTATCGACATGGCATATGATGGATGGATATGTCCGATTATCTTCTAGTATAATACGTCTGATTATCCTCTTCTATAATATGTCCGGTTATTTTTTTTTTATTTTTTATTTATTTATTTTTTTTTTTAAACTAATGTGTCCAGTTATCTTCTTATATAATATGGGTAGTATCTTGTTTATATTCAGTTATCTCGTAAATAGTGTAATATATTCAGTTATCTCGTAAATTGTGTCCGCTGTCTGTTTGCTGTATATGTACAGTTGTACACGTGTACGTATAATATTCCTGGTTATCTGGATATTCGTGTCCAAACACAACCCCGGCCGTACCCCCCCCCCCCCCCCCCTCTTCCTCCCAGCCTCCAACATGAACCGCGCTGAACACTATCAACCCAGAACATGGCCAACAGAAAGGATATTTATGAATTCGTTATTTTCTCAGACAAAGCACTTGGGTCTGGTGCCAGCCCTCTTGGAATCTATCAGACTTTCTGCCCCGCCTGTCTCGATTTTAGGGTGGCAAATGAATATAAGCACACGGCACAATAGGTGGGGAAGTGGGGCGGGGAGGTGTGGGTAATGATATATTGAGTTATAGAGCACACAAGGGGGGGGGGGGAGCTGTAAGTGGGCTGAATGGAACGACTCGATAATGTGCTGGCATTCTGTGATGGCGGTAGGCGGGAGACCGGCTGGAAACAATACTGTTGAGAAACCAGTTGAAAGCACACAGAACATAACTTAGAGCTTTACAATGATAACATGACTGGCTGACACAGCCGAGGGGTACTACTTACAGCGATAGCGTCGTGGCTAGACACCGTCTCCCGACCTGAAAGTCATGGATTCGAATCTGCATCGGCGCGGATGTTGACAATTTATCAGAGCTCTCAGGTCGGCATAGTCTAAAATATAAATCGGGAAATGTTTGGGGAAGTAAAATCGGTTTACATGATTCTGCCCACATACCCTATTGCCCACATACTCTATTGCCCACATACCCTATTGCCCACATACCCTATTGCCCACATACCCTATTGCCCACATACCCTATTGTCCACATACCCTATTGCCCACATACCCTATTGCCCACATACCCTATTGCCCACATAGCCTATTGTCCACATACCCTATTGCCCACATACCCTATTGCCCACATACCCTATTGCCCACATACCCTATTGCCCATTAGGCAAACTGCTGGGAGATATATGGGCTCCAGCTCTGTCGTGTTGTGTGACTTTGTTCATTCAGCAGAATTACACAAGCTGCCAAATACGCAACATATGTTTTAATACCTTAACCGTGACACGTTCTGAGGACATCTGGGCACACTCTGTTGGGAATCAACTGATGCAGAGACAACAGTGCAAGCCATGTAACATAAACACCTGTCCACATTGATCTGTTAGAGTCGGCAGACGAAGCAGGCGCGTTTGCTGTCATAGAGTATGATATAAAGTGTCAAATATAGCACGTAAGTTGAAGGACTTCATTGTGACACTTTGTAGACAAGTCGTGATACAGTCACTTATAACTGCACCCACGTCCTTCGGTGAAACTGCGACCTCGTTTTGAGACGAGGAATTTGATTGCCATCTGTCTAACTAAAGCGTTCAGTGTGTCTGTTAACTCGTCTGTTGTGTGGAGTCTACTGTCTCTCGGTGTCTACTCTCTCTATCTCCCGGTGTCTGTGAGTGTCAGCCAGTTGGTCTGTTTACAACAGACACAATATACTTTCCTTATTTCCTATATCAAACATTATTTACATTAATCCGCAGTATTTTTATAGTGACTTACCTTACTTTAACCCATTTTGCCCCATATTGTCAAACTTGCAATACTATAAAGAACACAATCATGCGATAGAGCAGTGGTTCTCAACCGGTGGGAATTCCCCCCACCGCCCCCTCCCAGCGGAGAATTTTAGGGTTTCCAGGGAGGTTGGAGAGGGGGGGGGGGGGGGTTAAGATTATTTCAAGATCGCATTAATACAAGAACCATTTACTTGATATTGTTTTTCCCTCTAAATGTTACGGTTCTGTACTTCTCGCCCTCATGAAATTCGTTTTATGACGTAATTAGACCCGCAAATCACATTTTATGTAGATATTTAGACTTGTTCTAGTATGTGTTATTAAATTTAGCTTCCATTTTTATGTATACTATGTAAGAGGGGGGATTTATAGGGAGGAAATTCAAAAGGGGTGGGGGGAATGACGTTCTGAACAAATGGTAAAGGGGGGCATGGGCCAAAAAAGGTTGAGAACCACAGGGATAGAGAATAATATGTATTAACTTCCTGAGATTAAAAGAGATTATTTACAATAACTAGCGAGGACTTGACCATAACTTGTATAACACCAGGGAAGCCAACGGTCATAAATCTTAAAGTATTAAATAGTCACACATCAAGTGAGAAAAAAGACAAGATGACATTACACGTCGTGCAAATACGTAGGACATCGTGATATATTTGTAACTGGCAGAGTCAGTATGTACAGCAAGCAACAGGTGGGACACGCTGCAGACAATCAACCCACTTGCCACATGGAACAGTCGGCAGAGGGGAGAATCACTGAATGAAATATTTATACCTCCACCTGTCTGTGGTGCTGTAGTTTAGTAGAAAGTAACAATGCGTTTTGATATTTTTAACTTTAAACCTTTAAGCTTAACGGTGGGTCTTTAACACGTTTACATTGTGTTGTAGTTATCAAGTCAGAGGCGTAACAGACTACTGTCGTAGGTGTAGATAAACAGTTGTAACTAGTATGTATCTAGTGTAGCAGACTACTGTCGTGGGTGTAGATAAACAGTTGTAACTACTATGTATCTAATGTAGGACACTACTGTCGTAGGTGTAGATAAACAGTTGTAACTACTATGCGTCTAGTGTAGCAGACTACTGTCGTGGGTGTAGATAATCAGTTGTAACCACTATGTATCTGATGTAACGCACTAGTGGCATAAGTGTATATGAACAGTTGTAACTATCATGTATCTAGTGTAACAGACTGGTGTCGTAGGTGTAGATATACAGTTGTAACTACAGTGTATCTAGTGTAACTTGTAGATGTTTGTAAACAGTAGTAGTTACCCTATCTTTAGTGTAACAGACTAGTGCCGTAGATCTTTATAGAGGTAGGCATGTAGTCAGGTAGAAATTGCAATCATACGCGCATTATATATATATATATATATATATATATATATATATATAGCCTTATAACCAGCTCTTCTTGTGCGTGTGATTGTGTGTGTGTGTGTATGCTTTAAATTAAAACCGTAATAACGTGTGAAAGAATAGAAATTGCAATAACCATGCTATTGTCTTATAACCTGTCAATATTATTGTTAAGTATGTCAAGAGTGTTAAGCACATGCTATCTCGGTGCAGACGAACACGGTGACGTTATTAGAACTGTTTAACGATGGCTTCCACACTTTTCACATGCACCAAACGTTTTTTGGTCAATGAAAAAGTGAAACCTATAGAAATTCACCGAATGAAGGTCCAGTATGGTGATGCAAGACCTTCAGTCCAGCAAGTGTATGAGTGGAGTAGTAAGTTTCAAAACGACGTAACTTCAGACTTTTCTGTCCAAGGAAGAGGTGCAGCAGGTGGTGTATGAGTGGTCACACATGCGACCAAGGGAATTTTATGCTGCAGGAATCCAAACATTTTATCGGCGCTGGGGGATTTGCATCGAACGCGGTGGTGACTACACTGAAAAATGATCATTTGTTCTTTATTTTTTCATAATATATTCAGAAGAAAAAAAATTAAGGTTTTCGTTTGAAGCCCCCTCGAAATATATACACATTTACACACCTACCTACCGTCTGCTTGTCTATATGCATGCTAGTACTCGGTCCTCGCGGAAGCACACACTTACATTAGTCAGCATTCTTCCTTCTTTCATCTCCTCTCTCTCTCTCTCTCTCTCTCTCTCTCTCTCTCTCTCTCTCTCTCTCTCTCTCTCTCTCTCTCTCTCTCGTCGATGAAACAATTACAAACACATATGGTTAAACAGTTTGAGATCTCTGTTTTGCTGCCTCAATCAAAGGTTGTTCATATGTTCGCTCCTCCCTGGCTTCCGCGTCCTGGTTCATTCATGTTAACCCTGCTGCTAGTTAAAATAACACTTCTAAACAAGGCTCCCCTCTCCAACCACAACAGCTTACATTCCTCTCGTGGACCTTGGATTCTAGCTTGCTCTCTCCCGCAGCATGCTCTTTGAGGCTAGTCATAGTTTGGCCATCCTCCCCACCTTGTGCCACTTCACACTAGGAAGTCTTATCACCAAGAAGAACAAGAGAAAGTCCACAACGAGAACGAATGGTACCCCATGGCTGCACGCAGCAAAACTATTCATCCCGATAGCACAATCTCCACACAATAATTGCAGGCGGCGGTCAGATACGGTTACATCCTGCTGCATCCAATGGCGTGCCAGCATTCAGGGCGCCATGGACTGGATCTAGGCAAGCAGCTATGCTGTATGTATCGTGTACAAATTGAACCTAACGAGTCTGTACACGGGCACTAGTTGTAGAAGGGAACAGATGAAACTGTAGTGTCTGTGCACAAACAAACAAATATATAAGCCACAGAAGCTAGGAATGAAATGGAGCTGATGGATGAAATAACATAGACTCAAGGCATATGTTTTGGGAATACTAAAATATAAGCCATTCATATAAGACCACAACAACTATTCCAAAATTAAAGAAGGTGGGTCGTAAGAAATGGATGACTGTGGAAATTTTACACTTAATGGAAACAAGAAGACTCAACAAAAATAATCCTGCCAAATATGAAGAAATTCACAGACAAGTCAGAATATTATGTAGGAAGGCAAAAGAATCATGGCTTGAGGAAAAGTGCTTAGAAATTGAAAAACAACACAACAGTCAAAATACCAAATTAGTGCACAAAAGAATTCAGGAACTTACTAATAAAAGAACAAGTACATCAACTGGTTGTCTAAAAACTAAAGATGGCAAAATCATAATAGAAAAAGATCAGATTCTACATGTATGGACAGATTATGTGAAAGACCCGTATAATGATAACAGAGAGTAACAGTATGCTATTAGATTTAATAATGAAGGACCAGAAATTTTAAAGATGGAGGTTCAAAATGTTCTTAAGCATATGAAAGCTGGCAAGGCCCCCGGTGCAGATAACATCACAACAGAAATGATTAAAGCTTTAGAAGAATTTGGACTAGAGCAAGTCACTAGACTGCTGAACACATTATATGATACTGGAGATATACCTTCTGAATTATGTAATTCTGTATTTATTGCAATCCCAAAGAAATCAGGAACTTTAGAATGTGATCAACATAGAACAATTAGTATAATGAGTCACATCACAAAGATTTTGTTACGAATTATCATGCAAAGAGTGAGGAAGAAAATACAACCTGAAATAGGGGAAGAACAATGTGGGTTTGTAGAAGGAAAGGGTACAGTAAATGCTGTGTATATGCTGCGAACAGTTATTGAACGTGCTTTAGAAGTAAACAAGGATATACATCTTTGCTTTATTGATTACACAAAGGCTTTTGATAGAGTTAGACATGTCAACATTGTGGATATGCTTGCAGATCTACACATTGATGGGAAAGACATTAGACTTATAAAAAACATATATTGGAAACAACAAGCTGCAATAAGGATTGATAATGAAGTAGGACAATATGAACCTATTAAGAGAGGTGTTAGGCAGGGATGTGTAATGTCTCCAGATTTTTTTTCCCTATACAGTGAAAATATTTTCAGAAATGTAGAAGATCTAAATGGAATCAGCAGTGGAGGACGAAACATAAATAACATTAGATATGCAGATGATACAGTATTGATTGCAGACAATGCACAGGATCTGCAACAATTAGTAGACGCTGTTGTTGTACACAGTGAGCAGCTGGGGTTGGAATTAAATTGTAGGAAGACACAGGTTATGGTCGTCACTAGGAAGAACGAAGTACCACAATGTAATATACAAGTAAATGGGAATATTCTTCAACAAGTGAATCGGTTCAATTATCTCGGAACAGTCATAACATCTGATGGCAGATGCCTTGAAGAGATTAGAACAAGAATCGCCATTGCGAAAGTAGCCTTTAGCAAGATGAAATAAATTCTGACCAATAAAATGATGTCAATTGAAACGAGAAAACGAGTGTTGAGGGGATACATAGAGCCTGTTCTTTTGTATGGATGTGAAACTTGGACAATGTGCAGTCAAGCTTAAAAACATCTGATGGCTGCAGAAATGTGGTTTCTGAGGAAAATGCAAAGAATACCATGGACAGATAGAAAAACCAATGACCAAGTACTACAAGAGACAAATGAAAATCGTAGATTGATTAGAGAAATTAGACGTAGACAGTCAAAATTTTTTGGACATGTTATGAGAAGAAATGGACTGGAGAACTTAGTGACAGCTGGCAAGATCGAAGGGAACAGACCAAGAGGAAGACCGAGAGGAAAATACCTGGATGGTTTGGCCACATGGCATGGACGAGACAGGAACACTGAGCTGATCCACGACTCTGGTGATCGAGTGAAATGGCGAATCATGACCGCCCACGCTTTCCGGCATGGCACATGATTGATTGATTGATAAGACCGTGCATAATGCCGAAGACAGGCGAGCAAGAGTGGGGAGTTGTTAAACATGTGCGTGTTTTCTAACTAGTAACGGCGTGAATATGAATGAATTGGGTCCAGAGAGAGAGACAGAGACAGAGAGAGAGAGAGGCTAAGAGAGAGAGAGAGAGAAAGAGATAGGCTAAGAGAGAGAAAGAGAGCGGCTAACTTTCGTTGTGGAGACGGAGTTGGAGAGTCGGTGTGATAAAGTTGTAGTGGCGAAAGTAGAAATTGGAAAGGGAATCAACGTTTATATCCGCGGTGGTTGTTGTCAAGGGATAGAGTAAGCAGATGGATGTCTTCTGTCCATGGAGAGAGGACAGAGATGTTGAGGAGGAAAGGGGTAGGATAGATAATAAATCGATTAACACTGGACGCGTCATGAATATGAATATGCCCGAAGAATTACAAAGCGAGACAATTAAAGGCATACAGATTGAGAAAGTTGCAGACATAATCAACAAAGTCATTGACTTACTTCTCGGTGCTGATCACACATGCCTGCAATGGCTTCAGCATTCTTAATCACGTTCAACTCTAGCTCATCCATAATGTGCCATGCCGATAAGCGTGGGCGGTCATGTTTCGCCATCTCACTCGATCACCAAAGTCGTGGATCAGCTCCATGTTTCTGTCTTGACCATGCCACGTGGCCAAGCCATCCAGGTATTTAATTCTTGGTCTTCCCTTTGGTCTCCTTCCTTTGATCTTGCCAGTTGTCACCAAGTTCTCCAATTCATTTCTTTTCATAACATGCCCAAAAAAATTCTGACTGTCTACGTCTAATGACTCTAATCATTTTACGATCGTCATTTGTTTCTTGAAGGACATGTTGATTGGGTTTTCTGTCTGTCCATGGTATTCTTTGCATTTTCCTCAGAAACCACATTTCCACAGCCATCAGATGTTTTTCAGCTTGTCTGCTCATTGTTCACGCTTCACATCCATATAAAAGTACAGATTCTATGTACGCGTAAACACAAGAAATAAATGTGGAGAACCGTTGAGGCCACTAAGACGATTAAACAAATAAACACACATAGTATTATTTGGCGCTCACAGAAGAAGAAGAAGAAGAAGAAGAAGAAGAAGAAGAAGAAGATAGAGATTAGAAGACGCACTAGACAACATAAAATTTGAAAGCTATAATAGTTACCGACCGGGATCGAACCTGTCGCCTCCAAATGACGACGGCGCCTCGCTGTAGGAACAAGTGTACTTCGGACGCACGATCAACTAGACATTAGATTAGAGTTTTATGTTTTCTAGTGCGTCTTCTAATCTCTATTTTCTTCTTCAGATTCTATGAAGCACTTCAACACTCTTTTTCTCGTTTCATTTGATATCTTTTTATTGGTCGGTATGTTTTTCATCTTGCAAACGGCTATCTTCGCAATGGCAATTCTTGTTCTAATCTTTTCAAGGCATCTCCCATCAAATGTTATGATTGTTCGAGATAGCTGTGCCGATTCACTTGTTTAAGAATATGCCCACTTACTTGTATATCACATTGTGGTATTTCTTCCTTTCAGTGACGACCATAATCTGTGTCTTCTTACAATTCAATTCTAACCCTAGTTGTTCACTGTGTGCAACAACCGCATCTACTAAATTTTGCAAGTCAACACTATCCCATATATCTATTTATCATTTGGTAGTTTAGTCGGCGTCTCGGAAATAGTGGTGGTGAACGTAATTTCCCGAACCCAACGTGGCGGGTTGGAATCCCACTGCTGGAGATTAGGACCAGTTGGCCTTGCTTTGATATTCATAATGGTGTCAGCGGGGCCGTTCAAAAATCAGTGGCAAATTACAGTCAGTTCTCCAATCACAGTTTATGAGACTGATTGGTCAATTCTCCAAACACAGCTTATGAGATCGCCAATTCTTCAAACACAGCTTATGAGACTGATTGGTCAGTTCTCCAAACACAACTTATGAGAATGATTTGTCGTCCTCCAAACACAACTTATGAGTCTGATTGGTCAGTCCTCCAAACACAACTTATGAGACTGATTAGTCAGTCATTCAATCACAGCTTATGAGAATGATTGGTCCGTCCTCCAAACACAACTTATGAGACTGATTGGTCAGTCATTCAATCACAGCTTATGAGACTGATTGGTCAGTCCTCCAAACACAGCTTATGAGAATGATTTGTCAGTCCTACAAACACAGCTTATGAGAATGATTGGTCAGTCCTCCAAACACAACTTATTAGATCGATTGGTCAGTCCTCCAAACAACTTATGAGATTAATTGGTTAATTCTCCAAACACAACGTATGAGACTGATTGGTCAGTCCTCCAATTTCTGCTGATGAGACTGATTGGTCAGTCCTCCAATTTCAGCTGATGAGACTGATTGGCCAGTCCTCCAATTTCAGCTTATGAGACTGATTGGTCAGTCCTACAAACACAGCAATCTATACAGGAACAGGCCACACACAACATTTCCCTCACCGCCATTGTATTACTTATTACCGCCACTTATACTTGTATTACTTATTACCGCCACTTATACTTGTATTACTTATTACCGCCACTTATACTTGTATTACTTATTACTTATTACCGCTACTTATACTTGTATTACTTATTACTTATTACCGCTACTTATACTTGTATTACTTTTACCGCCACTTATACTTGTATTACTTATTACCGCTACTTATACTTGTATTACTTATTACTTATTACCGCTACTTATACTGGTATTACTTATTACCGCCACTTATACTTGTATTACTTATTACCGCCACTTATACTTGTATTACTTATTACCGCCACTTATACTTGTATTACTTATTACCGCCACTTATACTTGTATTACTTATTACCGCCACTTATACTTGTATCACTTATTACTTATTACCGCTACTTATACTTGTATTACTTATTACCGCCACTTATACTTGTATTACTTATTACCGCCACTTATACTTGTATTACTTATTACTTATTACCGCTACTTATACTTGTATTACTTATTACTTATTACCGCCACTTATACTTGTATTACTTATTACTTATTATCGCTACTTATACTTGTATTACTTATTACTTATTACCGCCACTTATACTTGTATTACTTATTACCGCCACTTATACTTGTATTACTTATTACCGCCACTTATACTTGTATTACTTATTACCGCCACTTATACTTGTATTACTTATTACCTCCACTTATACTTGTATTACTTATTACCGCCACTTATACTTGTATTACTTATAACCGCCACTTATACTTGTATTACTTATTACCGCCACTTATACTTGTATTACTTATTACTAATTACCGCCACTTATACTTGTATTACTTATTACCGCCACTTATACTTGTATTACTTATTACCGCTACTTATACTTGTATTACTTATTACCGCCACTTATACTTGTATTACTTATTACTTATTATCGCTACTTATACTTGTATTACTTATTACTTATTGCCGCCACTTATACTTGTATTACTTATTACTTATTACCGCTACTTATACTTGTATTACTTATTACCGCCACTTATACTTTTATTACTTATTACCGCTACTTATACTTGTATTACTTATTACTTATTACCGCCACTTATACTTGTATTACTTATTACCGCTACTTATACTTGTATTACTTATTACCGCCACTTATACTTGTATTACTTATTACCGCCACTTATACTTGTATTACTTATTACCGCTACTTATACTTTTATTACTTATTACCGCCACTTATACTTGTATTACTTATTACTTATTACCGCTACTTATACTTGTATTACTTATTACTTATTACCGCTACTTATACTTGTATTACTTATTACTTATTACCGCTACTTATACTTGTATTACTTATTACCGACACTTATACTTGTATTACTTATTACCGCTACTTATACTTTTATTACTTATTACCGCCACTTATACTTGTATTACTATTACTTATTACCGCCACATATACTTGTATTACTTATTACTTATTACCGCTACTTATACTTGTATTACTTATTACTTATTACCGCCACTTATACTTGTATTACTTATTACCGCCACTTATACTTGTATTACTTATTACCGCCACTTATACTTGTATTACTTATTACCGCTACTTATACTTTTATTACTTATTACCGCCATTTATACTTGTATTACTTATTACTTATTACCGCCACTTATACTTGTATTACTTATTACCACCACTTATACTTGTATTACTTATTACCGCCACTTATACTTGTATTACTTATTACCGCTACTTATACTTTTATTACTTATTACCGCCATTTATACTTGTATTACTTATTACTTATTACCGCCACTTATACTTGTATTACTTATTACTTATTACCGCTACTTATACTTGTATTACTTATTACTTATTACCGCTACTTATACTTGTATTACTTATTACTTATTACCGCTACTTATACTTGTATTACTTATTACCGCCACTTATACTTGTATTACTTATTACCGCTACTTATACTTTTATTACTTATTACCGCCACTTATACTTGTATTACTATTACTTATTACCGCCACTTATACTTGTATTACTTATTACTTATTACCGCTACTTATACTTGTATTACTTATTACTTATTACCGCCACTTATACTTGTATTACTTATTACCGCCACTTATACTTGTATTACTTATTACCGCCACTTATACTTGTATTACTTATTACCGCTACTTATACTTTTATTACTTATTACCGCCATTTATACTTGTATTACTTATTACTTATTACCGCTACTTATACTTGTATTACTTATTACTTATTACCGCTACTTATACTTGTATTACTTTTATGACTTCCCCTTCTTCTGGTGTTTCCGGGTGTATTTTTTATTATCTTTGCCCACTAAAGTCATGGCTAATACACCCGTCTTGATTTGTGTGAAGCTGACTGCGAGTTAAAGTATTGGGAAAATGCTGCATAGTTGATTCACTGAGAAAGCACTTTCTGCAGCAACGATCAGTAATTCAGCGAACCCTGTGCTGAGATATCAGCCGTTTTCAGGAAATTCATCCCAGGCGTGTTATCTATAAAACTAGATCAGTGTTTGTGAACTCATGCCTTTCCTAGAGGCCGGTTCCCCTACTTATCTGCCTAAAGCCTGTCTTCAAATATCTCATTATAAATCATTCAGTTCAGGTTTTAGAGGGCTTGCCTCATTCAGTTCTGAAGGAGTGGCAACAGTCGACATTTACCTCTGACAGGGCGGGCAGACTGTAGATAACCACAGCCGTTTAAAAGTAGATCTTCGCCGTTTGCTATTTGAATGTTGGGTTTGATTGGATTGTTGAGGAGCTGGCGGTGGCCGAGTGTTTAGATTTCTGGCATCTGACACTTAGGATACGGAATGTTGGTATTGTCAAGGCGTTTATCTATCGAAGACGAAATACGATGTAAAATTCAGCTAGCGATTGCCAGAACAAGCAAGCTGTATATCTCACTCCTAAAAAAAAAATTATCCTTGTGAATATCAGCTGCTGTGTACTATAATCATTGGGTTTTTAGCTGTTGTATTATAATGATGGTTTGTTTGCACTTTCTGGCTTGATTCATCCTTGTAAACTGGGTCATCATCATCATGAAGTGCCCTGACAGCTGGCGTAGACGTTCATGGCTCTCCATAGATCTCGGTCTTTGGGGTTCTGGATCAACTCTGCTGATGATATTCCTCCATGCCACCGTCTCAATGCATCCAGCATCATTTCTCTTGGTCTGCCTCTGCCTCTCTTCCCCTCAATTTTTCCCGTCGTCACGATGTTCTCCAATGGCTCTCTTCTCTCATAACCAAAGACAGCTGTTTATCTCTTTCTTATTGTTGTATGTAATGTTCTGGTTTCATTAACCTCTTTCAGGCAATCGTTGTTAGATACTCTGGCAGTCCAAGGGATTCGCAACATCCGTCTCAAAAACCACATGGTCTCTGTTGCTTCTAAATTCTTCCTAATTTGTTATTTACATTCCAAGAGTCACTTCCATACAGCAAAATAGGTTCCATATAGCATTTCAAAACTCTCTTTCTTACATTCGTTGATAGTGACTTATTGCATAAGATACTCTTCATTTTCTTAAATGCAGCTTTTGCCTGCCCCATTCTGCTCTTAATCTCTGTTGTACATCTTCCATCCGATGTTATAACTGCCCCTAGGTATTTAAAATTATCCACTTGGTTAAGAATTGTCCCTTCTATTTTATTTTGGTGTCACCATTTTCTTTGATATCACCATTAATACTGTTTTCTTGATATTCAAGGCGAGTCCTTTCTTTGCACTCTCTGTTACTACAATGTCCAACAATTATTGTAGGTTTGTTGCATTATCCGCCACCAATACTGTGCCATCTGCATAGCGTATATTGTTGTATTATAACCTCCGATTAGTATTCCTGGCTTCTCTTTGATCTCTCTCATTATTACTTCGCTATAGAGGGAGAAGAGATCCGGTGACAAGACACACCCCTGTCGTACTCATAGCTTTATCTGTTCGTAACTACCCTCTTTATTTCCCATAGTAATTGCTGTTACTTGGTTCGAGTAAATATTCTTTATTATTCTTAAATCTTTCCCATAAATGTTGATATCTTCCAAGATTTTAATCAGTTCTTCATGTCTTACTTTGTCAAATGCCTTATTATAATCTATGAAGCACAAATATATGTCTTTCTGTGTCTCTATTGGCCTATCTATTAGTGTAAACTGGGTGCCATCGTATAAACTGGTTGTTTGATAATTAGAAGAAAAAAAAGACCACACACACACACACACACACACACACACACACACACACACACATATATATATATATATATATATATATATATATATATATATATATATATATATATATATATATATATATAGTCTAAGACGACGTTGTTGAGCTGGTGCTATCTCCACTTAAGTAATTCACCATCTAATATATTCGACGAAGTGATTCTTCATTCCCTTATATCGGTATCTTTCTTGGGATAACCCTTACATTTACATATAAAAATTAAGCGTGAAGGTGATTTAACAACGGAGATTTTTGTAAAGATGTGAACAACACGACGCCTCAATATGTACCTTCTAAGGTGATACCTAAGTACTTCAGTTTACTCTCTCGAATAAGAGGTCATCCATTCAACATAATACCTGGGACATCTGCCCTGGCGATCCGGTTATCCAGGGAGTACCACACAACCGATGCCTTGTCTGGGTCTATAATGGCCCCTGCGTCCCTGCACCACTCCGCCACTCTGTTTGCTGTCACCTGTAAGTCTTTCGCCAAACTGGCCCTGTCTGTACACCAGTACATCATATGCAAATGTCAAGATTCTACCCACACCTGGTGTCTCAATAGCTGCGATTTTGCTGGTGTAGACATTAAAGAGCACTGGGGACAAGGCAGATCCCTGCGGCAACCTAGGTGTAACAGTACAGGTGTCAGAAGTCCAGGAACCAATACGCAGTGCAACCTTACGCTCATAAAGGACTGCCACAACCCATCTAACAAGGCAAAGGCAGACTTCCATGTCCAACAGTGTGTGTATCAACCGATCATACCTGACCCTGTTATACGCATCCTCCAGGTCAAGAGCTACCGCCACTTTCTCTTGTTTATCCTGGAAGCCCTCGTAGACATCAAATGAAAAAGTTTGCAGCATTGGCCCAGGTGTCCTTCTCAGGCCGGTAACTCCCGAGTCCTTGGGGAAGAAGATTACGATTTTCCAAATGTTGCTGGAGCCTATGTGCTACTATCTATTTGAGGACTTTGCCATACGTGTTTTGCAGGGTTATGATTCGGTATCCATTAAGTCTGGAGTGATCCTTACCTGGCTTTGGGAGTGGGACCAGGTAGCTATGCAGCCAATCGTGGGGTATTTCCGACGTATTGATGCTTATGTTGAAACAAAGAGCCATCTCCTCCAAATCCCCTTCATTTATGTTCCTCATATGGGAGTACCTCACCCCATCCGGACCTGGTGCTGTGTCTTTAGCCCGCTTCAGTACCCGTCTAATGTCCTCCACCTTAATCTCACAGTCCTCCTTCCTAGTGACCCGTGACAAGGCTTCTCTGACGTTATCTCTAATAGCCCTATCTTGCTGATCTGTCTGTTTTAAAAATCGCGCAAGAAGAGCCTCCCCTTTGTCCTTGTCAGTTGTCATAGGTCGGTTGTTATCATCATAAACGGTACCATTTGTACCAGGCATCGCCTGTCTCTTCTTCTACCGGTGCAGCCTCCAGAATTTTCCCAATGTCACATCCCCACCGATTTCATTGATAAAATGTTCCCTCTTCATTCTCTTTGCCTCTACTGTCCGGAGTTTAAAATTCTGCACTTTTACTTTTTTATATCTTTCAGCCTCTTCCGATTCTGTGTCAACTGATACCCCGGTAAGGTTAACCCGGTCAACAAATGCCCGCAGAAGTCAGATGGGTCGGCCTAACAGCGCAAGAACGCATCTCTGCTGTAAACTGGCACAACGCAATCACGTCCGGTAAAGAAAAAAAAAACTCCGGATGAACGAAGAAGAAGAAGAAGAAGAAGAAGAAGAAGAAGAAGAAGAAGAAGAAGAAGAAGAAGAAGAAGAAGAAGAAGAAGAAGAAGAAGAACACAGATAGACATTTTTCTGGTTAGTGGCCGTTATGCTGGAAAAAGTAAGGGTTATAAGACACGTATTCCAACCCGCTTGTAGTTTCCTGCACCAGCTAATGGAGTGTTGATAATTAGCGCAATACTCTTCTGTGTAGTTGCACTGGTGAAGTGTTGATACGGTATAGTGATCCAACACTATATGATTTGTATAGATTCCTGTAGTTCCATGCTTTCACAAGTCGCTCTGTTGTAAGTTTTGGACGCCGAACGTCATACAGCTGTGATGAAAAGACAAAACCATTACAGTCCACCATGGATACTTTACATTACGTATGTTTTGTACTTCAAAACATGTGTGTGACAACCAATATTATTTTGATGCTAGCGTTTAAATCATCTACAGAAAATAATAACCATCATGTTTTTAAATCAAAAGTACTATCTTTTTAACCAAGAAATATCAATAGAAAAAGAACGCATTTGACATTTTTGGATTATGAGGGCGCACCAAGACGTCATATGTAGTAAAATGTGTCATATTCTCTGCATTTCTCTCATTTTTCTTCTTTTCAAACCTTACGTCTTAAGTCACCGGAGGGTCTTTTCCGTGACTATATGTTTTGTGTTTGCTGATGAAGGCCTGCGGCGTCCTGTATGTTTCGTAATTCTGTAACGCTTCCTTCCTTTGTGTTATTTTATATAATATGTTACCGATATAGAGCTGCTTTATGTACTGTATTAGTGAGCAAAGGCGAATACACCCACTAGTGGACAGTTAGTGAGCACTGGTGAACAACAATTAGTGAGCAGTGATGCAAGCATACATACCAGTATTTTGTGGTAGACTGTCAGAGCTTTCATTTCTTATACACAACTCAGTTAGCTAGCTTTTTCATGTGTGTGTCAGCAAATGTTCAATCTGGAGAAACGATCAAATATTATAGTTGATATAACAAGTGACATCATATGCATGTGATAAATTTACACAGAATGAATTTGACACAATGTGACACCATCCATATGACCTTTATGCAGACCAGCTTTGACCTAGTGTGCAGGAATATATACATCCGACAAAGTATTGTGATATCGTGTGCATCTGATATATCTCGAGGTGTAAACCCGAATGTAGCACCATGTACCTTATTTTCTGAGAAATACATCAGCGACAACAATATACCGACTTGACGGTATGTAACGAGAATTTATACTACACATAGAGTACTTACCACTGTGGTCTCTTCGGTGAGTTGTTTTCGATAGGTCTTGTTGCAAACTTAGTGTCTTTAGCCCGCATTTGCTGTCCTTTTTATACAGACTGTGCGGCTGATGCAAAATAGAAAACATATCTAAACATGTTCAAGCAGGTTAACAATGGTCAGCACGCTCTCAGTTATCCTCCAGTTTTCCCCTAAAGACATGCCTGAACACGTTCACGCACGTTTACCGATGGCATCGCCGCGTGTTGAGTCACCCAGGAGGTCACCCTCAAGTCAGCCAACTATGCATTCAAGCTTCAAAATTCAATATGAACCTTAACCCCCGTCTCTTATCAAGGAACAAGCGTATTTATCTAGCCACTCCGCCCCTAGCCCACCCCTTACCAATGATCAGAAACACTTATCTAGCCACCCTACCTCTCGCTCACCCCTTAATAACGATCGGAAGCACTTATCTAGCTACTCCTCTACTCTCTCGCCCACTATCAACGAATTTTACTAAGCCATACCGACTAGAACCAATAATACCGGCCATCTTTACTTTTTTAAGGTTCTCATTTGAAGCTCTGAAACCGTATGATGTTAGTGTTAGGAAGCACGTATCTACTTACTTACCACCCCTTAACAACGAATGACACTAAACCATACCCATTACAACTAGTATTACCGACCAGCTTTACTTTTTTTATGTTTTAATTTGATGCTCTGTAACCGTATGATGGTAATGTATATGTCACTACATCCCTCAACAGATCATATAACCGCCATATTTACAGTGTTACCTATTACGGTTTTCATATCACACCCGTCTCAGCTCGAGAGGTTGAACCCGCTCGTCCCACTTCTGCTCCCCCACTCCACATCGGTCTACCCCGCCCCCGTACACACACACACACACACACACACATACACACACACACATCCCGATCATTACACCCGCTACTAACCACCATTTTTACTTTATTAAGGTTTTCATTTGAAGCTCTGAAACCGTATGATGATAGTGATTAACCCCGACCTCTAGAGACCACTAATAACTGCTATCTGTTAATTTCATTTGACACATAAACATTTTTAAAAATCTCTTTAACAAAAGGGAGAAAGCCGCAATAACACAGTCAATTTGTTATACATGGTTAGCTAAAATTTTAAAGCCAGTACGACAGTCCTTCGATCCAAAAATATTCAGAGATACATTCCAACTGGTGGAATTATTGGAAACTATGGACATAAATAACAAACACATGGCATCCATGAATATAGCCTCCCTATTCACTAACGTTCCATTAGAGGAGACAGTGAAAATAATAAGGGAACACATTGAAGACAAACTAAAATTAGGCATACCAACACCTATTCTGGAGAGGCTACTACTACTATGTACCGCCAACATACAATTCAATTTTCTAACTAAGTTATACCGCCAAATTGACGGAGTGGCCATGGGGAGTCCTCTTGGTCCTATTCTAGCGGACATCTTCGTGGCACATTTAGAAGAAAAGAGATCCTCAGACATCAACAACTTGGCCTTTTACCGTCGTTATGTGGACGATATACTAATTATCACCACAGACGAGCTACAAGCAACATCGTTCCAGGCCACAATGAACAAGACGCATAAAAACATCTCTCTATCTATGGAACACGAACACAACGATGCGTTACCGTTCCTAGATATTCTAATGAGACGTAGAGCAGACGGCACAATTCAAAGATCGGTGTATCGCAAAGGAACATGGACTGGCCAATACCTAAATTTTCAGAGCTTCACACCTATCCAGTACAAACTGGGCTTAGTACGGACCCTGTTTGACCGTGCTAGAAAGATATGCACCCAGGACACACTGACAGAGGAATTTGAAACTTGAAGAATGTCTTCAACCTGAATGCGTACTCCACAGGATTTATAAAGTGCCACTGCCAACAGCCCAAACCAAAACCAGACTTAACTACAGTCCCCAAACTCAAGGTATTCATCCAGCTAACCTTTCGAGGGGATGACGTAATGCAACGTCTACAAGACCGGCTTACTACAGCAGTAGGCCGAACATTCTGTGCTGCAACTCCAGTCATTAGATATAAAACCATACCAATTCCTACACCAGCAGTCAAAGAGCCTGTTCCTCTGTACGCCACAAACAATTGTATTTACCAATTCACATGTAGATGCCAGGCCTTCTACATTGGTAGAACAGAGAGACAGCTTAACAAACCAGTGTCAGAACACATACCTCAATGGGTCAACAAGATACAACACACAGGAGATGCTAGCCTCGTGGGGCCGACACACCGGAAGCTCCCTGCGTCTTCAATTGGTTGGCACATTGTCGAGAGCGGCCATGTGGTTGACAGAGACACTGCCTTTCGCGTGTTGTTTAACACACAAAATACTCGCTTGTTAAAATTTGCAGAAGCAATTATGATCAATCAACGCAAGCCAGAATTGTGCAAACAGAAAGACATGTTAGTCAGCTTAAAATTACCGTGGTAGATAATTGACATTACTGTGCGAATATGTGTATATTTCAACTTGGAGGATTTATCTAGTTAATTCACGTAAGTTATGTGATTTCTGCAGTATTTACCTGACGAGATGCAGCGAAATATGCCAGGCAATAAATCGTGCAATCTATTGTTTGTGTTTTCGTTATTCAAATGTGTTATACATGAGTTACATCCCTTGTTAGGTCATAGGTAAATTGTGGTCCGTTTTTGCAAGGTCACGCGAAGGTCTATATAACTCACATATAACGATTTATAACGTGACTACGTAGGTTGCGCACCTAAAATGCTAACCGTTTCCCGCATTTGTAACAACTGACGCTGTATCGAGTGTACCTTTTCGCCGAGAGGCCACAACTCTAACTATTCTCCTGTTGGGCATGAGTTTGCAACATTGGTGATTTTCGAGAAGTCTCTCTGGACGTGCTGAGACAGTTGATATAACCTGGCCGTTGATTTCTAATGATTTTCTATTGATACGATATTGTGTGCCAAGTGATTACAAAGGTGGCGTGCTGACAGCCAGTTCATGACACCCCAATACAGCAAAGCACGTACATAAAAAACATGCCCGTGTTCAGCAAACTGCAGCTTGCTGGTTATGTTTGGAGACGTTACGCCAATAGGGCTCTTGACATTTTCTGATATCAGCTTCATCTCTAAAAGCATAGTTATCAGTATCAAGTAGGAGGAACCGCGCCGCCTGAAGATGTCAAGAGCTCCATCACACGTTATCACCTCTCTGCTATAGATTTACATTCATGTTTGGCTGGGATATGGTGTGGCAGGTCATGGTGACATAGACAGGATAACATAGCCACTTGTGTTGTATAGTGTTATAAATGGTTGATACACTATAGTTGTCTTTTGTGGATTACACTCACATGAGTCAGATATCACAGTTGAAGAATATACTCTTCTATTTATCTTTGTCAGTCAAAGTGAGGGAAAGAACTTTTAAGAGCTAAAGTGAGCCAATCCTAATATACAGAAGGGAATCATTAACAATTAGCAGCCAAGTGAGGAATTATGTTAAAGGTGTGGTTTTATAGAAGAGTGACGAGGACATCGTGGACAGATAGAAAGAGCAATGAAGATATCTTGAAAGAAGTTACCTCACAAGGAGCTCTTTACTCACACCAGAAGACTGTCCACATTCTTTACGTATGCCATGAGAAGAGGCAAAGTGGTGTTTGTCCTCACGACGGAAAGACTGGAGGGAAAGAGAGGCAGACGAAGCCCAAAAGAGTAGATGCTGGACAGCTTAATATCATGGCATGGGGGAATGTCGTTATCAGAAATGATTGTAAGCAGAAGAGACAAATAGAAGGGTGTGGACAAACATGACCAACCTACACGGCATGGACTGTAAGAAGAAGAATTGAGTTCACGTGGAGTCTCCGTGGTTGTGGGTTTGTTTACCGCACTCGTTCATTGGTTCACGAGTGCAGTTTAGTCGGAGACTTCTGGGAGTCGTCGCTAGAAGACATTAAATACGCAGTACTAGATGTGTATAGTACCACCAAACTGCGACAGAAGACACAAAACAGACTAGGATAGGATGTTTAGTGTAGCAACAAGCTGCGACAGAAGACATTAAATACCGAGGACTGGATGTTTAATATAGTAAAAAACTGCAATATAAGACATTAAATAACTAGGACTGGATGTTTAATATAGCAACAAGCTGGGACAGAAGACATTAAATACTTAAGATTGGATGTTTAGTGTAGCAATAAGCTGTTACAGAAGACATTGAACAACTAGGATGTTTATTGTTGCAACAAACTGCGACAGAAGACATCACCGATTTCACAGATTTAATGTAGCAACAAGCTGCGACAGAAGACGTTAAATACCTAGTAATCGATGTTTAATGTAGCAACAACAAGCTGCGACAGAAGAAATTAAATACCTAGTATTAAATGTTTAATGTAGCAAGAAGACATTAAATACCTAGGATTGAATGTTTAATGTAGCAACAACAAGCTGCGACAGAAGACATTAAATACCTAGGATTGAATGTTTAATGTAGCAACAACAAGCTGCGACAGAAGACATTAAATACCTAGTATTCGATGTTTAATGTAGCAACAACAAGCTGCGACAGAAGACATTAAATACCTAGTATTCGATGTTTAATGTAGCAACAACAAGCTGCGACAGAAGACATTAAATACCTAGTATTCGATGTTTAATGTAGCAACAACAAGCTGCGACAGAAGACTTTAAATATCTAGTAATCGATGTTTAATGTAGCAACAACAAGCTGCGACAGAAGAAATTAAATACCTAGTATTAAATGTTTAATGTAGCAACAACAAGCTGCGACAGAAGACATTAAATACCTAGGATTGAATGTTTAATGTAGCAACAACAAGCTGCGACAGAAGACATTAAATACCTAGGATTGAATGTTTAATGTAGCAACAACAAGCTGCGACAGAAGACATTAAATACCTAGTATTCGATGTTTAATGTAGCAACAACAAGCTGCGACAGAAGACATTAAATACCTAGTATTCGATGTTTAATGTAGCAACAACAAGCTGCGACAGAAGACATTAAATACCTAGTATTCGATGTTTAATGTAGCAACAACAAGGTGCGACAGAAGAAATTAAATACCTGGGATTAAATGTTTAATGTAGCAACAACAAGCTGCGACAGCAGACATTAAATACCTAGTATTGGATGTTTAATGTTTGTGGTAGCAACATCAAGCTACGACAGAAGACATTAAATACCTAGTAATCGATGTTTAATGTAGCAACAACAAGCTGCGACAGAAGACATTAAATACCTAGGATTGAATGTTTAATGTTGCAACAACAAGCTGCGACAGAAGACGTTAAATACCTAGTATTGGATGTTTAATGTAGCAACAACAAGCTGCGACAGAAGACGTTAAATACCTAGTATTGGATGTTTAATGTAGCAACAACAAGCTGCGATAGAAGACATTAAATACCTAGTATTTGATGTTTAATGTAGCAACAACAAGCTGCGACAGAAGACATTAAATACCTAGTATTGGATGTTTAATGTTTAATCTTTGTGGTAGCAACATCAAGCTACGACAGAAGACATTAAATACCTAGGATTGATTGTTTAGTGTAGCAAAACGCTGCTGCATAATGGTTTGAGACAGTTGTTCGGTGTATGTGTTAGTCTCTACGAGTATGCTGCGCGGCTTGGACTTTGCCTGTAAAACTGATTTACTGCATTCCAACAGAACATATTTGTAAAAAGTGAAGCACCCTTTCCTAGTCCTTGAGACATATTGGGTAAATGGTGCTAGCTCCATATTGTTTGACTAATCGGCAGTCGTTGGGCGATATGGTCAAAATTCGGCTGGCCGCCTGTACTTCAAAGAACATTTCTGCTGCTCATTCCTGGCTGGGTTGAACTCTGTGAAACTCAGATCAATTAAAGAAGCAAATAAACAAACAAATCCCCGCTTCCTATGAGGATTCGAACACATTACCATCGGACCGTCTGGTAAGCGTGCTAACCACTGGCAACGTCCTCATGTTACACTGCGAACAAATGTGCTATAGGTTCTGTTTGTCTTCCTTCCGTTGACTGAAGGCAGTTGTCTTTCTCTTCTCCACAGCGGGAACTAGACAACACTGCCACGGAACTAGCCAACAGACAAGATGACAGTGCTGGGTCCAGGAAGCGTCTAGTGGCACAGTGTCGGGACTTCAAGAATAACACGTCTGAGGTGAGTCAACCAAGACTGTTGAAGTCACTCTTGCCTCTAGATATGGGTTCCTCGATTTACGACCGGAGATAGTCGCGCATCACACACACGCGCACTCACGCAAACACACACACGCACGCACGCAAGAACACACACACACACACACACACACACACACACACACACACACAGAGATCGAAAGTTATGAATGCATTAGCTTTCCCCGGAAATGGGTCTCATTAATTCCTGATTAAATAATTTTGCTTTGCTTAAAATGGAATTGGTCTCATCTATTCCTGAATGCTTTATGATTATTATTATTATTATTATTATTATTATTATTATTATTATTATTATTATTATTTCGTGAATTCCTCATCCATTCCTGAATGCTTAATTGCTCCGTGAAAGTTGGTCTTGTCAATTCCTGGATGGTTTATTGCTCCGTAAAAGTTGGTCTCATCCATTCCTGAATTATGTATTGTTCCGTGAAAACCTGTCGCATCCATTCTTGAATATCTGTTTTAAGCTTTCCATAGAAGTTGGTCTCATCCATTCTTAAATTCGTCAGCATTCTATGGAAAGAGCGGAGACAGATAGGAGGTGTCAGTAGACATTGATGTATCCTCCACAGACCGCCAATTTCCCGCTTACCTGAATACAGGCGTGGCATGTATGTTTCTGTGAGTCAGCAAGCAACCCAGCGATTTCTATTGCAATTAACTATTTTAAGGCTACCACTATTTGAGAGCGGAGTCCAAAAATACATTTAATAGCCATCTGGGAAGACAGATGTCGTCTCACATTACAGCCATTGATAGGTATTCCCTCAGTGTTGTATTTGCGGTGCAAATTTGTTTCAGAATCTGCCACTGACTGTGCCATTCTGGATGTCTGTAATTTCGCGTAAGGACACATGTTAACCAACCATTCTCTGTTTCCCTTGTCTTCAAACGGTGCTATTATCTCTGTATTTTTGGCATCAGCGGACTGATTCACACAGCCACATTTAACTCGCCTGCTGCATTTAGATATTGTTTGTTGCACAGAGTGCTTGCCCGGTGAGGCACTGCGCTATCAATCAGGACTGCTAGTCTGACAGTAATGCCTTGAATCCATTTATACTAATCCCCTTGCACGTTGCGTTGTTCTTGTTGTTTCTGAATCTTCTAGAAGGCTGGAAGCATTTTTAACCCTCAGGTCTGGTGCATTCGCATTCTCCCGAGCCGGTGCCAAAGTTCAGCCTGCAAGGATACTGTGTTGCAATGCTGTCTTTCCCTGTCCCCAAGCTTGGAAACCAGCAGGTGTGCAAGGTGGCTACTGTGACTTCACATTTGTTGAGAGACATATTGGCATGTAACCGAGTGATGGTTCAGCGCAACACACACGGGCAGGCTGGGGCTTGGCCGAAGTTAGAATTGTTTCCTTCAAAAGTTTGAGGTATTTCATGTTATGCAGACCCCACACTGAGCACACACTGTATACCGGGTGACTTTCAAGAAGATAGCGATATTTGTTATACATGAAGCAACAAATATACCAAGTATCGTAGCGATGTTTGTTTTGCATGAAGCAATAAATCTACTAAGTATCGTTGCGATATTTGTTATACATGAAACAATAAATCTACCAAGTATCGTAGTGATATTTGTGTTGCATGAAGCAATACTTCTACCAAGAATCGTCTCCAAAATGAAGGTTGGCTGCGACAGATTTCCAACGCGCTTGGTCTCTCGCTTTTATGACATTCTGACAGTGCTGTTCCTTCACCTCTTGATGATAGCTCCCACTTGTAACGGTGCCTACTTCTTGCTTATTGGCCCCCGACTGCTCCCTCTAGCATGGTATTTACCCTTCATGCATGCATTCATGCATACATCCATACACAAACACACACACACACACACACACACACACACACACACACACACACACACACACAAGGTAGATGGGGATTTCTTTTTTTTTAGGGTGGGGGGCCTCAAACATTGTGTCAGTAGACGAAACTTGCGTTCATCGTTTTGAGCTGGAGACTAAAAGACAGTCACTGGAGAGGCATCATCCTCAACCACCAGTGATGAAAAAATTCAAAATAGCTCTTATTAGCCGATAAAATTTTGCTCGCTGTTTTTTTTTTTTTTTTGGAGGGCGGGGGGGGGGGGGGGGGGAAGAGAGATTTGATGGGGTTATTCTCGTGGATGTGCTGCCAAAAGGTGGAACTATCGGTTTGAAAATTTACACCAAAACACTCACAAACTCAATCGTCATTACTACAGGGTTAAATCCTAACAAGAATCGAGAGAAAGTGCTTCTTTTTCACGACAACGCGCGTCCTCACACAAGTTTGCAAACAAGGGAGACAATCGACATATCTGCGGAACATACTGCCACATCCACCTTACAGTCCAGACCAGGCACCATTTGACTTATATCTTTTCGGTCCCCTTAAGAATGCTTTCCGTGGGACACAGTTTGAAGACAACGGGGAAGTGATTAATGCAGTGAAGAAATGGCCACGAGAACAGGACAAAATGTGGTACAGATCTGGGATGCATGCTCTTGTTTCTAGATGGCGTAAAGCGGTTTAAGTTGATGGGGATTATGTGGAGAAGCAGACATGTTTGCTGCACATGTGCACCAACATTGTGAATAAATTTCATGTGTATGTTATTAACAGTTAAGGAGATAATAATTGTGGTGCATAACTTTCTGATCTACCTCACGCGCGCGCGCACACACACACACACACACACACACAGAGAGAGAGAGAGAGAGAGAGAGAGAGAGAGAGAGAGAGAGAGAGAGAGAGAGAGAGAGATATGTCCTCATCTCGTAAACAATATTAGCTGCAAACACCGACCATTCATGAACAAACTTACAAAGAGCTAGCCACGAGTTGGTTGAGATCCTTTACACCTGTGGAATGAAGCCTCTATTCAGACCTCAGTGGATCAGAATAGCGTCTTACTTGTTTGTTTATTTGTCAGGCAATGTGCTTCATGTCTAACACCGTGCTTATTGTTTTTAATATTCGTTGTTGTTGATACCTTGCAGTCTTGACAGACCAAAGTATGTGAGTGGAATGTGGCCAATATTCCATCACAATGTCTGGGCAGAGCTTCAAAGAATCATGTGACGCCCAAACGACATGACCTCTCTCTCGGCCTAGTCTTGTGTATTCCAGAGGAATGGGTAACCAATACGTCTGGCACAAGGTAGCCTGCAGACGCTGGCGGCTCAGCGTCAATCCACCGAGACCTCACCACCACGAGCCGGTGGCGAGTTATGGCCAGACCCTGACACCCAAGGGACCCGGCTTAGAGGCGTTCAGCCATGTCCCACAGGTGAGGGCCTTGTACGAGCCCGGACCATGAGGGCGCGCACATCTGTCGATCACAAGTGTCCGGACCTGTGTAAAGCGTGCACTATCGTCAGACTCCCCACCTGACTTATAGCGGTCCCCGCGACCAGCGGGAATAGGCCCGCCATAGCTACCGCAGGAGATATTGCCTGTCTATTTGCAAGCAAATCTTCCATACTTCCACTGTGCGGATCTCGCGACCAGTGAGAATAGGCCCGCCGGAGATTATGCTCGTCTGCTGCGAACAAATCTCTACCGAGAGACTGAATAAGTAAAGAAACGATAAAAGTAGTGGTTGTAGTAGTAGATAAAAGTTGGGCTTGACTCTAGTCCGACTTTGTGAAGACACATGAAGGGTGTAGCATAGGTGGAAGCGCAAGCGCAATTGAAATACCACTACTTGTATCGTTTCTTTTTAATATACGCAAGCAAATAATCCCTACTGCCGTCTACGCTGTTCTTATTTACACTATTGGTACCCGTGTACCTGTGTTTGTGTGGCATTGGTATATGATGTTTGTGTTTGTTCTTTCTCCGTAGGGTCTTGGCATACCTGATTTCATCTCAATGTTGTACTATAGTGTGTGTGTGTGTGTGTGTGTGTGTGTGTGTGTTTTTTGCCTCAATATAAAATTGAATATCTCAGTTACCAACTGATGGAAAATAATGAGATTTAGTATATAACCTTATCATTATGTCCACCCAACAAAAAAAATTTTGTTCTTGAGATTTTACAGCAGATTTCAAAGTTAGTTTATATGCGGTATATTAATTATGACTTAGAGATTACGTCCATGATTTTAACAGTATTACAGCTTCACCAAGACACGTAACCCGCATTTTTAAAAATTTTCACGTGATTTCTGTTTTGAAACAAACAGCGCGAAGATTCAGAGGTGTCTCCAAATGGGGGTTCTTTCATGAAACGTGATTATATAAATAAATTAGCTGACAAGGCCCGGCTTCTGGCTGGGATCTATCTATCTATCTATCTGTCTGTCTGTCGGTCGGTCGGTCGGTCGGTCGGTCGATCGATCGATCGGTCGGTCGGTCGGTCGGTCGGTCGGCCGTCCGGCCCGCCCGCCCGCCCGCCCACCCACCCACCGACCGACCGACTCACCCACCCACCCACCCACCCAGTCAGCCACCCACCCACCCACCCACCCACCCACCCACCTACCTTTCTGCCTACCTACCTACCTACCTACCTACCTACCTTTCTGTTTGTCTGTATGTCTGTCTTTTTTGTCTGTCTGTCTGGCCGCGCTATTAAATATTGATATATGTTACTGGAAAAAACGTCAGGACCATGTGTTGAAAGAGGAAGAGGACTATTGGAGAAAGGATGGATTGAATTTTATGCAACCGAGAGCAATCATCAACCTACTGGAATCGTCCTCCGACACAGATCAGATCGCAGACCTTAATCTACGTACACACTTACTGGGATATTTTGCTCCAACTATCCAGACGAATTGCAGGCCCTAAACATTACAGCATCAGCATCTGCTGAAGAAACAAGAAGGAAATGAAAAATAAGGTAAGAAATATATTCCTTCTACTTTCCTGTTAATTTACAAATTATTTACCCCGTGCCTCTGTAAATTCTCTGTCTTTACTAATATTACACATTGCACCCCTCTCGGGAATCTCCGTGGTGAAGTCGTCAAGCCGTGTGACTCGGGCTCCGAAGGTTGTATGTTCGATTCCGGGCCGCGTCCTTCATTTCGCGAGTGCATTTTTTCGGAGACTCCCGAGAGTCGTCGCTGGAACTACGGAGTTCGTGCTTTGTGCGACGCTTTCCGCGCTGCGGAAAGAAACTGAGCCATATGGGATAAACACCCGGTGCAATGCAGCCGACCCTGTCGATTTTAAGCTCATTCTTTCATTGCACCCACTCTCATACGAATCCGGATACGCCTTTGTGTGTCAACAGAATTGACATGTCTCACATTACCGTAAAAGTAACTTCGTTAGCGAGAAATCACTAGTTGTTCAGCAAAAGATCAAAGGAATGTTGCCGCTTTCAATGATTTAAGGCATTGCCTTTAACATGGCCCACAAGTGTAATCCTTAACAATAGCATTGCCTTTAACATGGCCCACAAGTGTCATTTTCTGAAGGCTACTTTAACAAATTATCGAAATTGTATAAGGGGCGTTCATTTGAAATCCGTTCGTGCAGCACCGCGCGTAATTGCGTACGTTGAACATGATCATGTCATAGTCATGTGATAAGTACTGATCAATGAATAAAAGAGCACGTGCTTATCGTCCCATGATGCATAGGTTCTGTTTCTGACCATTGAGAAAATGGCCGGGTTGATCCAAAATCCGTCCAAAGAAGCTCAAAGAGCGGTGATTCAGTTTCTTTCATTTGAAGGATGCCGACCAGTGGACATTCATCGAAGAATGCAGGCAGCGTACGGTAACAAATGTGTGTCGAAGACAACAGTGACAGACTGGGCATGAATGTTTTGGAAAGGACGTCAGTTCACGATAGGTCTTCGACGGCCGGATCAAGCGCATATTGTTGCAACAGAAAAAACCATCGTCAAAATTGATGCGGCAGTAAAGATGAACCGTTGACGAAGCATACGTTCGCTAGCGAAAGAATTTGACGTGTCAATTGGGACAATTCAAAAGGTTGTTCGTAAGAAACTGCAATATCGTAAGGTGTGTTCACAGTGGGTACCACGGATGTTGACCGACCACCAAAAATTCAAGTTACAGGTTTCCGCTGGTAAGGTTATGCTGAGCGCATTTTTGACCATGAAGGGCTATTGTTGGCCTTCTTTAAAGAACCTGGTGTCAACATCAACTCTACCCACTACTTGCAAATACTAGATAAGCTGCAAAAGCCATCAAGACTAAACGACCCGGCATGCTTTCTCGCGGTGTCTGTCACTCCTCCTGACGATGACATAGTCAATGAGGTGCCAGTGTTTCGAGCGAGGGTGCATCCACGATTTCCTATTTCTCATGGGGAGACGGAAAATTGTGTTCGTAATCAGGAGATCATGTTCGGCACATGTCTGAAGGAGGAGGAGTCCATTGTTGTTACAATTTCCGACTCCATGCTTTCCAATAATGCCACTCCAAGAGGTGGTGTCCGTGCCTACTCTGGCATTGAAATCCCCAAGGAGTATAAGTTTGTCTCCTTTGGGAACAGATGTTAATACATTGTGCAGGTCCTCATAGAACTTGTTCTTGACATCATCTTCGTTGGTCATAGTTGGTGCGTAGACACTCACATTGGTTGCATGCTTCCTTCCATTCAGCATGGGCAACTTAATGGTCATGACCCTGTCGTTTATGGCCTTTGGAAATCCAGCTAATTTGCCGACCAGGGCCGACTTAATGGCAAATCCCACATCGGATTGGCGTCTTTCCTCGCTTTTCCTTCCACTCTAGACAAATGTGTAGCCGGCACCTATTTCACAGATTTGGCCTTCTTCTGCAAGTCGTGTCTCGCGCAAGGCTGCAATGTCGATGTTGTACCTGCCCAGCTCTCACCCAATCAGTGCTGTTCGTCTCTCTGGACCCGACGCGCCGTTTCTGTCAAGTAGGGTGCGTACATTCCAAGTTCTAGTTGTTAAGGGAATATGATTTACTCTTTTAGCTTAGCTTGTTTTATCTTTGTTTGTATGTCGACCGCAGTTAGGGTACCCACCAACCGCGGCTAGCTGGTTAGGTAGTGATGGAGCAGACAATGTTTAGGGCACATTTTCTCGCCCCTACCTCATGCTATGGAGGTGAGCAGTGTTTTCCTATAGAGGGCTGCTCAGTCGCTCAGGGGGCTGCCGAATCCCTCTGCTGCTCCGGTCAGTAGAAGACGACCATATGGCCTGAGCCGCCTGTGTGCAGGTCTGCGACTACGGCTGCCAGCGTACCTACGCCTGCCGCTTCCCCGCTCGCCCATCGCCACAGGGCTTGAAGGTGATATATGACGTTGGATGAAGAATGACGCGCGATGACTTGGATTAAAGTGAGGAAGAGTTGCGCAATTCGTCGACCTCACTCTCTCGCCTGAGTCCATCTGAGTCCAGTGGCAAGACAAGTCGAGACGACTGGAGACGAATACAGGTGCAGTGGATGACCAGGGCGCTCTACATGCCTTGCCATGCTCATTACGTTCCACAACGCTTTGCAGGTAAACGCCGTCTTGCCCGTTGAATCAGGAATGATTTCTTCCGCGCAGTCTGCCGAATCTTGTCTTCACATGCTGGGTAGGTATACCCTAGTTTACCGCTTGGTTTGACACCAAATCGGCTACCCATGCCTGGTTTAGCCAGCTTCTTACAGCTGTTGCCCGGGGGGGGGGGGGCCGCTGTCGCATGCTGACAGCTACTAGGAGCCACAGTCACGAGCTGGGAGTCAGACTTGGACCAGTGGGGGATGGGTCCTGAAAAGGGCATGAGAGTTATCCTTACCAAAGGTGCTACCAATGCCTGACACCCCGTACCCCCCATGTCATATATATATATATAGTGACAGTGTCAAACAGGCTACCTGCTCTTTCACTGCCCATGAGGCGTGTATTCCCTGACACCAGAACAAATTTAATTCTACAGACATTGCTGAGATCAAAATGTAACTACAGAATGTGGACATTGCGTAGATCAGTTCAGTGCACACGAGTGAAACTTAACTCGACCTTTCAACTCAAGCTTCATGAATCACTTAATACGTAACATGGGGTGTTTTGCCAACTCAGACAACTTAGTGCTCTTGTTACCTCCAGACAACCTATTCCCCCTCATCCCCATTTTCAGCCTGCAGTATCGGTCATGAAAATCCCATTTCATTGTTTTAATATGCTAAACGCATGAATATATAGTTTCTCAAATCAGTGTCGTATAATGTACATGCTGGACCTTAATGTCCTTTTCTCCGTTTTTAAATTTATTTTTTTATTTTTACAATTCTGATTCACTGATATAATTTTGAGAGCCCCTGGACATTTTCCTCATATTCGGCAGCTCGTATTTGCTGTACTCATAGAAACAAAGTATACATGTCCCAGTTAAGATAGAAAATATACTATTTCTTTCGTAAATTGCTTGTCCGCGTAAGTACTTGAGTACTCAATGGCAATACTGTCGCTGTTTGCCAGTCAAGTTGATCGGAAATCGAAATGTGAAAACAAAGCGCATCCTGTGAGCTGCATGGTTTCAAGGACGTTCCTAGGTACGTGTTATCAATTTCCGTGCCATTATCTCTGACTGAAAGATTCTGACTTATCAGTTACCTGGGGAAAATACTCCGTGTGGTTCTCGTGCGTTTCTGTGCACCAGCTACTCAACCAATCGATTCGCAGTAGCAGAGCGCCGCGCTAAGGGTTTGATCACAGCTGTTGTCACGTGAACTGTTTTTCTTCCCGAATTCTGTGACAGGAAAATCGGAGTCTCTTATTCAAACTAATTTAGTTTCTCCACTAATAGTTCCAGTAACAGAAGCCAAATGTTCGCTTTATGTACAAACCTAGGTCTCAAATATTAGACCCTGTGACTATTCTAGTAACATAAACCATTCTCCAACATGTAGCATATCTAACGACTCTAGTATCAGAGACCAATTGTCAGCTTGTAGCACTCATAATGATTCTAGCATCAGAGACCATTCATCAGCTTGTAGCACTTATAATGATTCTAGTAAGAAAGTTGTTCAATTTGTAGCACATCAAATGACTCTCTCTCTCTCTCTCTCACTCTCTCTCTCACTCTCTCTCACTCTCTCTCTCTCTCTCTGTATGTGTGTGTGGGTGGGTGGGTGGGGTTACACATACATTGACACAGTTTGATGGGGGAAAACTGCTATTACTGCCTATGGTGGCACATTTTATCAGGAGACTCTGACACAATTTGGCGGGAGACTCAGACAGGTTGGACGAAAGACTCAGACATAGTTTGGCAGCAGACTCAGACACAATTTGACGGGGAACTCGGACACAGTTTGACAGGAGACTCATACACAATTCGACGGGAGATTCAGACACAGTTTGACGAAAAACTCAGACACAGTTTGTCTGCAAACTCGGACACAAATGTCAGTGAAACAGTTGATCCATCCGAACACTGTATATTTCCTGTCACCAGCCTGGGTTTCTGTGCTTGATTTGAGAAGTAGAACAGTGCGTGTTGTTTTCTCCCCATTGATCATCACTATCTATGGGTTTACCCCTCTTATTTGTTGCTGTACTGATATATTCTAATATAGCTTTGCGGTCAGCAACGAAGGAGATATGTATTCAATCTTGAAAATGTTTGTTTATGCCATTTGTATATGCAGTGTAGGCGACAGAACTCCCTCTATGGAAACAGTGTGCTTCAACGTCACCCTCTAGCTGGTTTGTTCTTGTATTATTATCGTATCTGTGTTGTTCTTAACCTAGTGGCTGATCCATCTATATACTTTCCCCGTATATCTAGTTTTTTTAAATACACTTTTCTTTTTGTTTTTCAACCATGCGTTATGAGGCTTTTTATAACCCTACATGAACCAGTAATGTATGCCTTTTCTGTTAGAGGGCCTCCTCGTTGTCCTGACTGTTGTCAATAATTGATATTCAGTGAATGCGTACTTTCTAAAACCTGCACACCGTGGAGATATAGTGTATTTCTCTGCCAGGTACCACTGTCAAAGACTGAAATAGATAGGAGGGAAGACCACCCTGAATGAGTGGTCTTCCTCAAGTAGAGTAGAGGTAACCCAGTGCCCCAACATGAGGGCAGGGTAGGTGTAGGAAGTAGATAGGGAGTGGAACTGTAAACAGTTCTCTCATGAGACACGGAAGTGTCAACCAGAGAGTAAGCACTCTGGTCACGGTATAATCACGCCAACGTGATAGACACGAAGAACTAGAATGGAACTCAAGAGTAGGCTACTACTCTAAGCGTGTTGAATGATGTAGCACGCAAAAGCCGAAGTGCGCACAAGGTCCTTCCGCGTACTGTGTAATCAGCACGCGGAGAATCGTCAGACTGGGGACAGACTTCGTAGGGAACACATCGCTTAGCGTCGATGCGTATTTCTTTAGATGAGTAGATAGATTTAGCAGTAGGGCTAGGGACGACTAGTGATAGGAAATTCTGTGTATTCATGTGTGATGCATTAGAGACAGTTTTGTGCATTAATGTAATGTAAAGAGCCAGTGGCAATAAAATGTGTAATCAATTCCTCTCGTACGACTGACAAATCTTTTTGTGTGGTGCGAGAGAAGTTTATCCCATAATGCCTGTAGCATCGCTTGATGACAGGCTAGGATAAAAGTGGTGTCAGAAGTGTGGCTTGGACAATTGTTCAAGCAAAAACACTCACCCACGGCTCTAAAATAGTATTACTGTCAGTTAATCACAGGGTTTAATTTGTGTTAGTGTGAAAGAGCGTGTGCAGACTAGAACAAGTTGCGAGCTGTGCCCATCGTGACCGATTAACGTTTATTTATGCTTATTAAAATGGTTTGTGCTTTATGAACATGTTTTCTCCTAATCTGTGAGTATTATTATTATAGTTTTGTATCATTTATTTCTACAATTAATGGATTATTTATGAGTATTTATCAAACATGATTCACGGCGGAGCAATACACAAGAAATGAGCCGGCGACAATATCGATTTTTCCAATCTAAAAATAGCGCTGCGCTATCTTGAATCTTTGACTTATATTGAATATTAGTCGTTTATACAAGCTATTTATTGAATATACTTATTTATTTGAACATTATTATTACATTTATATTTATTTCAAAGCATTTATTTAATTATTTGTAGACTTTTTTTTTAGTTTCTACCGTCACGATGGCACTACTTTCTTTATGCAAATAAGATTCTGTCTGCACAGCACTTTCATAAATTAAACAGCAATAGTTAGGGAACGCAGAAGACATTAGAACGAAGACAGGACAGTGACATTTACTTTAACTATACCACATTGTGTTGTCCGGGGGCATGTAACTGTAAAGGTCAAACAAATGTCTAAAGTCATATGTCGTTTACAAATAGTTAATTATTGATGCTCTTATAAACCAGGTATAACAAGATCGGTGTATAAGAGTAACGCAAGGTGTATGTCGAGGTGCCAAACGATTGTACCTGAGGTGACAAACGAATGTACCTGATTGTTCTGGATTGCTGAGATGAGTATACCCAAATTATTTTGAATGCAATATAATTAATAATGCATCTCTTTTTCAGGGTGTAATCTGATAATATTTTTTGTACACAGGCATTTAAAAACTCAACATAGCTAATATACCTGAGTAAATATTTGAGTACCTATCAACTCTAGCTAATTATCCAACAACATGTCAACTTTAGCTGATTTCATACAAGCAGGCAAGGCATTAGGACACACCGGAAAGGAATTAGAGCAATATGCTGATCAACAATTTAGGGAAACAAAAGATGCTGAGAGAGATGAACGTGCACGAGAAAGACAACACCAGAAGGAGATTGTAGAACTAGCTGAGATAACAAAACAAAAGGAATTAGAAATAAAACACAAAGAGGCACAATTAGCTGAAGAAACAAAACAGAAACAGTTAGAACAAGATAAGGAGATTAAACAAAAAGAATTAGAGTTAAAGCAAAAACAATTAGATCAGGAGAGAGAATTAAAGCAAAAACAATTACATCAGGAAAGAGAATTAAAGCAAAAACAATTAGATCAGGAGAGAGAGTTGAAGCAAAGAGAGATAGATGAAATGGCAAGAGTGAAAGAAAAACAAATACAGATTGAATCAGACACACAGTTACAGATGAAAGGTATGGAAGTAGATTCACACTCAGAGATCTCCGCTACAAAACTAAAGAGTCAGCAAGAAGAGAATAAACTTAATAAATACAAACATATTATTAAGCCATTCTGTAAAGAAGATTCCATATCAGCTTGGACAGAAAATGTCGAATATCAGCTTAAATACCATCAAGTACCAATCTATATGTGGGGCATGATCTACATGAAAAACCTCAGTGGGGAGCCCCTTAAAGTTATTGAATCAATACCAACTGATCTTAGATCTTCTTCTTCTTCGTTCATCCGGAGTTTTTTTTTCGGATGTGATTGCGTTGTGCCTGTTTACAGCAGAGCTGCGTTCTTGCGCCGTTAGGCCGACACATCCGACTTCTGCGGGCATTTGTTGACCGGGTTAACCTTCCCGGGGATCTTAGATCTAACTATCAGTACATTCATGATAGGATAATGCAACATTTTTTACTTGATGCCCCTGGGTATCAAGTGCAGTTTTCTAACTTAAAACCAAAACCAAGTGAGACCTTCATCGATTATGTCTCGAATGTCCAAAGCGTGCTGAATAGATGGCTTAGTGCAGCAAAAATAGGAAAGGACTATGAGAAACTTAAAAATTTAATAGCAATGGATAAAGTCATATCCACAGTCCCAACTCCTTTCGCTAAGTTCCTTCAGCAGTCAGACATCGAAACAATAGAACAATTCGAGAAGAAAGGCTCCGCATATTTTTCCTCGAATAGAGAAATTCTTAAAACATCAAACGTCGACTCTGAAATAGTCTCTTTTGTTAAGGACCAACCTAAAAGCTATCGTAGCAATAAAAAACCATTTCAGAGAGTCGACAAGAAAGATCAAAAATTGCCTAAATGTGTGTATTGCCAACTTTTTCATGATACTTACGCTATGTGTGATAAATCACCAAACTATCCGACACATCTTGAGATGGTCATTAAGAAACAACAAAACAAGAGAAATGCATACAGGCGTGCAATCAAATGTTTCTTCTGTTCTAGCTACGGTCATTATTCCAATAAGTGCCTAGGCCGCCAAGGAATGAAGGCCAACAGTGCAATTTTGATTGATACATCTTCTGATAGTGGAAGTGAGACTGAGTGTGAGGTCGAGAATGAATTACCTTTTAATCAATCTGAAGATGTTTGTTGTGTAAACGATATTTTAAGCTTTGACAGTTGTGAGCGATGTCACCAATTTCGTGCAGACGGAAAATTAGAATGTGGACATACAGTACCATTCTCCACTGAGAGTGTAAATGCAGCATTAGCCTCCAGAGGCAATTTGGTGTTCCACAATGCATTGGTCAACGAAATACCATGCCAATGTTTGCTTGACAGTGGGAGCACTCTTATCGGTCTTAGAAAGGAACTGGTGAATCCAAATGATTATACAGGTGACTCAGTCAAATGCCGAACCTTTTCGGGTAATATTGAAATTTACCCGTTGGCAAGAGCCCGTATTAACACTCCTTTCCTTTCTGGTACCTTTACATGTGCTATTTTAGATAACCCTTGTACTGATTTAATTTTGGGATGCCTACCCCAAATGAAGCATTGCACTAACGAAGAAATAGCTGCATGGGAAAAATTAAATGCAGCTAATGCAACAACCAGAGCAGATACTATTAAGCATCAAGACACACTACAGAAAGAAAGACTATTGTTGCTATCACCAACTAGCACGGATGATACCACCAGACAAAAGTTCATAGACCAGCAAAAAGCTGATCCGAGTGTGTCTCCATATCTAAAACTATTAAAAGAAAAAGCCAAAGTAACAAAAAACGCATCATGGTTCTTTAGACTTAATAATGGTATTCTTACTCGTTATTATACAACTGGCAACCATGAGATTCAGCAAACGGTGTTACCTGTACAACACTGCCAAACTGTGCTAAAGATTGCACACGAGTCACCGTTTGCTGGTCACCTTGCATACGACAAAACCAGGGCCAGAATTCAGGCTCATTTTTATTGGCCGGGTTTTTGTAATGACATAAAAGTATTTTGTCGTTCATGTAATGTCTGTCAACAACTAGTACGTAAGGGTAGACATCCTACAGCTGAAGTACAACCTTCAACACTGGCCTCTAGGCCATTCGAGAGTGTGGCGGTAGATATTGTTGGACCCCTGAACCAGGTGTCCAGCAAAGGAAACCGCTTCATCTTAACGCTAGTAGACCTATGTTCAAGGTGGGTTGAGGCAGTAGCTTTGAAATACATCACCTCCAAAGATATTGCCAATGTATTTCTACATTTGTTCTCACGATTCGGATTTCCACGTACCATCTTATCCGACCGTGGAACCCAATTCATATCGGCTGCAACGCAAGCCCTTACGAAAATGTTAGGAATTAAACAGCATTTTACAACAGCTTATCATCCAGCCAGCAATGGAATAGTAGAGAAAATTAACGGAGACCTAAAGCATATGCTGGCTAAGGTGACAGCAGAAAACCCAGCTGATTGGGATACACTGTTGCCAACAGTGCTGTTCGCCTATCGGGAGATTCCCCATTCAAGCACGGGTTTCTCACCGTTTGAATTAGTATACGGGGCTAACCCACGTGGACCCCTAACAATTTACCATCAGTTAGTAACTAATGCGATTGAAATTCCAAACCCTAAAACACCTTATGAGATGGTAACAGAAACACGAGATAAAATTATGAAATCGTGTATCATAGCTAAGGCAGCTTTGGAGAGGAAGGGTCAAATCTACCGCCAATACGCAAATAGAGGTGCGAGGACTATTAATCTTGAACCAGATTAAGACATACTGCTTTTACTCCCAGACAAACGGAATTTATTATTGACCTCATGGCAAGGGCCATTCAAAGTGGTACGAAAAATTTCAGATGTCGATTATGAAATATCGATAAACGGACACTTAAAGATATTTCATATCAACATGTTGAAACCCTACTTTTCACGACAAGAGACAGAATTAGAGACAGACGAACACAATAGACCCACACCTATTGATAAGACGACGGACATACACAACGCAACTACACTAGTTAGCGAGACTGGCAAAGCCGACAATATGCATACACCTAGTGAGCATACAGAAAACGCACTTAGCACCACAACCGTACTGAATCAGGTAGACGACGACGGGATGGAACTACCTGTTCCAATTGTAGACAAGACTGCAACATTAGATTGTATACGGTTAGAACAGGGACTAACAGAAGAGCAACGACGACAGACATTAGAATTAGTAACGGAGTATAAGGACATATTTTCCGACATTCCAGGTAGGACGGACAGAATCGAGCACTCCATCCTTCTTTCGGACTCTAAACCTATCAAATGCAGGCCGTACTCTATCCCACGTAGCTACAGAGAAAGTCTAAATAAGGAAATTCTTAATTTAGAAGCTAGTGGAATCATCCAGAAATCTACATCTGAGTACTCCTTTCCAATCGTCTTGGTCAAGAAAAAAGACTCCACAATTCGTCTCTGTGTGGACTATAGGAAACTCAACAGTGTCACTAAGATCGACGCAGAACCAATTCCTTCCTGCGAAGATCTTATTCTTGATATGTCCACCTCCAAAATCTTCTCTAAATTAGACCTTACTAAGGGATATTGGCAGGTCCCTATGCAGACTCAATCCATTCATCTTACTGCATTCTCAACACCTTTAGGTCTTTACGAGTGGCGGTTTCTTCCTTTCGGACTTCATAACGCTCCTGCCACTTTTGTACGCCTAACTAGAGATTTACTACATGGAGTGACGAATACGGTGACATATATAGATGATATTTGTGTCCATACAGATGACTGGACAACACACTTACTGAAACTCAGACATGTCTTCGATAGGTTGCGACTCTTCGGTCTCACTGTCAAACCGAGCAAAGTTGAACTGGGCCTACAAGAAATTGATTTTTTGGGTCATGTCATTTCACAGGGACAACTAAAAACTGACAATAGAATTGTTACTAAAATTATGAACCTGACCATGCCTACAACAAAGAAGCAGGTCAGGAGCCTTTTGGGTTTAGTAAATTATTATAGTAAGTTCATACCGAACTTAGCGGAAATCACAAGTGTATTTTCAAATGTTTTGAAAGCATCAGTAAAATTAGATGTCAAAGATGCATTATTAATTTCTGCATTGTCAAAATTGAAACTCCTATTTAGTAATGTACCAATCCTGCGTTTGCCTAATCCTAGGCTCGTTTATTATCTTAGGACAGATGCCAGCAGGATTTCCATCGCTGCAGTACTAGGCCAGTTTTACGATGGCATCTTCCATCCAATTTGCTACGTGAGCCGCAAGATCACACCTACTGAGTCCAGATATTCCATATCAGAGTTGGAAGCCCTAAGTGTCATCTATTCAGTAAGGAAGTTACATCGATTTCTAGCGGGTAATCACTTTGTAGTACAGACCGACAACTCCCCAATCACGGTCATACAAAGTGGGGTACATCGCAATGACCGCATCTACAGGTGGTCGTTAATATTACAAAACTATACTTTTAGTATAGAGCATATTAAGGGTAGGGACAACATTCTGGCTGATACCCTTAGTCGACCATCTGAGGTAGAAATACCTGATACTCCACATGAAAGATTGAGTCTAAGATATGTAATGTAGTACACTTAGAATATCCTGTGTAAAATATCCTATGTAATACATAGACATCATGATCAGGACTGTGTGCTAAGAACAGTGAACTACCATGTGTCCATAGACAGCAGAATATGAACTGTGCTCCAAGAACAAGTGAATCACCGAGTGGACATAGACAGCTCGTTACTTACTATGCTCCATTTGTGTTCCGGTGAATCACCTGTGTTAATCATGGAAGAACAGTGTCAGAATAATGCATAAATAACAGACACGAATATACATGTCTACGACACCAGCGGACTCTACGAGTGGAAGAATACCCATAAGACACAAGTATGACTGTGTAGTTTAATTTAATATACCCAGGACAATTGTGTATCTATGAACTGTGCCAACAAAAGCAATTTCTGAACGTTATGGCAACCACTAACCTGGGGTATTTAAATACCATGTATATATATTTATTTATTGTGATATGTATTATAACATGTTTTTAATATAGTGATAAATTATAGTTAGATTAGTTACTTTAATATAGATTTAAATTAGATTTAGGGAATATAATAGATTTTTTTTTGTAGTTTAGATAAATCACTAATTTACCCACTTACTTAGGATAGTACTTTGAATTTAATAATAACTAATTAAAGAGGAGGATAAAAAGTTAAGATAGGAACAGTACCAGTTAGTACATTTCATTTCACATTATTTCATTCCATCTTGATAAACACTTTAACAACCTCATCATTTAGAAAAGTAGTTTATACCTTATAGGATAAAAGGATTATACATTTCACCATGTATATTCAAATTATCAATCATATTTTTTCATTTAGACATTAAAACATTCTTTTTTTTAAAATAACCCATTATTTATAATTTTGTTACATTTCACATTACTCATTTCAGAAAGGTACATAACTCATCTCATATCATTTTCATTTTTTTAGTTACTTAGATTACTTCCCTTAAATTAGGTTAATTTTGTGCAACAAATTAGAATATATATATTTATAGAATTAGTATTAGTATTTCAGTAGAATGTAGTGTTTAGTATTATCAGGGTACAAACTATCAACCCTATTTCATCCATGTAAATATTTTGTAAATACATGACTCGTGCAGTAAGTTACGCACAGTCATTAAGCTCAACTCTTTTCAAACTGAGCCAAACTTGTACAGTGTCACTTCAAGGTTTTTAAATAATTGGGAGAATAAAAGATGTGTGACAGAAGTGTGAAAATGAGAGAAAATGGAAAATATAGAATGGAGAGTGAAGACAACCAGCGGATTTTTTCTGCCGCTCAACGCGACTTTTATTATTTGTCTGCGTCAAGCGTTTGCTTTCAGTGTTGAAATATGCTGTCTCGAATGTGTTGTGTGTAGTTTTGTGTTAGCCATAATTACATTAGACCTTAGGGAAAGTATTTTAAGTCTCATAAGACGGAAACGTAGTCACGAATTAGTGTTATACACTTATTTGTGGCCACATTTAACCGGATTATGGCACTTGAAAACTAACTTACATACAAATTATAGACAGACACACATGTTAGAAGGTAAAGTATAGTATTAGGTACATCCAAACACGCAAACAACCAGGAAAACAAACATGTAAAGTGCATACATTTTTTTGAGAACAAAGGAAGATAACTCCGGGTCAGGGGACACAATAGACAACGAAACACTAACTTAACAGTGAAAGATAACTTTACACGCGGAATCGGGATAGGGAAAGCCTGTCGCACACAGCTTTTGCAAGGGTTGTTAAATATTATATGGGGGACATGAAGCAATTCGTGTGTTGATCCTAAGAAAATCAACTTTGTATGGGTAGTGAGTTAATTTGCTATTTGAGGGCAGGTCTTATAAGACAATGGTCCGGTTCAGACAAACCTCTAATAAAAATAATATTGCGATTGAGAAGAGGGCTCACGCCAACTAGACAAGTTTGTGGCGATCACCAGTAGCCAAGTAAAGTAATACTACATTGTGACAATAGTCAGTAGAGGTCTATTGAGTTACCCAGAACCAAGTTATCAGTAGTCTTTGACAAAAAAATTAGATACACTAATTTTTAGAAACCTCTTGCGTCACAACCATGAGTCAAAGTTTGTAACGCAACACAGGAGGGGAGGGTGTGTGTCAAAGACTGAAATAGATAGGAGGGAAGACCACCCTGAATGAGTGGTCTACCTCAAGTAGAGTAGAGGTAACCCAGTGCCCCAACATGAGGGCAGGGTAGGTGTAGGAAGTAGATAGGGAGTGGAACTGTAAACAGTTCTCTCATGAGACACGGAAGTGTCAACCAGAGAGTAAGCACTCTGGTCACGGTATAATCACGCCAACGTGATAGACACGAAGAACTAGAATGGAACTCAAGAGTAGGCTACTACTCTAAGCGTGTTGAATGATGTAGCACGCAAAAGCCGAAGTGCGCACAAGGTCCTTCCGCGTACTGTGTAATCAGCACGCGGAGAATCGTCAGACTGGGGACAGACTTCGTAGGGAACACATCGCTTAACGTCGATGCGTATTTCTTTAGATGAGTAGATAGATTTAGCAGTAGGGCTAGGGACGACTAGTGATAGGAAATTCTGTGTACTCATGTGTGATGCATTAGAGACAGTTTTGTGCATTAATGTAATGTAAAGAGCCAGTGGCAATAAAATGTGTAATCAATTCCTCTCGTACGACTGACAAATCTTTTTGTGTGGTGCGAGAGAAGTTTATCCCATAATGCCTGTAGCATCGCTTGATGACAACCACAATAGTCTGGTTAAACCACTGTAAGCCTGGTGGTTAGAACATAGGAAAGGTTGGTGGTTATACCATTGGAAACATGGTGGTTAGAACATTGGAAGCTTGGTGGTTAGAACATTGGAAGCTTGGTAGTTAGAGTACCAGAAGCTTGAAGGTTAGATTACCAGAATCTTGGTTGTTAGAATACCAGAAGCTTGAAGGTTAGAATACCAAAAGCTTGATGGTTAGAATACCAGAAGCTTGGTGGTTAGAACATAGGAAAGGTTGATCGTTAGAACGTTGGAAGCTTGGTGGTTAGAGCATTGGAAGTTTGGTGGTTAGAATATCAGACGCTTGGTGGTTAGAATACCAGAAGCTTGGTGGTTAGAATACCAGAAGCTTGTTTATTAGAACAGTGAAAGCTTGGTGGTTAGAACATTGGAAGCTTGGTGATTAGAAACCAGAAGCATTGTGGTTAAAACATTGGAAGCTTGGTTATTGGAACGTTGGAAGCTTTGCATTTAGAACATTGGAAGCTTGGTGGTTAGAACATTGGAAGCTTGGTGGTTAGAATACAAGACGCTTGGTGGTTAGAATACAAGACGCTTGGAGGTTAGAACATTGGAAGCTTGGTGGTTAGAACATTGGAAGCTTGGTGGTTAGAACATTGGAAACTTGGTGGTTAGAACATTGGAAGCTTGGTGGTTAGAACATTGGAAGCTTGGTGGTTAGAACATTGGAAACTTGGTGGTTACAATATTGGAAGCTTGGTGGTTAGACCATTGGAAGCTTGGTGGTTACAATATTGGAAGCTTGGTGGTTAGAACATTGGAAGCTTGGTGATTAGAATACAAGACGCTTGGTGGTTAGAATACAAGACGCTTGGTGATTAGAATACAAGACGCTTGGTGGTTAGAACATTGGAAGCTTGGTAGTTAGAACATTGGTACTTGGTGGTTAGAACATTGGTACTTGGTGGTTAGAATACTGGAAGCTTGGTAGTTAGAACATTGGTACTTGGTGGTTAGAACATTGGAAGCATGGTAGTTAGAATACTAGAAGCGACGTATGGACTCACGGCCTCATCGTGGGGGTATCTACAAAACATGTAATTAAGTAGCGGTGAACGAAAAGTGTGTAACTAACTTTTTCAATAAATAGAAAAGACTCAAGTTGGCGGAAAACCCAAAACATGTGTCTGGGCCACAGAAGGAGAAAGAAAAACAACACAAATACTTACAACTGCAATTTCTAGTAAGGGCATTTAGAAGAAAGAGAGATTGGAGAAAATGCGGGGGTTAAGTTAAACAGTGGAGGCAAGTCAAAGACAGCGCCTCTGGGAGAAGGTACGTCAGCGTTTGCCATCTAGAAGATGAAATGTCAAACCACCATGATAAGTCAGGTCTTCAGTAATGTCTATTGACGCCAGGTGACACATTTAATACATGCGGCGCCTACAGGAACACGTTCCATATCGATACCGAGGTCAAGGCGACGATTGATTTGTGCGAATGTCCTTGACATACTCACTCAGAAGATAATTTTCACTTGGCACCACCTCACCGCGCCACTGAATCTCATGACACTTGTAGCGAGAACGTCTGTACATCGGCCACAGAATAGTTGTGTCAAGAATGAAAGGCGTCACTCGTCTGTTTGTAATGATTACCCACGGTTGTGTCAAGTGTATTTCGTTCGCTGAGAAAATGGTTGTTACTTTAACATATTGAGTATGCACATTAACGCGATCTGGTTGCGGTAGTATAATAGACTGGACAACAAGTCAAGCTTGCTATGAATGTGTGCGGATAGATATGTTCATGTTTTTGTGAAGCAAGGCTGGAACTTTGGTTACCGAAAGCGTACTTTTTCAGATAAGTAGAGGGATAACATAGCATGCATTCTTGATAGGAAGGGAAATAAATACCTGTGGTTATAGCAGTGCTGTTTTAGTGGTAATTTTAAGCCAGATTGTCCTGGCTGGCTGTCATGAGGCACAAGTCCAAATATGATTTTACTTCATGTTTAATTGACTTCGGAAAGAAGACAATCTGTCACTCACCACGGTCAACACACGACCCGTGACATCAGATTCGAGAAACTCGCATCATAACAACTCTACGAAAGACGAGCAATCGTGCGGGGATGTCCCGAGAAAGTTGTGTAGAGCTAGTACTGTTAGCACATTATCATAGAGTGCTGAAATTCTTCCTACAGTGTTCCATAGATTGGGGACTGCATTTGCTCCGCCCAGTTTGTTGAGCAGACAAAGCAGTCAGTGCTGAAGACAAGCTGTGGCTCCGACGTTAGTGAACGTAAGTGATTCTATGTTCGCCGCTTGTTTGTCTGTCTCAGACTTGTGTCTGCTGATCCAGCTCTTACATGTAGCGAAGGTTACAAACGATTATCAACACAGCTAATGAAACTAAGACCTATTAACTCATACTCCCCCGCCCCAAAAACTCCGTAGTGAAGCATCAGGTGACCAAACATTGTCTTCCTGGGCCAGGTTCGACTTGTCTCAACGTTTGTCGTGCCTGGCAGGCGACGGTGACACCCAGGTGGTCACGATTGTGTTATTGATGCATTATATTACCACGCAATCCTTGTGACGTCTATGTTAGGACCAGGCTTTTTCCGATATCACAAATGTAGTGTCGTGAATACTTTCTGCCAAAGGACACTGAACACTTCATTACATAAAGAGCATGTACTAGGGAAACAAGGAACATCCTTTTACACTTTCAGAAACTTAAGGGATAAAAACTGTCTTTGATAAAAGCATAACTACAAGCGGATAATTCATAACTGAAGTTACAGTATAATTAATATACACAGCACATTACATAGCATACACTGTATCGACCAACTTGTGTGCATAATTACGCGGGTAAGTTAATAAGTAAGTCACAAATGGCTGTAGAAAAATAACTAAATATGATAAAAACTTGAAACCAGTTTATTTTTATACATACATTGTCCCTTTATTTCTTAACGTAATTTCCACCAACATAGATTCACTTATCCCATAGTTTTATCAGTTTTTTCTACAGCCATTTGTGACTTACTTATTAACTTACCCTCGTAACAGCATGTAAATGAAGAATATTCTGTAGACTTATGTAACATCAACCCGGGGTTAATGGCAGCATCCTGGAAAGATCATGCAACATTGTAGATGTCAGAATGCACACTTGAGATGAGGGACACAATGTGTGCAATCACCGATGGTATATGTTGACCTGACATGAAGATCTGACTTCAGTAGCCCATGTTATAATCAATGTTAATACATTGACTGACAATACGACGCAAACGCATACTTTTTATATACACCCATTATAGTTATCAATACTATCCACTCAAGAGAGGTTTGCCACAGGGATGCATACTGTTTCCGAACCTTCTTCCTCTGTGGGAACATTTATGACAAATGTAGAGGATATGAGAGTAATCACCATCGCAGGATATGGCAACAATAATATAAGATATGCAGATAGTACATAATTGATTGCAGACAATAAACAGGATATTCAGCATTTACTAGATGCGGTACACAGTGAACAACTATTGTTAGAATTACATTGTAAGAAGACACAGATTATGGTCGTTTCTAAGAAGAAAGACATACCACAATGTAATATAAGAATAAATGGGAATATTCTTAAACAAATGAATCGGTACAACTATCTCGAAACAGGCGTAGCATCTGATGAGAGGTGCCTTGAAGAAATTAGAACAAGAATGGCTTTGGTAAAGGTAGCCTTTTGCGAAATAGAAAACATGCTGACTAATAAAAAGGTGTCAATTGTAACGAGAAAAATAGCGTTGAAGTGCTACATAGAACTTGTACTTTAGTATGGATGTGAAGCGTGGACGATTAGCAAACAAGCACCTATGATGCTGAAAAACACCTAGTGGCAGAGAAGATGTGGCTTTTTTGCAAAGAATAACCATGGACAGACAGAAAACCCAATGAGCAAGTTGTACAAGAGGCAAATGAAAACCGCAAACTGATTGTGATTGGAGAAATTAGATGTAGACAGTCAAATTTTTTTTGCCACGTTATGAGAAGAATTGGACTAGGGAACTTGGTGACGGCTGGCAAGATTGAGGGGAAGATAACAGGGGGAGGGCGGAGAAGTAAATACCTGGATGTCTTGACCACATGACATGGTCGAGACTAGAATACAGAGATGATCCACGACTATGGTGATCGTATAAGGTGGCGAAACATGACCGCCCAGCTTTACGGTAGGGCCCACGAGAGTGATGTGGGGGAGGGGGGCACAGTAGCGCAGTAGGTGGCACGATTGTCTGCTGCCGTGGTCGTTATGTGCTCGACTCCTTGTCGAGAATATTATGTTTTCAGTTGACCTGGGTTCCCAAGTCAGACCCACCTGAAATGGGTGGCAGTCTCTGTGAGGTCAAGGCGGCCGACTGAATATTGAACACATCAATGATTGAGTGCCACCCAGTTGGTCTGTACACACTTGGGTCTAGCACATAGCTCATTAAGTGTCAGTTGGTCTGTACACACTTGGGTCTAGCACATAGCTCATTGAGTGTCAGTTGGTCTGTACACACTTGGATCTAGCACATAGCTCATTGAGTGTCAACCAGTTGGTCTGTACACACTTGGATCTAGCACATAGCTCATTGAGTGTCAACCAGTTGGTCTGTACACACTTGGATCTAGCACATAGCTTATTGAGTGTCAGTTGGTCTGTACACACTTGGATCTAGCACATAGCTCATTGAGTGTCAGTTGGTCTGTACACACTTGGATCTAGCACATAGCTCATTGAGTGTCAGTTGGTCTGTACACACTTGGATCTAGCACATAGCTTATTGAGTGTCAGTTGGTCTGTACACACTTGGATCTAGCACATAGCTTATTGAGTGTCAGTTGGTCTGTACACACTTGGATCTAGCACATAGCTTATTGAGTGTCAGTTGGTCTGTACACACTTGGATCTAGCACATAGCTTATTGAGTGTCAGTTGGTCTGTACACACTTGGATCTAGCACATAGCTTATTGAGTGTCAGTTGGTCTGTACACACTTGGATCTAGCACATAGCTTATTGAGTGTCAGTTGGTCTGTACACACTTGGATCTAGCACATAGCTCATTGAGTGTCAGTTGGTCTGTACACACTTGGATCTAGCACATAGCTTATTGAGTGTCAGTTGGTCTGTACACACTTGGATCTAGCACATAGCTTATTGAGTGTCAGTTGGTCTGTACACACTTGGATCTAGCACATAGCTTATTGAGTGTCAACCAGTTGGTCTGTACACACTTGGATCTAGCACATGGCTCATTTAGTGTCAGTTGGTCTGTACACACTTGGATCTAGCATATAGCTCATTGAGTGTAAGTTGGTCTGTACACACTTGGATCTAGCACATAGCTCATTTAGTGCCAACCAGTTGGTCTGTACACACTTGGATCTAGCACATAGCTTATTGAGTGTCAGTTGGTCTGTACACACTTGGATCTAGCATATAGCTCATTGAGTGTAAGTTGGTCTGTACACACTTGGATCTAGCACATAGCTTATTGAGTGTCAGTTGGTCTGTACACACTTGGATCTAGCATATAGCTCATTGAGTGTAAGTTGGTCTGTACACACTTGGATCTAGCACATAGCTCATTTAGTGCCAACCAGTTGGTCTGTACACACTTGGATCTAGCACATAGCTTATTGAGTGTCAGTTGGTCTGTACACACTTGGATCTAGCATATAGCTCATTGAGTGTAAGTTGGTCTGTACACACTTGGATCTAGCACATAGCTTATTGAGTGTCAGTTGGTCTGTACACACTTGGATCTAGCATATAGCTCATTGAGTGTAAGTTGGTCTGTACACACTTGGATCTAGCACATAGCTCATTTAGTGCCAACCAGTTGGTCTGTACACACTTGGATCTAGCACATGGCTCATTTAGTGCCAACCAGTTGGTCTGTACACACTTGGATCTAGCACATAGCTTATTGAGTGTAAGTTGGTCTGTACACACTTGGATCTAGCACATAGCTCATTTAGTGCCAACCAGTTGGTCTGTACACACTTGGATCTAGCACATAGCTCATTTAGTGCCAACCAGTTGGTCTGTACACACTTGGATCTAGCACATGGCTCATTTAGTGCCAACCAGTTGGTCTGTACACACTTGGATCTAGCACATAGCTTATTGAGTGTCAGTTGGTCTGTACACACTTGGGTCTAGCACATAGCTCATTGAGTGTCAACCAGTTGGTCTGTACACACTTGGATCTAGCATATAGCTCATTGAGTGTAAGTTGGTCTGTACACACTTGGATCTAGCACATGGCTCATTTAGTGCCAACCAGTTGGTCTGTACACACTTGGATCTAGCACATGGCTCATTTAGTGCCAACCAGTTGGTCTGTACACACTTGGATCTAGCACATAGCTCATTGAGTGTCAACCAGTTGGTCTGTACACACTTGGATCTAGCACATAGCTCATTGAGTGTCAACCAGTTGGTCTGTACACACTTGGATCTAGCACATAGCTTATTGAGTGTCAACCAGTTGGTCTGTACACACTTGGATCTAGCACATGGCTCATTTAGTGCCAACCAGTTGGTCTGTACACACTTGGATCTAGCACATAGCTCATTGAGTGTCAACCAGTTGGTCTGTACACACTTGGATCTAGCACATAGCTTATTGAGTGTCAGTTGGTCTGTACACACTTGGATCTAGCACATAGCTTATTGAGTGTCAGTTGGTCTGTACACACTTGGATCTAGCATATAGCTCATTGAGTGTAAGTTGGTCTGTACACACTTGGATCTAGCACATAGCTTATTGAGTGTCAGTTGGTCTGTACACACTTGGATCTAGCATATAGCTCATTGAGTGTAAGTTGGTCTGTACACACTTGGATCTAGCACATAGCTTATTGAGTGTCAACCAGTTGGTCTGTACACACTTGGATCTAGCACATGGCTCATTTAGTGCCAACCAGTTGGTCTGTACACACTTGGATCTAGCACATAGCTCATTGAGTGTCAACCAGTTGGTCTGTACACACTTGGATCTAGCACATAGCTTATTGAGTGTCAGTTGGTCTGTACACACTTGGATCTAGCACATGGCTCATTGAATGCCAACCAGTTGGTCTGTACACACATGGGTCTGGCAGATGGCTCATTGAATGCCAGCCAGTTGGTCTGTACATACTTGGATCGAGCATATCACTCATTGAGTGCCAGCCAGTTGGTCTGTACACATTTGGATCGAGTACATCACTCATTGAGTGCCAGCCAGTTGGTCTTTACACATTTGGGTCTAGCACGTCACTCATTGTCATTGAGTGCCAGTTGGTCTGTACACATTTGGATCGAGTACATCACTCATTGAGTGCCAGTTGGTCTGTACACATTTGGGTCTAGCACGTCACTCATTGTCATTGAGTGCCAGTTGGTCTGTACACATGTGGGTCTAGCACGTCACTCATTGTCATTGAGTGCCAGTTGGTCTGTACACATTTGGGTCTAGCACGTCACTCATTGTCATTGAGTGCCAGTTGGTCTGTACACATGTGGGTCTATCACAAAATGCCTAACACGCCCCAAGACGCGGTAAATGATCCTGGACGTGTATTCCTGTGTATAACAGAGAATGCACAAATATATATGATCCTGGACGTGTATTCCTGTGTATAACAGAGAATGCACAAATATATATGATCCTGGACGTGTATTCCTGTGTATAACAGAGAATGCACAAATATATATGATCCTGGACGTGTATTCCTGTGTATAACAGAGAATGCACAAATATATATATGATCCTGGACGTGTATTCCTGTGTATAACAGAGAATGCACAAATATATATGATCCTGGGCGTGTATTCCTGTGTATAAAAGAGAATGCACAAATATATATGATCCTGGACGTGTATTCCTGTGTATAACAGAGAATGCACAAATATATATGATCCTAGACGTGTATTCCTGTGTATAACAGAGAATGCACAAATATATATGATCCTGGACGTGTATTCCTGTGTATAACAGAGAATGCACAAATATATATGATCCTGGACGTGTATTCCTGTGTATAACAGAGAATGCACAAATATATATGATCCTGGACGTGTATTCCTGTGTATAACAGAGAATGCACAAATATATATGATCCTGGACGTGTATTCCTGTGTATAACAGAGAATGCACAAATATATATGATCCTGGACGTGTATTCCTGTGTATAACAGAGAATGCACAAATATATATGATCCTGGACGTGTATTCCTGTGTATAACAAAGAATGCACAAATATATATGATCCTGGGCGTGTATTCCTGTGTATAACAGAGAATGCACAAATATATATGATCCTGGACGTGTATTCCTGTGTATAACAGAGAATGCACAAATATATATGATCCTGGACGTGTATTCCTGTGTATAACAGAGAATGCACAAATATATATGATCCTGGACGTGTATTCCTGTGTATAACAGAGAATGCACAAATATATATGATCCTGGACGTGTATTCCTGTGTATAACAGAGAATGCACAAATATATATGATCCTGGGCGTGTATTCCTGTGTATAACAGAGAATGCACAAATATATATGATCCTGGACGTGTATTCCTGTGTATAACAGAGAATGCACAAATATATATGATCCTGGACGTGTATTCCTGTGTATAACAGAGAATGCACAAATGTGTCAAACCGTACACAAATAATGTTCTTTGCGATGAATAACTTACTGGGGTGATAAACGAATCGCATGCAATAACCATACTTGCACTGTCAGCTGTGTAACAGATAAAGCCAGACAGATGAAATAGTACATTAGCAAACACTATCGCTTATATGTTAATGCATTCCTCATTGGTAAGTAATTACACAGCACATGATAATCTAATTAATAATGCACGTTGACATCTATATGAGAGGTGAGCCTGAGAACACCGTGCGCAAATATAAGAAAGTTCAGTTTAGATTATCGTCGTTGCACTCCGGACACGCCCATAGATACTCCGAGCTCCGTTGTAGTAAATCCATCAGCACGCAGAGACTGACTGTGTCAGTATGATGTTCTCCGGACACGCCCATAGATACTCCGAGCTTCTTTGTAGTAATTCCATCAGCACGCAGAGACTGACTGTGCCAGTATGATGTTCTCCGGACACGCCCATAGATACTCCGAGCTTCTTTGTAGTAATTCCATCAGCACGCAGAGACTGACTGTGTCAGTATGATGTTCTCCGGACACGCCCATAGATACTCCGAGCTTCTTTGTAGTAATTCCATCAGCACGCAGAGACTGACTGTGTCAGTTATGATGTTCTCCGGACACGCCCATAGATACTCCGAGCTTCTTTGTAGTAATTCCATCAGCACGCAGAGACTGACTGTGTCAGTATGATGTTCTCCGGACACGCCCATAGATACTCCGAGCTTCTTTGTAGTAATTCCATCAGCACGCAGAGACTGACTGTGTCAGTTATGATGTTCTCCGGACACGCCCATAGATACTCCGAGCTTCTTTGTAGTAATTCCATCAGCACGCAGAGACTGACTGTGTCAGTTATGATGTTCTCCGGACACGCCCATAGATACTCCGAGCTTCTTTGTAGTAATTCCATCAGCACGCAGAGACTGACTGTGCCAGTATGATGTTCTCCGGACACGCCCATAGATACTCCGAGCTTCTTTGTAGTAATTCCATCAGCACGCAGAGACTGACTGTGTCAGTTATGATGTTCTCCGGACACGCCCATAGATACTCCGAGCTTCTTTGTAGTAATTCCATCAGCACGCAGAGACTGACTGTGTCAGTTATGATGTTCTCCGGACACGCCCATAGATACTCCGAGCTCCGTTGTAGTAATTCCATCAGCACGCAGAGACTGACTGTGTCAGTTATGATGTTCTCCGGACACGCCCATAGATACTCCGAGCTCCGTTGTAGTAATTCCATCAGCACGCAGAGACTGACTGTGTCAGTATGATGTTCTCCGGACACGCCCATAGATACTCCGAGCTCCGTTGTAGTAATTCCATCAGCACGCAGAGACTGACTGTGCCAGTATGATGTTCTCCGGACACGCCCATAGATACTCCGAGCTCCGTTGTAGTAATTCCATCAGCACGCAGAGACTGACTGTGCCAGGTATGATGATGTTCTCCGGACACGCCCATAGATACTCCGAGCTCCGTTGTAGTAAATCCATCAGCACGCAGAGACTGACTGTGCCAGTATGATGTTCTCCGGACACGCCCATAGATACTCCGAGCTCCGTTGTAGTAAATTCATCAGCACGCAGAGACTGACTGTGCCAGTATGATGTTCTCCGGACACGCCCATAGATACTCCGAGCTCCGTTGTAGTAAATCCATCAGCACGCAGAGACTGACTGTGCCAGTATGATGTTCTCCGGACACGCCCATAGATACTCCGAGCTCCGTTGTAGTAATTCCATCAGCACGCAGAGACTGACTGTGTCAGTATGATGTTCTCCGGACACGCCCATAGATACTCCGAGCTCCGTTGTAGTAAATCCATCAGCACGCAGAGACTGACTGTGCCAGTATGATGTTCTCCGGACACGCCCATAGATACTCCGAGCTCCGTTGTAGTAATTCCATCAGCACGCAGAGACTGACTGTGTCAGTATGATGTTCTCCGGACACGCCCATAGATACTCCGAGCTCCGTTGTAGTAATTCCATCAGCACGCAGAGACTGACTGTGCCAGTATGATGTTCTCCGGACACGCCCATAGATACTCCGAGCTCCGTTGTAGTAATTCCATCAGCACGCAGAGACTGACTGTGCCAGGTATGATGATGTTCTTTAACAAGCCTTCTTTCACGCTTGGTATGTTACCCCTTCTTGGCCACAAAGATCTGCAGTCCCAATGCCCGTATTCTGACCATTGATTCCGATTCATTCTTTCAGTTGAAAGTCCACGTTTCAGCCAGCCTCTATTGGAACGTTCTGATGTCGGCCCAATCCATTAAGGACATCTGTGATTTAGTGGCAGTATCAGTTTCCCGTCCTTTTATTGCACACAGCAACAGTATATTCTCTTATAAAGATACACGTTACTTTAGGATTTATGAATTCTGCCGGGGTTCAATTCAATGCCTACAAACAGCAGTGTAAATTCTTCCATATATGTCAGGCACGTGATTGTCATGGCAAGGCTGAGTATTAAATACCTATGACACAACACCAGCAAACAAGCACAAGTAGCATGTTAAGAACGTGCATCTTTTCTATGGCATGGCCTATTTTGCAATCACACTAAAGAAGACAATTGGAGCCTTTGAGCATAAATGTTACAGAATGTTTATTCTGTAGTATTTCGTGCACTAAGAAGGCGACAAAATACTGGAATTCCACCAGATCTGAGTATGGAAGAAAGCTAGCCCATAAACAAAAGCGTGGTTCCTGCTAGAAGAGACGGGTCGACCAGCAAGAAGGCAGACACAGAATATTGCGGACGCCATCAGGCGGGAGAAATGGCAAAAGATGGGGAAACAAAACTGTTCGGCGGCTTGTGATGACTCCGACGGACCTGCTACTGACTATTCATGCCCACGAAACCCGTCTCAACGTTCCGGCCCATACTCGGTGAATCACATAGCCAGCAGGCGTGCCTGTAGTCTGGGGACAACAGCCACAGAGATGCCATTGCTATTGCTAACACCTCCATTGTCATATTGTTTTTCCATGTAACGAAAGCACTGCTGGCTTCCTTCATCTCCTTCATCGTTTTCAATCTCGTTCTGTCATTCTTCACTCTTCATTCTGTACCTCTCCTTCCGTCACTCTTCGTGTTTCATACCATCATCCTCCTCCATGATTTGTCTATCTCAGAATGATACAATAAACTCATAAATCCCTTACGTTAAGGTCTACATGATCACACCAGCGCTTTCGTGATATGGGTCTGTGGTGTGACAGCGCCATCACAATGTTTAAGTCTGGCAGCAGTGAGCAATCAGTGACCAATATTTCCCTCTATGTGTAAGTATGGCAGCAGTGAGCCATCAGTGACCAATATTTCCCTCTATGTGCAAGTCTGGGAGCAGTGAGCAATCAGTGACCAATATTTCCCTCTATTTGTAAGTCAGGGAGCAGTGAGCAATCAGTGACCAATATTCCCTCTATTTGTAAGTCTGGGAGCAGTGAGCAATCAGTGACCAATATTTCCCTCTATTTGTAAGTCTGGGAGCAGTGAGCAATCAGTGACCAATATTTCCCTCTATTTGTAAGTCTGGGAGCAGTGAGCAATCAGTGACCAATACTTCCCTCTATTTGTAAGTCTGGGAGCAGTGAGCAATCAGTGACCAATATTTCCCTCTATTTGTAAGTCTGGGAGCAGTGAGCAATCAGTGACCAATATTTCCCTCTATTTGTAAGTCTGGGAGCAGTGAGCAATCAGTGACCAATATTTCCCTCTATTTGTAAGTCTGGGAGCAGTGAGCAATCAGTGACCAATACTTCCCTCTATTTGTAAGTCTGGGAGCAGTGAGCAATCAGTGACCAATATTTCCCTCTATTTGTAAGTCTGGGAGCAGTGAGCAATCAGTGACCAATATTTCCCTCTATTTGTAAGTCTGGGAGCAGTGAGCAATCAGTGACCAATACTTCCCTCTATTTGTAAGTCTGGGAGCAGTGAGCAATCAGTGACCAATATTTCCCTCTATTTGTAAGTCTGGGAGCAGTGAGCAATCAGTGACCAATATTTCCCTCTATTTGTAAGTCTGGGAGCAGTGAGCAATCAGTGACCAACATTTCCCTCTATTTGTAAGTCTGGGAGCAGTGAGCAATCAGTGACCAATATTTCCCTCTATTTGTAAGTCTGGGAGCAGTGAGCAATCAGTGACCAATATTTCCCTCTATTTGTAAGTCTGGGAGCAGTGAGCAATCAGTGACCAATATTTCCCTCTATTTGTAAGTCTGGGAGCAGTGAGCAATCGGTGACTAATATTTCCCTCTATTTGTAAGTCTGGGAGCAGTGAGCAATCAGTGACCAATACTTCCCTCTATTTGTAAGTCTGGGAGCAGTGAGCAATCAGTGACCAATATTTCCCTCTATTTGTAAGTCTGGGAGCAGTGAGCAATCAGTGACCAATATTTCCCTCTATTTGTAAGTCTGGGAGCAGTGAGCAATCAGTGACCAACATTTCCCTCTATTTGTAAGTCTGGGAGCAGTGAGCAATCAGTGACCAATATTTCCCTCTATTTGTAAGTCTGGGAGCAGTGAGCAATCAGTGACCAATATTTCCCTCTATTTGGCAAGCGACGATCCCAGGAGTCCTACACGCGTCCGACCGTCCTGATGACATTCCCAGCGCAGTTGCCTATCGACTACGCTAGCTCGCCCTGCCGACATAACACACAATGTTACTAGCATGCGACAGCGCTGACCGTGATGACCCATGTCATGTCTCTGTGACTATTTACACCTTCTTTCATCACTCCCATCTCATTCGGTCATTCTTTTCATCCCATTCTCGATACATACTCCTTCAATATGTTTCTATCTTATTACGTCTGTTTATCCGTCACTCTTTCTAATCCACCCGGTCTGTGCAGCTTTCTGCATAATTTGTGTCTATCTAATCCCGTTTTAGTCTCCCTTCGCCGCTATTTATATTTCTCTATGCTCACTTCTCTTTTCGTCATTATTTGTCTCATTATGCCTCTCAATCCCTCCCAGACATTCTTTCTATCATTGTATCCATCTCCTTATGTTACCACATCTCCCTCTAACATTTGTTCTGTTTAATTATGTCTGTATGTCCGCTCCCATCATGCTTTACTTGTTTCACTGTATCTTACTTCTCCATCTGTCATTTTTCCTATTTCACCTTGTCATCTCCCTTCATCGTTTTTCATCGCATTTTGTCTATACATCCTTCCTTCATTCTTTCAGTCCCTTTCTATCTGAATACCTCCCCATTCACTCTGTCTTATTTTGTCAACACATCTCTCTCCCTCACTCTTAATGTCTCATTATGTCGTCTCCCTTCATCAGTTTACTTACTCATTATGTATGCATATTTCTCTCTAACATGCTTCCCCCTTTATTCTCACCATATCTCCCCCACAGCTTACGCATTCAATCTGTACATCTTTCTACGCCACTCATTTCTCTCCCTCTGTCCGTATATCATCCTCCATTAGACTTTCGCTTTTATTCTACCTATACATTTCTGGCCACCATATTTCCCGCTACAACTTTACCTTGATGGTTTCAGATGGGCAAATGACGAGGGTGGAGAATAGAATACAGAAGACAGGGAACTCAATCTGTAGAAAATGGGGGAACTGATAGGTTCATGTGACGATGCCATGCTGGTAATTCACGCCCGGCCCAGCATGGACATTAGTGTTGCCACTTGCTAAATGTAAACTGCATGACTTCTACCGTGTTATATATATATATATATATATATATATATATATATATATATATATATATATATATATATATATATATATATTTTTTTTTTCCCGCGTTTCCATCCTGTTTCAGGATATTGCGGTCAACACCAGCATCTTTCAGCTGTATGTTGATTCCTAGGCTAGATTACTCTCATCAGCACGCCACGACTTTCTGAGCGACCGGCTCCATACTCTCATAAGTCACTTTTGCGATTCGAACCACTGCTAATTCTCGTCGCGTCACGTGACGAGAGTATTCGGGGTTAGCGGAGAAAGCTGCTAACCCCTAGGCCACGAAGCCGGTATATATATATATATATCCACACACACACGCACACAGAGAGGATGAAGCTTAGCCACTGACTATAAACTGCGGAATAATAATTTGACCAGTGAGCTTGAAGTGTACTGACAAGTGCCACAGTTGTCGCCACTTGATAGGCTCTGGTCACTGCATGGTTGGATGTCCACTAACTCCGAGATGCGGCCAATTCTGCCCAGGCCATGGCTTTTTATCCACGGCGTATCATATGGACTGCTCTGTAGCGAAGTAGTTACGAATGCAATTCGTAATTCCGCATACCGCGTTTGAAAGCCAGCTGCGGGTGATTTGGAAGCAGATCGCCTGGCGTTGGTTTCCCTACAATTGAATGAGAGCCGGAAGTTCAGAAAGCAATGACAAACTACTGAACATAAACCTTCCCAGGAATCACAAACAGTCCAAAAAAATGCTAGAGTTGACTGCTACGTCTGGTAAAGGAAATGCAACCAACTTTTTTTATCACATGAGCGTCAGTCAGAAAGCGTGTATGAGGGTCTGTTACACTAGCAAGGCCCCTTACAGAGCTCCTGTTTGGTCTTTCTGGCGCTCACAGCTAGGGCACAAGACAAACCTTAGTGTGCACTCTGCCGTCTGAACTGCTGCCCGTCCCAGCCATAAACACCAGCACGCCCTGTCAGGTGCCTGTAAATTGTCTACTCTGCCTCCAATGACTTGTTGTGTCTGTCGCTGACATGTTATTGCACAATAGATTCTGTCATAGCAGAAAATAACCACATAACATCAACACACAAAAAACATGCACAAATCAAACACATATGACAGGAAAACAAATTGTTATATGTAAACATATATTAGCATATATACCGACACGGAAAATTTCCACTAATTGTTTGGACAACAGAGCAGACATTACAGTCGAGGATTTATATATATATATATATATATATATATATATATATATATATATATATATATATATATATATATATATATATATATATATACTAGCTGACCCTGCCCGGCTTCGCCCAGTCCCTGGTGGGAAGCATCTCATTTAATTCATATAAGTAGTCATATAAGTTCCCGTTCCCGTTACCGACTATCTGTCTGTCTGTCTGTCTGTCTGTCTGTCTGACCCGGCCCGACATCGCCCAGCTCCTGGTGTGAAGCATCTCATTTAATTTATATAAGTAGTCATATAAGTTCCTGTTCCCGACTGTCTATCTGTCTGTCTGTCTGTCTATCTGTCTGCCTGACCCTGTCCGGCTTCATTAAATTCATACAACAACAAAAAAATGTAACTTAAAAGAACGTTCTACCACACACCATCCATTATTTTTAATGAAAACTCTTTCTAATCACCTGCATGACTACAGTAACTTCTTAAGCAAAAAAAGATGAGTTACAATGTTATGCATTGTGCATCATTTTTATGAAAACTTTGAAAATGCCTTACAGATTGTATCATTATTTATTATAACTCATATGCCGGTACATAACTATGGACAAAGAGTTTATAAATCTTTGAAAACGATGCCACAATATGACTATAAGTTATACAGAAAAGTTATGCCCCTTGAAATAACTTTTACAGAGTTAGGTCCCCTGAGATATATGAAATTATGATGAAAAATGAAAAATGAAATAATACTGAGTAAGCAGGCGATTTCACACTAACAAAATATCACAGTTGACAGCTCTGGAATGAAAGGAAGGCGTGTAGAAAATTTCATCTCAATCGGATGGGCCGTTCGCGAACAAATAAAGGACATACATACATACATACAGAGATACGCACATCCTAATTTATATATAAGATATATATATATATATTAAATGAAAGTCTCCATTCTGAAGTAATCACACAACTCCGAGGAACGGCCAGACGGGAACATGATCAGACTGCAGCGGGGACCATTTTTATCGGAACTCTTCACTAGCTATTGATGATGAGGACGGAACGCGTAAGAGAATGTGCCGATTGCTGTGATGTCGTTGCTTGATTCAATTCAACTACTCACAAACCTCCGGTCCTACAAGTGTTTAGTTTGCAGTTTCCCTTTAAATGATCTACTGAACTGTCTTGATGCTGATTTCTATCTTACCAAAGGACACGGACAAATACTGGAGAATGTTATCAGTTATAAGATGAACTCATTCAGCAGGTAGCGAATGTGAAGAGATGCCTGTTCAGCCTGTGCATACGTGGTATTCTTGCAGTCTCCCTGTTTTCACGGTACCAGTGCGTGTATACTAAACGAAGACAACAAGTAAACACGATGGCATGTTTCTACAGTTTGTGAGGCGTCAGGCAAGAAATCGTGCAATATTGCATTTATGGTGTCTTTGTGTACATTCACTAATGGAACATTGTTTTAAATTGTAAACAAGCTAGAGTTTAATGCTTTACAAACCACTTGGATCTCGCAGCATGTTAGAGAATCATTTGAGGACATCACTCCAGCTCTCTCTCTCTCTCTCTCTCTCTCTCTCTCTATATATATATATATATATATATATATATATATATATATATATATATATATATATATATATATATATATATATGTCTCTCTCTCTCTCTCTCTCTCTGTCTGTCTGTCTGTCTCTCTCTCTCTCTCTCTCTCTCTGTCTGTCTGTCTGTCTCTCTCTCTCTCTCTCTCTCTCTCTCTCTCTCTCTCTCTCTCTCTCTCTCTGTTGTGTGGGAAACATCTGTCATAGTGTATGCCCAGAAGTCCATGCTGTAGAGACTGACCTCGACTGTCATTGCCTATGTCCAAGTGTGATGGTTGGGTCCATGCTGTAGAGACTGACCTCGACTGTCATTGCCTACGTCTAAGTGTGATGGTTGGATGCCGGTATTCCTCTCTGTGGTCAAGTTGTTAAGCGTCTGTTTCCTGGTCACAAGATAATGCCTTCGTTTTCGGACTCCTGCTTTCGATTCGTGAATGCAGTTTTCTTCACAGATCTCTGGGGATGGTCGATGGAGCTACGGAGTGGGCGCTCTGTGTCAAGCTTTAGATAGACGGTTAGATGTTTTGCGGACATATAGAGAGATTATGGAATACAGCCTCAGTGAACTGAAGTCGATCTTCTTGCGCTGTGTACCCCTCGTTTACACCTCTTAGCAGATCTAAGTTACCAGCTCACGTCTTGCACACACCCCCCCCCCCCCCCCGGCAGGTTCCTGAACTTGGAGACGGGAAGGACAACTCTGTAACACATATCCATCTTTGTTTTGTGATGTTTTAGCTCGTTTCCTGTTGTTGTTTGCTGTTGATGGCTTGTTAATTCAACGGTTTTGGTTTTCATTATAAACGTGTAAAGTTTACCTACACTTAATGTTTTGCAATTATTTATACAATTAACAATATAGTATGCAATATATCCCCGTCATTCAAGGTTAGTTATGTAGAAACAGTATTAACATGTGGCTATGTATCCTGGACAAATAACAATAGTTTTTACAGATACATTTTTTAAATTATCTTGAACAGCCATAAAGAGTAATGTAAATGTTTTTCAAAGAGACAAAAACTAGTTGACATTAATTGATTATTCTAATCACATTCATTCCATCAGATGCCACAGGAACCCAAGAAACCGACACATCTGCCATTGTAGAGCTAGACCTGGACATACTGAAAGAAGAAATTAGAGAAGCCATCAGATTAGCCTCATTGAACAAATCACCGGGACAAGATGAAATACCAAATGAAATAATTAAAGCAGCAAAAGAAGGAGGAACAGCATGACTACATAGACAGTTTAAGCATGTTTGGGTAGACCAAAAGACACCACGAGACTGGCGAAGTCTCACAATTATCCCAATTTGGAAAAACAAAGGGAGTTAAAGAGACTGCACACAGTACAGAAGCATTTCCCTTTTGAGTTATACTGAAAATATATTTTGCGAAATTCACGAGAAAAAATTACGACCTACAATAGAACCCCAGCTAAGCGAAACATCATCTTTGATTTAGGAGAAACAAAGGATGCACAGATGTCATCTTTACTCTTAGACAACTTATAGAAAAATCAATCGAATTTAATGAAACATTCTACTTAACTTTTGTCGACAAAGAAAAGGCATTTTAATAGAGTAGGCAGAAACAAGCTGTGGGAAATCGTTCAACGATATGGATGGAGTACTGAAGGGAGCTAACAAACTTATCTAGAAGCTTGAACAACAACAGTGAATGCACTTTAAGAACAAACAGACGACACTCACCATAAGATCCGGAGTACGACAAGGTTGTGTCCTGCCCCCTCCCCCCCTGTTCATAACCTATATAGACAGCATATGTAAAGAAACCGATCAAGCAGAGGCCGTAACAACACTGCATGATGAACAGAACACAGAAGAAGAACCGACGGAAATTACACCATTAAACAACTATTTGCGAACGACCAAGCACTAATAGCAAAATCAGAAGCAAAATTGCAAGTCCACATAGATAGTCTAAACGGAGTGTGTAAGGAACATAACATAAAAATTAGCACCAGTAAAACAAAGGTAATGACTAAAGCTAGTATGGTTAGAAGCGGTAAATGCAGTACCAACACTCTCTCAATCAAGACCACGAACTTTACAACATCTCGTGTCAGACCTTTAGCCTTTCCTCCGAATGTGAGTGATGAATCTGATTGCAGTCAAATCATGTAAATGTCGGCCGAAGTCCAACCTCCATAACATAGCGATAATCGGCCGTAAGTCGCACTCAGTCAGCGGCAGAGACCAAGAGGTGGGTCAAAAACGGAAAGGAAGAACCATGAACAGGGAACGGAGAACACAGCAGCGGAGACGTGTGGGGGTGACAGAGGCCGTGGCGGGGGATGAAGCTGGCTTCCCACAACCACTCGTGCTAAGGGGCAAGTACAACCTGCACGCGCTCTCCTCTCCGTGGGAGGGAGGGCTTGAGAGTGGACATGGTAACAGCAAAGGGACAAGCTTAACATCAGGGATAACAGATGTGACCGAACGTCTTCACGGCAGGGGTAAGACGCCCGGAGTCATGACCTGGACGGGACCGCCCCAGAGAGTATCAAGAAATTAAAGGTCCGAAATACCTGGGGAAGGTGTTTACTTCTGACGATCAGAAGCCCCCTGCTATGTTTGCTCCGCGGTGGAGTTTTTACGATTAACTTGTGGCTAGTCCACCAGACATTTCCGGATAGACGGAATGCTGCTGCGGCTGCTACAGCGCAGTAGTAAAACTGGTTCCACCGGTAAAACGGTGGGGACGACAGCGGACCGGGCTGATAACCCCTTTTTTTTTTTTTTTTTTTGCGTATCCTTTTACAGGACTTAGCTGTCAACAGCAGCATCTTTCAGCTGTCTGTTGATCTCTTGGCAAGATTACGCTCAGTAGTTTGCCATTGCTTTCTGAGCGGCCGGCTCAGTATCCGCAAGTCACGAGCGGGGGTCGAACCACCTCAGTTCTCGCTCCGCTGCGAGACTCTGCGTGATAAACGGGATTACAGAAAGAAAGTGTTGTAACCCCACAGCCAGAGAGACCGGCTTTGATAACCCCTAACGCTGTATAATAAGCCAATCTGGTTATCTAGTAAAGAAAGATTCCCCCAGGATCCTGCGAAAGCAGGGGAGCATGAAGGATTCATTGGCGACGACATGGACCGTCCAACCGACCATGATTTCTACCCAACGATCGGGCTGGCCATGCTTTGTGGTAGAAGCTTCGACTCCTTCCGGGGAATGAGAATTCATGCTGGACGTAAGAAGTGCGAGAGCGTGTCACGGGAGGCACAGCAGTGCTCCTGGGAACAGGATAAGACGCAAGAGGACCTCAGCCAGGGAGAACCCCACACAGAACCCAGAGTTCTGCAGATGAGAAAACTCAAGTCGAGGTCACCTGTGACGTGCCTGAGCAACCTTCCGAGTCTCATGGTGAAGATCAGGTTCCCTAATGCCACCAGGAAGGAAGAGAGGGCATTATTAGACGACACGTTGTCCCGTGTTTTATAAGAAGAGCTAAAGCACATCTCCCGTGAAGAGAAATTGATAGAGTTCGGAGAGATTGTCTACTTCCACTCGCTGAGTCATTTTGTAGCAGCAACAGGAGGGAAGCAGCTCTGCCGCAGAATACCAGGCGGCAGAAACTGCTGGAAGAAGTTAGGAAACAGAAGAATGATGCTCGGAAATGATGGAAATCAGCAGCGGACCTTGAGAAAGAGGGCTTGCGCCAGGTGTGGCAACATTTGAAAGCCAGGCACAATGCCCTGTCCCGAGCGGAAAGGTTCTGCAGGAACAGGAGGAAAACCCATAAGGGGTGTGAGAAGTTCTTTCAGGAACCATACAAGTTTGGACGGGACTTGTTCGAGCAGCCGCGATCCAGCTTCCTCGATGTCAGCAAAGAGGAGTTGGAGAACAACCTCGTGACGACATACTCCGATGCCCAACGGAACGTCCCATTCGGAGAGATCGAGGGGCTCACAAGCCCGGAAGAACCAACGGTGGAGTTAAATGACAGGCCTTCGATGTGGAGCAAGGTGGATGCGGTAGTGAAGAAAGCGAGCGGTAAGTCAGCACTGGGGCCAACGGTGGGCCTTACACAGTCTATAAAAAGAAAGTCCTTATGAAGCTTCACCGGATATTGAGATCCGCCTGGAAGCAGAAGCATATCAGCACGGAGTGGAAGACGGCCAACGGAATCTACATTCCCAAAGAGCAAAACTCAACCGGCATTGCCCAGTTCAGGCCGATCTCTCTCTCTCTCTCTCTCTCTCTCTCTCTCTCTCTCTCTCTCTCTCTCTCTCTCTGTTTGTCTCTCTCTCTCTCTCTCTCTCTCTCTCTCTCTCTCTCTCTCTCTCTCTCTCGAACGTTGAGGGGAAAATATTCCCGATCATGGCCAGTCGGATCACAAAGTACTTGATGGGGAACAAGTACATCAAGAAAGTGGTTCAAAAAGGGGGATACCCGGAGTCCCCGGTTGTCTCGAGCAAGTACCATTATCTGGGATGCTATCCAGAGAGCGAAGATGAAGAAGGAGGAACTCCACGTGGCATGGTTGGATCTGGCTAACTCCTTTGGGTCAGTGCCGCACCAGCTGTTGTGGCATGGACTCAAGGCTTATCACGTGCCCGAGAACATAACGGAGATGCTAAAGCAGTACTTCTCGGGCCTCTCTCTCCGATTCTCGAAAAAAACCTTCACGACCAGATGGATCGACCTGGAAGTGGGTATTGCCATAGGATGTACCATTTCGCCGATATTATTTGTCATGGCCATGCAGGTCATACTGGACGCGGCATCCAGATATGCACACGGTCCTAAGCTCAGCGAAGGGGTGAACATGCCACCGCTGAAGGCCTTCATGGACGATACGACTATCGTGACACCGAAGGAGAGCGAAGCTCGCAGCGGTGTCTTCAGACGGGACGATCTGATTTGCTGGTGCAGCATGAGCTTCAAGCCACAGAAATCGAGAAGCCTGTCGATCATGGAAAGGAGGTTCACGATATCAGGACAAGCGATTCCCACGGTGATGGAAGAACCTGTGAATAGTCTTGGTCGTGTGTACGACTCAACCCTGACGGACAGGAACGTGGTGGCGGAGATATAAACAGTGCTGACGAACGGCCTGAATACCATCGACAAAACCAGGCTAATAGGCAAGTTCAAGATCTGGGTTCTCCAATTTATGCTTATTCCGAAGCTCCTGTGGCCACTACTGATATATGATATTGGCGTGGCCGCAGTGAGAAACATGGAAGGTAAGATAAGCAGGCAAAATGAGGAAATGGCTTGGAGTACCCACATGTCTCATGACTGCCGCATTGTATTGTAAGCAGAGTAAACTCGTCCTCCCGTTCCTGTCCCTCATGGAAGAGTTCAAAGCCGGAAAATCCAGACTCGCGATGATGCTGCGCGAGTCTCCAGACATAACGGTCAGTGCCTCAGTTCCTGCCTTGAAAACGGAAAGGAAGTGGAAAGTCGCCAGGGCGGTCGAAGAAACCCAGGCTACACTCCAGTTGAAGGAGGTAATAGGCTACACCCAGCTTGGCAAGCATGGGTTCAGATTCCAAGCCAATGATCCGATGTGGTCCAAGACGATGGCCAAGGAACGCAGGGACCTGGTGGTCAAGGTGATCCTCAAGGGGAAAGATGACGAAAGAATCCACAAGGCTGCCAAACAGGCGCAGCAGGTGCAGTGGATGTCATGGGAAGCGGTAGTGCAAAGGTTCATTACGTGGAATGAGATCTGGTGCATGGCACCGCTGCGTCTAAGTTTCGTCATCTGATCCCTCTACGATGTTCCTGCCATCAGCTGCCAACTTGGCCAAGTGGGTGGTAACCACCGACCCGTTCTGTCCCCTCTGTATGAAAGCCCAAATAGTCAAGACAGCGGAACACGTGCTATCTAGTTGTAAGGTCGCCCTGACCCAAGGGTGTATTACGTGGTGGCATAACAAAGTTCTTGAATGAGTTGGCCGTCATAGTGGACGTCGCAAGAATGAAGGCGAACAGAGAGGGGGACAGGCCGAGGCTGATGGAGATTACCTTCGTCGGAGAAGGGCGCAAAGATGGCAAAGCTGACGACCTTCCTCTTGCCACCGTCTTCGATGGTACAAGAGACTAGGAACTGGTTATAGATCTAAAGGACTGTGGCAGATATCCTGAGGTGATCTGAAGGTTTGGCTTGTGACCTGACATTGTACTTAGCTCCTCGTCAGCCAAACAGCTAACGCTGATTGAGCTGACCGTCTCTTACGAGTCCAATATTGAGGAGCAGCACGAGTACAAGATAAAGAAGTACAATGACATGGTCGCAAGTCTTAGGCGGGAGGAATACACCGTCAGGCTGTTCGCCGTCGAAGTAGGAGTGAGAGATCATGTCTTCCACTCCGCGTTTGATGTGCTGAAGAGAATGGGCATGAAACGGACGATCAGGAGCCTGGGCCCAGAAACAACTGTCTGAGGCAGCTGAAAAGGCCTCGTGCTGGCTGTGGAATTGTCGCAACCTAGATTGGAATGACTCTCGAAACTAGTATGTTTAGAAGCGATAACTGCAGTACCAACAATTTCTTAATCAAAACCACGAACTGTACAACGTCTCATGTCAGTTCTTTAGCGCTTCCTCCAAGCGTGAGCGGTGAGCCTGAGTGCAGTAAATCACACAAATGTCGGCCGACGTCCAACCTCCATAATAATAATAATATAGCGATAATCAACCGTAAGTCGCTTTTACGATTATTAAAGGACTGTAATAATGGGAAAAAACGGTTATTCATGAGTTATATCCCCGTGGCTCCGGATTCTCAATCCGGAGCCGATTTTCACCGGAGCGCATGACGTCACATAAAGCTATATAAGGAAATACTCGCCGGAGCAGCCTCTTTTGGCTGTGGAAAATAAGGTCACAAAACCTCCTTACATACTACTCCTATCTCTACATGATATGCACAAAGAGGCAATCAGTGACGTGATTCGGACATCTTGTGAAAAAGGAGCCCAATCAGCTTTGACGGTGTGCCAACAACCGAATGCAGCCCAACTATAAGAAGATACCAAGAATCAGATGTGCGAAGTTTATCAAGACTTTACAACACCAGCAGAAACTTGGTGCTGTTCAGGCAACATGTTTATTTCAAGATTGAAAACATCAACCACTCCCACCCATGTTTAACGGCAAATGTCGACATAAAGTCATCGCCCAAATGAAGCGCCAAGAGTGATTACGCAGACATCACTCGATCTGGTGTCCAGGTATTACCTCTCTTAGCTATTGTATCAGCAGAATATTGATTATCAAGCAGTAGGACAACACTGGTAACGACGATAATTGCCTGCTATTAAACACCGATTTTTCAGTTCAAAAGAGGTTTGTGATATTAAAACAATAGTAATGAAAACAAAACCAACAAAATCATATGCGTCCTGCCAGCCACGTCATGCCCAAGTGGGAGGTAAATGTCTTCTCATGTGATCGATGATGTTGTTCGTTTGAGTTTGAGGAAAACGACAGAAGTTTCTAAATTGGAGTGAAAAAGACTAATTTGATGACGCGGCTGATAAAGTTTTCAAAACATTGACCGATTTCTGTAAATGTCAGCTGCCAAGTTTCCATATTGTCTATTAAACGGAAATGCGAGATAGGATGAGTTCTGTTAGATTGGAGAGGGGGTGAACAGAAACAGGAGAACCCTGGGACAGTTCGCCACCAGTCGTCGAAAGGGTAATGAAATAACATGAGAAATTGGTTGAACATACGACTGGCATCACAGCGACTGGTGGAGCTCTGGGCTGGAGATACCAATAGGCGCACCACGTTCACGACGCCACGTCATCAATTGCTGATAACTAGAAAATGAGCGACGAATGATCTTGCCGACATAAGTGCCATCCACAGAGCTTTCAGAATGTATAACTTATGTTACTTGCGAGGTTAGGCTTGTCATTTGGATGCCACGCTGTCACTTTGTATTGACCTGTTTGCAAAATGTCATTCATTCATCGATTGTCACTTTTCTTTCTCCCCTTAACGTTCATCAGAAGAAATTATCTTTCTTTCTGTGGCATACTCTGCGTTTGTTGTCTTGTGATCGTATTCTTCATCTGTTCTCGCCTCACCCCTCCCCCACAGCGTCCGTTTACCAGTTACAAATGTGTTATTACATATTGCTTGTACAACTAAATGTTATGTCCCAGCATGCGCAACCATTTCTTTCTGGCAACGATTTGTGTCTCTGAGAAACGTCAGAGACTAGACAAGATCCGGCAGTTGCTAAGTCTGTCCGAATGAACCTGGAAGTGGCTGGAAATCTGGAAACCTGGAAATGAGCCTGGAAGTGGCTCAGATAGCTCATGTTCTGTCACCTCAACATAGTTTGATCAGATACGTGTTCCAGTTGACAACTCATTCAATCTCAGACAGTTACGTGTTCCGTGTCTCAACTCATTCAATCTCAGACAGTTACATCTTCCATGTCTCAACTCATTCAATCTCCGACATTAACGCGTTCCATTTCTCAACTCATTCAATCTCAGACAGTTACATCTTCCATGTCTCAACTCATTCAATCTCCGACATTAACGCGTTCCATTTCTCAACTCATTCAATCTCTGACATTAACGTGTTTCATGTCTCAACTCATTCAATCCCCGACATGTATTATACGTGTTCCATGTGTCAACTCATTCAATCTCCGACAGTTGCGTGTTACATTTGCCACCTAATTCAATCTCCAACATTTGCGTGTTCAATGTCTCAACTCATTCAATCTCCGACGGTTGCAAGCTCCATTTGTCAACTTATTCAATCTCAGACAGTTGAATGTTCCATTTGTCACCTCACTCAATCTCCAAAAGTTGCGTGTTCCATGTCTCAATGCATTCAATCTCCGACAGTTGCGTGTTCAATGTCTCAATGCATTCAATCTCCGACAGTTGCGTGTTCCATTTATCACCTCATCAATCTCAGACAGTTACGTGGTCCATGTCTCAACTCATTCAATTTCAGACAGTTACATGTTCCATTTGACAACTCATTCAATCTCCGACAGTTACGTGTTCCATTTGTCAACTCATTCAATCTCAGACAGTTACAACGCTAACCCCAGAGTTCTATTATTTTAGAATGAGACCTGCTTTGGACAGTAACAGTGAACTCGTGTGTTAGGTCCTCTTGTCAAGACTTTTGCTGAATTATTGTCTGAGGTGCACATGTTGTCGATAGTAGAATGTCTGTTGTGGTGCATGTGGTGTAGATGGGTGCATATGTTGGCGGTAGTAGAATGTCTGTTGTGGTACATGTGGTGTAGACAGGTGCATATGTTGGCGGTAGTAGAATGTCTGTTGTGGTACATGTGGTGTAGACAGGTGCATATGTTGGCGGTAGTAGATTGTCTGTTGTGGTGCATGTGGTGTAGACAGGTGCATATGTTGGCGGTAGTAGAATGTCTGTTGTGGTACATGTAGTGTAGACAGGTGCATATGTTGGCGGTAGTAGAATGTCTGTTGTGGTACATGTAGTGTAGACAGGTGCATATGTTGGCGGTAGTAGAATGTCTGTTGTGGTACATGTAGTGTAGACAGGTGCATATGTTGGCGGTAGTGGAATGTCTGTTGTGGTACATGTGGTGTAGACAGGTGCATATGTTGGCGGTAGTAGAATGTCTGTTGTGGTACATGTAGTGTAGACAGGTGCATATGTTGGCGGTAGTAGAATGTCTGTTGTGGTACATGTAGTGTAGACAGGTGCATATGTTGGCGGTAGTGGAATGTCTGTTGTGGTACATGTGGTGTAGACAGGTGCATATGTTGGCGGTAGTAGAATGTCTGTTGTGGCACATGTGGTGTAGACAGGTGCATATGTTGGCGGTAGTAGAATGTCTGTTGTGGTACATGTGGTGTAGACAGGTGCATATGTTGGCGGTAGTAGAATGTCTGTTGTGGCACATGTGGTGTAGATAGGTGCATATGTTGGCGGCAGTGGAATTTCTGTTGTGGTACATGTGGTGTAGACAGGTGCATATGTTGGCGGTAGTGGAATGTCTGTTGTGGCACATGTGGTGTAGATAGGTGCATATGTTGGCGGTGGTAGAATGTATGCTGTGGTACATATGGTGTAGACATGTGAGCAAACAGTCAACGCTATGCTTACTCCCACTGCACAGTCCAAGAAGAGTGAACGTGTGTGTTCACGTGCCGACTTAATACATACCAACCTTAGCCTCTGTTGGGGACCGTGGTAGCTTAGTGACTAGACGCTCGCCTGCTGCCCCGGTACTCATGGGTTCTATCCGCATCGGGGAGAATCGAACTCTACTAATCCCCTGGGCCACCCGGAAATGGGGGCCAAGAGATATCTTGGAGTGTAAAGGTGGCCGGCGTAATACTGACCGAAAGCCGATTTGTCTATGGAACTAAGAGTTCCTTACCTTTTGCCCAATGCGCCTCAAGATTTATGTTTACCTAAACGTTATTTGCATTTGCGAGTGCGTTTGTGTAATGGTTATGATGTAAAGCTGACATTGGCATGAGCACAGTCGGCAAGGGTACGATGTCAGTTCTCTACGGGAGGTAAAGACCAGCCACCTTTGCCTATGTGCACTCAGACCAACCAAATGTGATGGTGCCAACACGTTACTGACCCACTGCAGGCTCCGCTACAGGGATCTCGTCTTCCATATCTGGAGTGTGATGCCTCCTCTACAGGTCTGTCGTGTTCCTTTTCTGGAGTGTGATGCCTCCTCTACAGGGCTGTCGTGTTCCATATATGGAGTGTGATGCCTCCTCTACAGGGCTGTCGTGTTCCATATATGGAGTGTGATGCCTCCTCTACAGGTCTGTCGTGTTCCTTTTCTGGAGTGTGATGCCTCCTCTACAGGTCTGTCGTGTTCCTTTTCTGGAGTGTGATGCCTCCTCTACAGGTCTGTCGTGTTCCTTTTCTGGAGTGTGATGCCTCCTCTACAGGGCTGACGTGTTCCATATCTGGAGTGTGATGCCTCCTCTACAGGGCTGTCGTGTTCCTTTTCTGGAGTGTGATGCCTCCTCTACAGGGCTGACGTGTTCCATATATGGAGTGTGATGCCTCCTCTACAGGGCTGTCGTTTTCCATATATGGAGTGTGATGCATCCTCTGCAGGGATGTCGTGTTCCATATCTGGAGTGTGATGCCTCCTCTACAGGGCTGTCGTGTTCCATATATGGAGTGTGATGCCTCCTCTACAGGGCTGTCGTGTTCCATATATGGAGTGTGATGCCTCCTCTACAGGGCTGTCGTGTTCCATATATGGAGTGTGATGCCTCCTCTACAGGGCTGTCGTGTTCCATATATGGAGTGTGATGCCTCCTTTACGAGGCTGTCGTGTTCCATATATGGAGTGTGATGCCTCCTCTACAGGGCTGTCGTGTTCCATATATGGAGTGTGATGCCTCCTCTACAGGGATGTCGTGTTCCATATCTGGAGTGTGATGCGTCCACTGCAGGCAATTTCTAAGATCAAGGATAGCAGAGTCATACTCCTCTTTATGTATATTTACTTATGTTGAATAATCCCCGTCGTATCTTACTGTTCAAGTTTGTTTCCCCAAACCAACCCGATAGCTTTAAGTAATTGCCTTCAGCATCGTTATCAATAACAACAATGCTTGTCAAAAAGTGGTCTCAGAGAAGAAACGTTAAATGAGAACGATTTGTCTTTAATACAAAGTGACAGATAATGTTCACAGCCTTGTATGGTTTTACACTGGAATCCCCAGACTGGCCTGTCACGTAGACTTGACACTGCACAGACATGCACACGTAGTGCTGCCCTTCACACGGGTCACATGTTGTAGGTAACGGAACACTTGTGCAGGAAGTGACGATTTCTTGGGTGAGCCCAGTACCAGAGCGCTGTGTGTCGGCTCTGCAAGTATGGAAGCCTCCTTGAATGGCGGGGAATGCCCATGGTCTGCCCGTGCCTTCCCTTGAGGGCTGATCGGGATGCCTTCGGCTGTTCTAAATGAGTCAGCTGGCATGGGAGATAACACCATAACAGTGAGCGTCAAGCGTCCTACGAAACCCCCGGGAAGGTTAACCCCCTCTTCAGATGCCCGCAGAAGTCGGATGTGTCGGCCTAACGGCGCAAGAACACAGTTCTGCTGTAAACAGGCACAATGCAATCACGTCCGAAAACGAAACTTTCCAGATGAACGAAGAAGAAGAAGATACTTGTATAAGGATGTGATGTAGTCATCTCCTCCCTCCCCCCCCCCCTTTATAGAACATACTTGTATAGTGCTGTGATGTAGTCATAGTTTGAATGTCGTGCTCCTTCAACTTCACCATGTTTCTTTTGTCGGTTATGTCCCCTGATACACTATCATCTCCCTATGGTTGCTCAACCGGCTTCAACCTCCTTTACATTATATAGTTTTGAATCATTGAATGTGTGTGTGCGCGCGATGGGCTTCTGACTATTTGCGCTAGCGTTAAACGCCAGAAAGCCGATCATTTAATTTAGTCACCATAGTTTGCTTGTGCAGTGCATCTTTTCTGTCGGGAATCCTACTTCTTCTTCTTATAGGCCAAGCCGTTTGGTGTCCGCCATCACGTTTGTCACGCAGAACATTTGCCACACGGATGTTTCTCCATGTCACCATACTAAATTGTCCAACTGCACCTTTCTACATATTCCAGTGTCTCGCTTGCCCTCCAACTTTCCTGTCGCCACGACATTGTTCAGTTTACTCTTTCCCGTGACACGTCCAGAGATTGCCACTTGTCTTCTCAAACCACAGCCTATTCTTGCTACACGCGCGTGCGTGCGTGCGTGTGTGTGTGTGTGTGTGTGTGTGTGTGTGTGTGTGTGTGAGAGAGAGAGAGAGAGAGAGAGATATTCTGTGAAATCAACAGATGTTGCAGTGTGTAGCTGGTGGTTTCCCGCTTACATACATACACATATATCTGTAATATTATTAAAGCGGTGGTATGTGCTAGTGCTGCACATATAGTGTTAGTGATCACGCAAAACAAATCCAATAAGGTCTCATAGATGTGTGATTTTAAAGAAGAAAGCTGGCAATTCCTTCGACAGCCTACATGAGTATTCTAGATGTTTTGAAAGAGGCTAAGACACGCAGATAACTGATCACAAACCTCAGGTAGAGACTATCGTAGTGTTGTGATAGCTGGGCAGATATATGCACAGAGGTAGAGGAAGACAGTGAGGGAATATTCTTCATATCTTGGTGTCAAGTACGGGAAGGTGTCAGCAACGAACTGACACGTGATTTTGGAGATGACAAGATGTGAAGAAGCATGATTGCATACGCCGTGTATTGTGTATTATTTTTAAGGTCAACTTATGTCTAGAGAAAGTGTCTTCAATGGGCCCGGTAATTATGTTTGGTGCCATTCCTGATAACCTGCTGTATTCTGAGAGTGAGTCAGCGGTGGGAAGATGTTTGGTCAATCAATATTGGAATCACCATGTTTCATTCACGGTTATGTTTTATGTTGTTGGTATGTGCTCTTACCCATGTTAAAGGGACCACATAAAAATATGTCACTGGTTTCTTATCAAGAAGATCAAGGCCACTTCGTTTTGATCTCACAAAAATACCAGATGCATATAACGTAGAAGTGAAGAATCGTTTTGGGGCTTTAATATCTATACAGGAGGAATTGACACCTGTTGAATTGGCAGTACAAGCTAGAGATATCTTGATAACTGCAGCCAAAGATTTAATTCCGAAAAAGAAAAAGCAACATTTATAAGTTATCTGTTATCAGTTGGGGTATCTTCATTGCACTCCGGACAGCTCCATAGGTGCTCATATCCTCCCCCCAGCATAAGCATCAGCGTTCGGTGGCCAATAGTGCCAGTTCTGTGTTGGTTAACGAGGCACCTCGTTTTCCCGATGTACCTCTCGTGTCTGGCCGTGCCAATTCTTACTCCCAAGTCGTTCATCCCGGACAGCGATGTGGATTTACTGACGTCAAAGTCTTCTGTTCTTGCCATGTCTTTAAGGACGTTAATAACATCGGTACGATCCATGGGCTGGCCATCTGCAGGGGGTGCAGAGCCAGCCAGTTTATCAGCTCGTTCATTCCCCTCGACTCCCGCATGTCCCGGGACAAAGATGAAGGTGACTTTACGGACAATAGACTTCCTCAGCGACTCAGTCCACTGTCTACGTACAGATCCAGCTTCGACCTTCCAAATCATGCTCATTGAATCACTTAGTACATACACGTTGGTATAATGCTGTGCTTCTAGCCATAGGAAAACCTGTGTAATTGCCATCACCTCCATCGTCATGCTGCTCGTGGGCATAGTGTGGGCCCACTGGATTCTTGGACGGTTCGGCCCGCTGAACGGGCTGTAAATGCCCATGCAATTATCTGCTTCTTTACAACAGATCCATCTGTATAGATGGCACTTGAGGGTTGTCTGCGTGTTCATTGATGAGCGCGTTGACCTTTGCATTGACAGTGACAGGATTCTGTTCTCTGCACCATCTGTCAAGTGTGATAATGCAGGAGAAGGTGCACGTAAAAGCTGGAGGCACAGGCACCCATTCCTTGCCAGGGTTGATACTGGTAGGACTGCAGACCTGTCTGATGATATCCTCCGCCCGACCCATCCATGATTTGCCCCTCTTTAGCCTGTTGCCCTTTTCTCTGAATATATCTTCATGCAGAGGGTGCTGCTCATCCGCACTTATTTTTAAGTATGCACGAGCTCTCCAGATCTTGATCCTGTGTCTCATTGCTACACAGCTGGTGTCTCTCGTGCAGCCCAAAATGATGCGCATGGCCTCGTTGTGTACCTTTTCAAGTCTTCCAATCTGTGTAGGGCTGACAGTGAGTATGGCCAGGGCATACTCGATGGGTGAAAGCACCAGTCCTTGGAACAGAAGTATTAGCAGTCTTTGCTCGATATTGGTAGTCGCCATGAACCTCATTGCTGACAAACCTTTTCGAGCTTTCGTTATGACATAATCGACATAATCTCTGAAAGACAGGCTACGATCAAGCCTTACGCCAAGATATGTCATCGACTGGGTTCTACTCAAAATGCTCCCATCCATTCTTACTGCCATTCTCACATTCTCTGTGTTCACAATATGATTGTTTAGGGAGGACCATGTAACCGATGCCTTTGCAGGGTTGACAATGACACTGGCATCCGCACACCATGAGGAAATTCGATCTAGTTCGAACAAAGCAACAGAAGCCATGGATTACATCAGACACGTTAGAATTAATAAAACAACGAAGGGAACTGAAAAAGAAAGGAGGTAAATCCGATAACAGCAAGATGAAGTAAAATTCTTTAATTCGAGAAATAAGAAAGAACACACCAATGTAGTGCCTCTGTTCTGTGATTAGTTATCTCCAAGAGCTCCACACATGTGATTCTGGCATACTATTGTGTTGCCTGTGTCTGTTCTGTGCAGGCACCAGTAAGCAATATTTGTAGTATTTTAGTAACTGTTGTTGTCTTTCTCCGTGGTTCTCATCCATACAGCCGTATTTTCAAAGTTAATTATTCTAAGTATGGCACTAGAGTTAAATTTTTCTTCTTCTTCTTCTTCTTCTTCTTCTGCGATCATCCGGAGTTTTTTTTCCGGATGTGATTGCGTTGTGCCTGTTTACAGCAGAGCTGCGTTCTTGCGCCGTTAGGCCGACACATCCGACTTCTGCGGGCATTTGTTGACCGGGTTAACCTTCCCGGGGGTTTCTTAGGACGTTTGACTCTCACTGTTGTGGTGTTATCCCCCATCCCAGGTGGCCCATATAGAACAACCAAAGATCCTGGTCAGCCCTCAAGGGAAGGCAGGGGCAGACCATGGGCATTCCCCGCCATCCAAGGAGGCTTCCATACTTGCAGAGCCGATACATAGCGCTCTGGTACTGGGCTCACCCAAGGAATCGTCACGTCCTGCACATGGCTGCTTAGCCTCACTTCCGTATATTGGGCCTTCCGTTCACCATAGGCTGTTCTTCCGGAAACCAGAAGTATGCAGTCTGCAATTGACATCCACACAGTGAGCTTTCGATTCGGACTTTCCATGTAATGGATTTGCTATCCAAGCAATATTCCATTTCGTGCCACTAGGACACTTTTCCACCTTTTATGAAGCCCACATAGTGGGCTTTTGATTCAGACTTTCCACGTAATGGATTTGCTATCCAAGCAATATTCCATTTCATGCCACTAGGACACTTTTCCACCTTTTATGAAGCCCACACAATGGGCTTTTGATTCGGACTTTCCACGTAATGGATTTGCTATCCAAGCAATATTCCATTTCGTGCCACTAGGACACTTTTCCACCTTTAATGAAGCCCACACAGCGAGCTTTCGATTTGGACTTTCCACATAATGGATTTGCTATCCAAGCAATATTCCATTTCATGCCTCTGGGTCTTCATGCACCTTTAAATGTCAACCTGTATGTAGTTAAAGTAAGCTGCGGTCAACTTGAGCTTGTTGATATCTCCATAGAGCTTGTCCTCAAATGAAGCAGGCGTGGGCCAAAATATCTTTCTCTGTTCTGCATACGTTGGGCAATCCTGCAGCAAATGTTTTGCTGTCATTTTTCCAGTTCTACAATTACATTCATCGGTATCTCCTATCTTTAGTTTATTGAACAAGTGGTATTTCAGCCTGTTATGTCCTGTGCGGAGTCTGAAGATTGCTATTTGTTCTCTTCGGTCGAGTTTGTAATATGCATCATCCTTCTGATGGCCTGGATGCTCTGATTCCCATTTGGTTCTATAAGTGCTTTTTATCAACCTCTTTGCCTCATTATAGGTTACGTCTATGTCAGGCTGTGGTAGTCGTCCGCCCTCTTTTGCCAGTCTGTCAGCCTCTTCGTTTCCAGGTATACTGCAATGTGATGGGATCCACTGTATTACAACTTTCTTGGATTTCTGGCATAGACCATGGAGTGTTGCTCTTAGGTCAGCTAGTTCTGTGCTGTTATTGCTCTTCAGTATTGAGACAGCTGACTTTGCATCTGTGAAGATAGCTATTTGCTTCTCTTTATTTTCCTCCATCAGGAGCATTTCTGCTGCAGTTTTCAGAGCCTCTACCTCCGCTTTGAAGTTACTTGAAAATTTTCCAGTTGCCATTGAATGTGTCTTTTTCACTCCATTTTTTAAATTTAGGAGAATTCCCCCTCCTCCATTCTCTATTGAATTTTTGGCTGATCCATCTGTATATGCATGGGTCCAATTCCTGCTTGGGTAATGTTCTTTTATGTAGTTTAGGGTTATTTCTCTTCTTTCGGTTTCATACTGAGTGTTCTTTTTCTCAATACCAGGAATGTTTTCTATCATCTCAGGCAGTTGCTGCTGTCTCCAAGCTGGGAACTTGTGTGCATTGTAAATGGGCTTGACTGTTGATATGTTTAGTATAGGATCTGCCCTAATCCTTCGTTTTGCAGTTTCTACAAAGTTGCTACGCTTCAGTCTTCCCTTTCCAAAACCATTAAATCTGTTGTACATAGGGTGGTCTGTCAATATTCTAAATTTTTCTGCTTGTTGCTGGGCTCTGCTATCTCTTCTATCCTGCATTGGTTGTAAACAAGTGATCTTTTCTAGTTCATTAATAGGCGTTGTTTTCAGGCTTCCAGTTATGATTCGCATTCCTTGGTTTTGGACTCTACTTATTTTGTTAAAGTTTGACTTAGCTGCTGTTGCCCAAGCTGCAATGCCATATTCCAGTACTGGCCTCACCCGTCCAGTATATAACTTCTTGAGAACTTTCTCATCTGCTCCCCATGTTGTACCAGCAAGCTTTTTCATGATTGCCATTCTCTGCCTTGCTCTTGTTCGATTTTTCTCAACCTGTGTCTTCCATGTCAGGCGACGATCAAAGGTGACTCCTAGATAGTTTGGATTTTCTTCATGGCGCAATATTTTTCCATTCAATACCAGCTTAGGTTGCTGAGTTTTATTTGAGAGGGAGAACACTGTGCATGTTGTTTTCTCCTCACTTATCTTCACTAGCCATGATTTTGACCAGTCCTCTAGCGCTAATAAGGCTTGCTGTATTCTGCTGTTAGCTGTACTAATATATTCTTCAGATGTCCATATTGCTAGGTCATCTGCAAAGGAGGATGTGTGTACTCTGGCTGGAAAATTTTCTGTGATGTCATTTATATATGCTATGAATAATGTTGGTGAAAGAACTCCTCCTTGGGGGACACCTTGCTCCAACAGCATCATTTTGCTTGTTTGTCCTTGTACTTTTGTCCTGGCAGTTCTGTTCTCAAGGTAGTGGCTGATCCATTTATACATTTTTCCACAAACATGCATGTTTTGCAGTTTTACTTTCAGTCCTTCCTTCCATACTTTATCAAATGCTTTTTCTAAATCTATCCAGACTGCTAGTGTGTGCTTTTTCTCTTGGAAGGCATCCTCTATTTCCTGAGCTATATAGGTTATTTGATCTTCAGTGGATCTGTACTTTCTGAATCCTGCTTGGTGTGGTGTTAAGAGATTCTTTTCTTCCAGATGCCATATTAGCCTGCCATTGATAATGCGTTCCATTAATTTTCCTACACAGCTAAGTAGACTGATAGGTCGATAGCCATTTGGTTCTTCCAGGTCTTTTCCTTTCTTTGGGACTGGTATTAGGATAGCTTCCTTCCATGCCTGTGGGACTATTCCTCTCTTCCAGCTGTTATTTAGGACTGCTAGTAGTTTCTTCTTTGCCTTGGTGCCTAGTCCTGTTAGCATTTCATTTGTGATTCCATCCTTTCCTGGTGATTTCTTCTTTTTTAGGGTATTCATTGCCTGTTCCATTTCTTCCATTGTTAGATTTGCCATCATATATTCTGCTGCTGTCTCTGTATTTCTATGATGTATCTGTTTGTCTTTGATTGCTTTCTTCTGTTAGGTTGTAATATCAATGTGGTTTGCATTTGCATAGTGTTCCATTAGTGCATTTGCAGCCTTTTTTCCTGTAAGCAAGGCATTTCCTTGTTTAATTGTTATTTGTTTGTTTCTAGGTCCTTCATTGTTCATGGCTTTCACTAGTTTCCATAGTTTGTTTCCATCCCTGTCAAAATTCAGGTTTTCTGTTTTTTCCCTCCAACAATCTCTTGTTGTTTGATTTACTGTTCTTTTATATTTTGCTGAGATGGCTTTGAGAGAGATGTTCGCTTCAATTGTTTGTTCTCTCTCTGCTGTCTTCCTGGCATCTTCAACTTTGTCCTCCAAACTTTGTAGTTCTTCAGTCCAGTATGGTTTGTAATTTTTCCTCGCTCCTCTAGGAATGGACTCAGTGGCTGCCTGTATTATCGCTCTGTTTAGACTTTCCACCATTTGCTTTATGTTGCCATATCGTGTATTTATGTTTTCACAATATTTGTCTGTTAGTATGGCAAATCTGTCCCAATCTGCTCGTTTATAATTCCAGCGGGGCAAGGGCTTTTGCTCCTGTGGAACATACTCCATATTCATTACAAGCTTGATTGGTCTGTGGTCACTACCTGCTAATTGGTCCAGCACATGGCGATCGATTTTGTGGAGGATGTCTCCTGTGCAGAAAGCTAAGTCTGGAGTAGAAGTGGTAAGCCATCTTCTGGAGTAGAAGCTCGGTGTGTCATCCGCTTTGTTGAGTAGATGGAGATTTGAGTCTATTTCCCAGTCCTCCAATTCATCTCCTCTTTTGTCAGTATCTGGGTATCCCCATCTTTCTGAACGGCTATTAAAGTCTCCGACAATAATGCAGTTTGTGTCAGTTGTTTTCATGTTTGAGAGTGTAAGGTCCTTATCTGCTGGGCTATACAGATTGTAGATTCTTATTTTCACGTCCTTTATCATTATATCAACACCTATAATTTCCGTTTGGTTGTCAGAGATCACAGATATTTCGCTGCAAGGTATTGTATTTCGTGTAAGTATTAGAACTCCTCCTTTGTGTCCTTCGCGGTCGAAACGTGTGGCCTGATATCCTCTGACTGAGAATTTGCGATTGGCATTGAGGTGTGTCTCTTGAATGCATGCCACATCTATTTTATCTTTATGACGACGCTGTGTTAGGGACTCTTTCTTCTTGTAAACTCCTTCGGCATTCCACTGTAGTATGTTGAGTGTCCGGGGTATTTGGTCAATAGCTCTTAACCTACTCCTCTGTGCCTTGACTCCACAGCACAGGGGAAGGTGACCACCAGTAGTCATGGGTGGACCCCCTCGAGGCAGGGGGCCCGGCACTATCGCCGCCTGATGGGACTTCGCGGGATTAGCACCATAACGATTAATTTTGATTTGTGACATCATGAATTAAGTTACGTTGCACTGCTTTGTCAAGCCTGTGGCTCAGTACATCCGATTTCGACAAGCATTTATTCGGGATGCTTTCCCTAGCCTTTGAATGTCCCCAGTCTACCTACAAGGCAGCAGGTTTTACGTTGCACTGCTTTGTCAAGCCTGTGGCTCAGTACATCCGATTTCGACAAGCATTTGTTCGGGGTGCTTTCCCTAGCCTTTGACTGTCCCCAGTCTACCTACAAGGCAGCAGGTTTGTGTGTCTCTTCGTCTGGTCCCTCTCCCTTGACCTGTCCGACATGGGTGGCCCTACCAGTAGCTGTGCTACCGTCGGCATAGCTCTTGGGGTCATTGGGACGCTCAAGCCCCTCTACCTCGTCACGGTGGACACACAGCAGAGGGGGTTAAATTCTTCTGATTTCCACAATGTATCTAGTTCTATGGAGACTCCCCTTGCTTATACGAAGAATACGCTTGAACATTTTCGTTCAGAAAGTAGAAGCTAATGCTTGGTTGTAATAAATCATTCAGACAATCAACGTCGTGATGAAGATTTAGCAAATGTTTCTTCCTTTCCCAATACCGCAAACAGTGGATTGTTGCAATATACGCAGATGTGAATACCACCACGTATGAAGCGAACCAGCTCGGCTTGTTCCACATGTAACCTTTTTACCTGGTGAAAACAGGAATTGAGGCAAAACGGATTAGGTAGGGCGAGAAGGGGAAGGATTAGACGAAGACGAAGAAGAATATCTTCATTGTTTATTGTACAAAACTAGAACTGTTGCTGGCCATTGATTTGTCCCTTGAACTGCCCTCAGCAGAGGGCCACGTCACCGCAACCTGTGTATCTTCAGCCATGCTCGTCTGCAGGTTGTCTTGCGACTTGCCGCCCTACTCTTGCCGTTAACGGTGATCAATACAAATTATGACCAAATGATTATTGTGAAGGGGGCTTTGAAGAATGTAAATCCCCTTCCCATTCAGCGATTCCCCGCGGTTTGTATTTCTAGTCGGAAATTGAAAATGTCAAGAATTACAATCATAAATGTTGCTACTCTTACCTCCCTCTCAACCCCATCCCCCCCCCCCCCAAAAAAAAAAATCTTCCAATGTGAAATAGCAAATCAGCTTACAGACAGCGATCAAAAAAGCCAGTGGAAAGTGCTGTGTTTTGCCAGCGTGTCAGCATGCTTCACTGGCTTGGATGCACTTACTGTCTTATACGTTGGCGTGTCTCCCTGCCAATCACATATTGTCGGTAACCTCACAGAGAAGGACATTGCTAAAGTTTGAATTCATCGTCCTTCAGTACTGAGTTGGCCTGGGCTGTCGCAGCAAGATCCATTCTTTGGTTTGGTTCTAGTGCTGAATTCTTATCAAAATGTTCTAGAACACATTCTGCATGTAGGAGAAACCCAGGCCCGTGTATTCACAGTGAATCAACTTTTATGTTTCGAGGGAAATCCAATTATCTTCTTTGGGAACTAAATCACAAATAATTTCTTGTCCACCTGAAACCACGCCATATCTAATACACATACACGTGTATAGTATTATGAGCAACGTCTGCCTATGTCATGAAGGAACTGATACACATATGCTTGCATTCACACTGTGCACACACGCGCATATCCGCATGACTTTACTTCTAATCCACATCTGTCTCTAACAAGTGCAAAATAAAGAGCGTCCACGTACATGTTAGGGGTCAGTTTGCGCTGTATATTTGAGGACACAACTGATTTCATGCACAATAGTAAATAAACTAGTTATACAAGTAGCTCCTAGCTGAGTATGTCACTGATCAACAGTCGACACGCCCGCACGCAGAACTACGCCATTGATGTAACTTGATACCATTTCCAGTTCATTTGCTTGAGTTGATATCCGCGCCTGCATGTGTTAGTACTGTGTGCGATACTGTGGTAAGTAGTGTCTAGCCTTGTTTACCAGATGTGCTGCTAATTATGTGATGTGTGTTTCTGGTGGATCACTGGCAGTGCTAATTGTTGTTTGTTTGTATGAAATATGTCCTACTGTTTGTGCCTTCACTGGCTTTGAACTCAAGCGTGGTCCTTTAACAGTGCTACTACTTCTAGCAGTTGCCCCTCCTGGAAGTGCGCTAGAATTATTTTTGCAAGTGCATTAACTTTCCCTAATACCGGTGTCCCTCGCCATCAGGCGAACCCACTCCGACTTCTGAGGAACTTGTAATTTACGTCTCCAAGTCAATGACGAGAAGCCAACATTATAGTCCAGTTGACTGGTGTAGCGGCTGAACCCGCTACCTCAGCGTCTGCACAGCGGAAGTCTAAGAGCGAGCGGTCTTATACATTCGGCCATGTTGACCTGATTGGAACCAATAAGAACCACCTCGACTGCTGCAGATGTGACAATATATGAACTGCTGCGGATGTGACAATATACAAACTGCTGCGGATGTGACAATATACAAACTGCTGCAGATGTGACAATATACATACTGCTGCGGGTGTGACAATATACAAACTGCTGCAGATGTGACAATATACAAACTGCTGCAGATGTGACAATATACAAACTGCTGCAGATGTGACAATATATAAACTGCTGCAGATGTGACAATATACAAACTGCTGCGGATGTGACAATATACAAACTGCTGCAGATGTGACAATATACAAACTGCTGCGGATGTGACAATATACAAACTGCTGCAGATGTGACAATATATAAACTGCTGCAGATGTGACAATATACAAACTGCTGCGGATGTGACAATATACAAACTGCTGCAGATGTGACAATATATAAACTGCTGCAGATGTGACAATATACAAACTGCTGCGGATGTGACAATATACAAACTGCTGTGGGTGTGACAATATACAAACTGCTGCAGATGTGACAATATACAAACTGTTGCAGATGTGACAATATACAAACTGCTGCAGATGTGACAATATACAAACTGCTGTGGGTGTGACAATATACAAACTGCTGCGGGTGTGACAATATACAAACTGCTGCGGATGTGACAATATACAAACTGCTGTGGGTGTGACAATATACAAACTGCTGCAGATGTGACAATATACAAACTGCTGCAGATGTGACATTATATAAACTGCTGCGGATGTGACAATATACAAACTGCTGTGGGTGTGACAATATACAAACTGCTGCAGATGTGACAATATACAAACTGCTGCAGATGTGACAATATACAAACTGCTGTGGGTGTGACAATATACAAACTGCTGCGGATGTGACAATATACAAACTGCTGCAGATGTGACAATATGCAAACTGCTGCGGATGTGACAATATACAAACTGTTGCGGGTGTGACAATATACAAACTGCTGCGGGTGTGACAATATACAAACTGCTGCGGATGTAACAATATACACTGCTGCGGATGTGACAATATACAAACTGCTGCGGGTGTGACGATATATAAACTGCTGCAGATGTGACAATATACAAACTGCTGTGGGTGTGACAATATACAAACTGCTGCGGATGTGACAATATACAAACTTCTGCGGATGTAACAATATACACTGCTGCGGATGTGACAATATACAAACTGCTGTGGGTGTGACAATATACAAACTGCTGTGGGTGTGACAATATACAAACTGCTGCGGATGTGACAATATACAAACTGCTGTGGGTGTGACAATATACAAACTGCTGTTGGTGTGACAATATACAAACTGCTGCGGATGTAACAATATACACTGCTGCGGATGTGACAATATACAAACTGCTGTGGGTGTGACAATATACAAACTGCTGCAGATGTGACAATATACAAACTGCTGCAGATGTGACAATATACAAACTGCTGTGGGTGTGACAATATACAAACTGCTGCGGATGTGACAATATACAAACTGCTGCAGATGTGACAATATGCAAACTGCTGCGGATGTGACAATATACAAACTGTTGCGGGTGTGACAATATACAAACTGCTGCGGGTGTGACAATATACAAACTGCTGCGGATGTAACAATATACACTGCTGCGGATGTGACAATATACAAACTGCTGCGGGTGTGACAATATATAAACTGCTGCGGTTGTGACAATATACAAACTGCTTCGGTTGTGACAATATACAATGAAACAAACAGCTTTTTGAAGATACCGTGGTGTGCACTACAAGTACACACACGTGGGCATACCTTATAATTACCCCAGGCCAGATGAACAGTCATCACTGACAACGGAAATAATGTATCCAATTGATGAATACATGGAAACACATGATAGGACCATCCATACCAATTATATAATAACCAGTAAGAAAGGTAACTATACATGCCACACATGTCCGACATTTCGGTTATGACAACTTTTGTCAAGAACAACACAACAATGATTAATAATAAAATTACTACAAATCATAACACTCAATATATGACCATCTACCACATCCAGAGTTTAAAACTTAGAAGTGGTGAGGAACGTGGGCGCTACTTCCGCATGTAGCTATAATGCGCAGTAGTTTCGGTCTACGATTGGAACCGATCGCTTGTAGACACATGCATCAGTGCAAGCCACCAACCACTCATGCCTCTGCTGTGATAGTTCATACTGTGTACTAGATCTAGTATGGCCATCCCGTGTGCTTGTTATTCGTTCTATCTTCATTGATAGCAGTTTCTGAACACTGAGGTTCTGAACATAAATATCGCTGGGTTGGAATTCTGATCACATGCCATAGTTGTGGGCTTATGTTGATGATAATCTGGCCAGTGGTGACACCTTTCTCAGGGCGTGGGCTTGTGTCAGTGATAATCTGGCCAGTGATGACACCTTCCTCGGGATGTGGGCTTGTCTCAGTGATGATCTGGCCAGTGATAACACCTTCCTCGGGATGTGGGCTTGTGTCAGTGATGATCTCGCCAGTGATGACACCTTCCTCAGGATGTGGGCTTGTGTCAGTGATGATCTGGCCAGTGATGACACCTTGCTCAGGGTGTGGGCTTGTCTCAGTGATGATCTGGCCAGTGATGACACCTTCCTCGGGGTGTGGGCTTGTGTCAGTGATGATCTGGCCAGTGATGACACCTTCCTCAGGGTGTGGTCTTGTGTCAGTGATGATCTGGCCAGTGATGACACCTTCCTCAGGGTGTGGGCTTGTGTCAGTGATGATCTGGCCAGTGATGACACCTTCCTCAGGGTGTGGGCTTGTGTCAGTGATGATCTGGCCAGTGATGACACCTTCCTCAGGGTGTGGGCTTGTCTCAGTGATGATCTGGCCAGTGATGACACTTTCCTCAGGGTGTGGGCTTGTGTCAGTGATGATCTGGCCAGTGATGACACCTTCCTCAGGGTGTGGGCTTGTCTCAGTGATGATCTGGCCAGTGATGACACTTTCCTCAGGGTGTGGGCTTGTGTCAGTGATGATCTGGCCAGTGATGACACCTTCCTCGGGGTGTGGTCTTGTCTCAGTGATGATCTGGCCAGTGATGACACCTTCCTCAGGGTGTGGGCTTGTGTCAGTGATGATCTGGCCAGTGATGACACCTTCCTCAGGGTGTGGGCTTGTGTCAATGATAATCTAAATGTCGGCATGACTTCTGGTTTCAACTAACATCAGGCGTCAGACAAGTATGTGTTTTATCTCCACTTTTGTTCTGCATCTATATGGATACGATTGCTAAAGAAGCAAACACACAACCAGAGAGTTTAAATTAGGCGATGTGTGCAGATGACCAGAGTTTATTGTACGAGAACAATGCGGATCTTTAGCAGTATATAAATTGCCTTGAGAATTACTGTCAACATTTTGATATAAAGATTAACATCGAAAAGACAGAATGTATGACAATTAGACAAAAACCATTGCAATATAGCATGAATATAAGTGGAAAAATTATTAAAACAAGCTAGAGAATACTAGTACCTGGGCTGTGTATTCAGAGAATGAAACACTAGATAGAGAAATTGAAACGAGAACACAGAAGTGTCAGAGTCTTGCATAACACAAGACAAGTAGCTCGTTTTCTGGCAAGTGTGAAGTAATATCAAACTATCAAATCACACGAAGTGAATATCCGAAAGTATTATTCACACGTTTTATTGACGCGCCGCATTTATCATCGCACAAACGTCGCGCACTGACAATCCATAACAATCATTATAGCATGAACAATATCACTACAATACATAATAATACATGCAAGCAATAAACATCTCACTTACAGTCAAACTATACAAGCGTTCGAACCAGTCTCCCACTGTCATACAGGCTAGCTCTCAAGGCAGATTCAAACTCAACTCGCATTCCCCATGCGACCTGTCCGTTCAACGATCTCAGCCCGTCTGCCAGTTCTGGCGTCCTACACGCTTACACGCACACGTCAGCTGGTGTCCCCTGCACGGTTCACGGGGTGAACTCAATTGCTGTGCGTGGCTACCTATCCGGGCGTCGGTAACGACGCGCCGTTCTCTCTGCCGTGTTTAACATTACTCAGGGTTGCGTGTTGTTATGTTGTCTGGCGTTGGTACAGACAACGCGTCGCAACCTCGGATGTGAGACCTTGACACTCTCCACACCCCTTTTTCATGAAAGGATTTCCTTTCATGTACAATATATATCTAGGTGTTATTAAACATGTCAAAGTCGAACATTATACATTAACAATTATCATAAATATATACAGGTGAATAGTCAACAATATGTATACACCACTTATGTTACACTATGAAGTACAACAGTCAAGTACAATCTATTTAATGGGCATTACCTCGCTGTGACCCAGCTAGTCCGGTAGGTATCGGCTAAACTGTCCCCTACCTCACAACCAAGAACAAAAATACTAAAATAATCAGGTCAAGCCGTGAGCATCTCCCTCTGAGATGACTCCTCCATCAGACCTCTATTTAGAGTTTCTAATGAAGGTCAACAGTTTTGGCAATATACTGTCCATATCTAAATGATGTTACATTGACATGTTATTTATCAAGCACACATGTTAATGGTTACAATACATCTTTACATATCACCAACAATTTAGAATAATGTTCCCTGGTTATTATGCAGAAAATTTAGGAACAATTATTTATCGTCGTTTACAAGACATAAATTACAATTGCAAACTCATTTCTTAGTGTCATAATTTGATCCTTATTGACAAATGTGCACAAAAAGTCACGTTTGTAAAGAAGCAATCAAGTTACGATGCTGAGATTACATCATATGCAAATCAACATATACAATTCCGTATATGGAAATATTTTAAATCACATTTTAATACAACGTCATACATTTATATACTTTTAATAATATGCAAAAACTCGGAAGTATACAGCTGTACTATTACATGTGTTGTGATGTCATTCAAACAAAGCTGGTCCGTTCTTGATGGATCTTCTATAAACGGAGTAGTAGTTGTTACTATCAGCTGTTGGATCATCTCTTCCGTCTTCTGCTCGGATTGTACTGTCGCAGTCATCTTTCGTACCTTGTTAAAACGTCTTGGGCACCTCGGTTTGGATACTTTAGGATTACCTCACGTTTTAGTGCTTGGTAACTTCTTGGATCCTCTAGTGTTGTCCCGTGACACTTCTCTGTAGTGTCTGGTTGTTATAATATTTATTTACAATAATAATTACATTCTTTCTCATATCTCACAGTTATACAACACATTAGTTTACATAATACTGATTTCATTCTTTCACATATCTCACAATTATACACGCATTCATTCGCATGATAATAATAAGAATCACAATATGTACATAAGTTATATACATTGGGAGATACAATCTTCCCATCACAATGGTGTACACAGCGTTACTGACACATTGTCACAATTGGCTGTGGTACTGAGCACTATCTACGTTGCAGTTTTATACACCCTCTGCACTGTGCTCTGGTGTCGACTGGGTATTAGGTTCGTTGTATGGACATCTCGACAAAAGGTCTGCAAGACAGTTTTGTGAACCCTTTATATGGTTAATCTCATAGCTATAGTCCTGCAGAAGAAGGGACCATCTTGCCACCCTGCTGTTACTAGGCGTTCCTCTGGTAACAATTGTCAGCGGAGTAGTATCTGTTTCAATAATGAAATGTTTGCCTAACAAAAATCTGGAAAGTTTACGTACCGAAAATACCATGGCAAGAGCCTCGAGTTCCGGTGTACTGTAATTTCGTTCGCTGGTGTTCAGTTTTCGAGAGACGTAGTATACTGGGTACAAGATTTGGTCGTGTTCTTGGAGAAGCACACCTCCAATGGCTACGGAGCTCGCATCACATCTTAATCTAAAAGTAATATTCAAATTTGGCAATTTCAGAATAGGTGATTTAGAAAAATATGAAAGAATTTTCGTAAATGCTGGCCTTAAACATTCACTGTTTACAATCACATTGGGGTGTTTATTTGTTAGTAGATCAGTGAAACATTTGGTAAATTCAGCAAAATGAGGAATAAACTGTCTGTAATAGTTTAAAAGACCTAACACACTTCGCAACTGTTTCTTAGTTGTCGGAAGCGACAATTTCAAAATTCTGGACATGATGTTATCGTCAGTTGATATAAAGCCATTTGAGATCTTATAGCCCAAAAAAATGAAATTTCCTGAAATTCTATATCCACTTTGGAAGGTCTTACAGTCAGTCCATGATGTCTAATTCTGTCAAATGTCTGATGTAGTGCTGTTATGTGATTTATCATGTCCAGAGCTGTCAGAAAAGATCGTCCTGTACTCTTGTATCAGTTGTCTGCAACTGTCAGTCTGTGTCTGAGTCAGTTTAGGATTTACCTTAATGTCTTGTAAGTTGGTCGCCGTGTCAAGACCTGGTGTCGGTATCTCGTCAGTGTCGTTGTCGTCCGTCTGGTCCACTATGGAGGTGCTTGCTGCAGTCTCTACTTGTTCGTCTTGCCTGTGGTGATATGGTTTGAGCATGTTAATATGAAAAATCTTATGTTTGTCCCTAACTGCAATCTCGTAATCTACCGTCGAAATTTGTCGTAGGACTTTGAACGGTCCTTGCCATGAGTCAGTTAGGAGATGTCTATCACTTGGCAAAAGAAGAAGCACGTCCTGTCCTGGCGTCAGTGTAATAGTTCTATTTCCTCTGTTAGCATATTGTCGGTAAATAGCTCCTGATTTTTGGAGAGCGTCTTTGGCTAATATACATGATTTCATAATTCTATCACGCAATGATGTTACATGTTCATATGGTGAAATGGGTATAGACAAAGTTGCACTTTCAGTCAACATAGATTGGTACATTACTAATGAGGAGTGAGTGAAATTGGTATTATGGCTCCCTAACTTAGTTCTAATATGGGAACAGACTTCCCTGATGTCTTTGGAAGTTATGGTTTTAGAAGGACTCGCTTCTGGCGAAATTTAGTACCTCTTGATATTATGTGGTCAAGAGGATCAATTCTGTCGACAGAGATATTTTTGAAAGGTCTGCTTGTTGACTCTGTTAATTGCAGTTCAGCTTGCGAGTGTTTCTTCTGTTTCACAAGCTTATGGCAGATGTCACAACTTCTGCAATACCGTTTGGTATCACTGCGAAACTTAGGCCAATAGAATTGAGTAAGTAATCTTGCTCTTGTTTTAGCATCAGCTATATGCCCTGCGAAGGGTATGTCATGTGCTAGCTTTAATGCTTGATTGCGGTTTTCTGCAGGTAGCAACGTTTGTTCTGTAGTGCTAGAACCTTTGGTATAGTACCGTGTCAGAATTCCGTTTTTCAGAGCAAAATACCATTTAGCATTCTTTGCTACTCGTGGCTTTTAAGTGGCCTATAAGTTTAAAATACTTCTGCAAAGATCGATCGGCTTTCTGGGCTGTTATAAACTTCTCCCTGGTTGTTTCAGGAGATGTCACAACTGGACTTATTTGTTGTAAAGCCTCTGTTTGATCGATTCGATCTTGCATTTGGGCAGTAGATCTGCTTACTGCATTTGTAATATCGCAACGATCATTCTCATCACACATTGATGTTACATTCACACAATTACATGTATGTTCTGGCATAGCCAGGTTGGTATTTGTACATTCATTTACAGGTGGTAATACATCATGAATGGTGATTGGTGATGAAGGTGAAGTGGTAGTATCAATATTACAACTGACAGATGATGTATTGATGTCATGTGGTATGTCATTCACTTCAGGAAGGTTTCCAATGATAATATCACAGCAAGGATTGGTTAATGCTGCGCATTTCACCTTTCCTGTAAGGAATGGTGTAGTTATATATGCCCATGCAAGTGGATATTTTTCTATGTTCCCTGAGAATGTCCTGCATGTGACATATTTACCACTATATTGTGATGGTAAAATATAGTCTCTCTTTAGACTAATGAGGGTACATCCGCTGTCTCTTAAGACGGTAGCAGCTTTACCATTAACATACCCATGGTGGATATTCAATTTCCCTTGGGAGTTAATTCTTAAATTGGTCTCTTCACTGGTAATAGGTATAGAATGGCCGCATGTTAACACGCCATCCTCATGAAATTGATCACAAATGGTACATTTTTCCTGATGGAACACTTCAATGGAATGTGCTGAGTTTACTGGGTGATCTTGTACACTTTCGTCTTCTGATGAAGAACTGTCAAACATGGCTGCATTAGCCTTTTTGGTCATTGACTTGCCTTTACAATCCTTGCGCCAGTGACCAAAAGCCTTACAAAGGTAACATTTTGTAAGTTTTTTGTAGTTCTTCCTTTCTTTATCTTGCTTAGAAATGTAATTATGCAAGTAAGCAGTGTACCCAGGATGTTGGTCGCACATATCATGCTCATTGTGTGTATAGTTGCAATATCTACACTGATATAATTTCTCTGCACCTTGTTTATAAGGTCTTTGTTTGGTATTTGACCCTGCCTGATATTTGCCATATGTAGCTGCTGCTATAAAGTCTGTGCTGGTCAGACTACTAGAGAAACAATGCTTATTGGCTGCAAAATAACCAGAGCCACGACTTTCAATCTGTTGAACACTTTCACACTGACATTCCAACAAAAATTTAGAAAAGGGGGCTGAGAGAGATGCAATAATCTTATCTCTCAACATAAGATCAACTAATTTGTCATAACTTCCATTTACTTTGGCTGCTGACAGCCATTTAGAAAAAATATTTTGAATTTCTGAGGTGTAATCCGAGAACGTGTGTGTTGGCTTAGGAGACAACTTCCTAAACTGTTCTCTATAACCTGATTCATCTAGCAAAACATGTGACATAATTTTTGCTTTAATGTAAAGATAATCTTCTTTCAGGTCATTTGGGATCGACTCTATGACTTTAAGAGGTTCCCCAGAAAGACTTCTTACATACACTATCCCCCATTCAGGTTTAGGGATTTTGTAATGATCCATAACAAATTCAAAATTTTGGGTAAATGCCGCTATGCAATCACCTGTGTTGTAACTTCTGATCAGACCTTGATACTTCTTATGAGGTTGATCTTTGTCTGTTTCTCTATTCACTTTATCTTTAGAACATTCAGCTTTTAGTTGTTCAATTTTCATTTGTGTTTCTTGCTCTTCTTTCTTACTTTGTGCTAAGATCTCAGCTTGCCTCACTGCAGCTTCTGACTGTGCTTGTTGAAGCTTTAGAGCAGCTTCTGCTTGTGCATGTTGAAGCTTTAGAGCAGCTTCTGAGTCTGCCTCTTTACTTTTCAGAACAGCTTCTGATTGTGCTTGTTGAAGCTTTAAAGCAGCTTCTGAGTCTGCCTCTTTACTTTTCAGATCAACTTCTGATTGCTTTAATGCTCTTTCGGCCGCTCTCTCACCCCTCTCACTAATTTGCTCTTGTTTCAAAAGATATTCTGCATATTTACTTTCACTCCATGTTCTCAATCCCTCACCAGACATATTCATTTTTAAACCCATTTCAATGAAATCGTTTAAAGAAGACATGATGAACAATAGATATGATGGAATAAATATAAACAAAATTACTTATGATGTTAGTAAGTTACAAATATTTATAGCACAGTTAATGTCTAAAGCCAGACTAACGAAAGTATAAAGAGAGATGAAAAAAATTTTATACTCAAGTAATCCTTGGGTACTGTGCTGTTCAGTGGTGCTCGAAATCACACTGGGACGTCTTTCGGGTTGACGCACACAAAATTTTTGAAGTTCACCAGACTCAGGTAAAGTTGACATAAACAACCTGTACTTTTTAAACTAACCGAAATTAGAACGTTTGTAGATGTATGGTGTGTGTAATGTCACTAAAGTCTGTAAAGGTTTGTATGCTGTCAAGTATTATTGTTAGTCGTTACCACTTTCAACAACTTTCACGCTCACACTACCTCTACTCAATGACATTCAAGGGCACGGCCGCCATTTTGGATTTTAGGTACAAAATTTGTTGAATTTAGTGCTAAGTCTGAAGACGCCTCGGTTGGCTTCAAATAATATCTTCACACTTATAATTTAATTAAATCAACTCTATTAATTCGTTACTTTACCTTAACCTATGACTTGCGCACTTCTAAGTTCTATCGGCATGTTCACATTCGCTTCAAACTCGGACAAAAAAAATTTATACGTTCGCATTTGATTCAAAACCCGGACGAAAGCCTCCACATTCGCACTTGTCAGAGTCTTGCATAACACAAGACAAGTAGCTCGTTTTCTGGCAAGTGTTAAGTAATATCAAACTATCAAATCACACGAAGTGAATATCCGAAAGTATTATTCACACGTTTTATTGACGCGCCGCATTTATCATCGCACAAACGTCGCGCACTGACAATCCATAACAATCATTATAGCATGAACAATATCACTACAATACATAATAATACATGCAAGCAATAAACATCTCACTTACAGTCAAACTATACAAGCGTTCGAACCAGTCTCCCACTGTCATACAGGCTAGCTCTCAAGGCAGATTCAAACTAAACTCGCATTCCCCATGCGACCTGTCCGTTCAACGATCTCAGCCCGTCTGCCAGTTCTGGCGTCCTACACGCTTACACGCACACGTCAGCTCGTGTCCCCTGCACGGTTCACGGGGTGAACTCAATTGCTGTGCGTGGCTACCTATCCGGGCGTCGGTAACGACGCCCCATTCTCTCTGCCGTGTTTAACATTACTCAGGGTTGCGTGTTGTTATGTTGTCTGGCGTTGGTACAGACAACGCGTCGCAACCTCGGATGTGAGACCTTGACAAGAAGCAAACAAGAAATGTCTAATAGCACCTGCCCCAGTACACCCACATATCATCCATCCATGATGTGCCATGCCGATAAGCCTGGGCGGTTATGTTCTGCCATCTCACTCGATCACCCGAGTCATGGATCAGCTCCGTGTTCCTGTCTCGACAGTGCCATGCGGCCAATCCATCCAGGTATTTACTTCTCGGTCTTCCCCTTGGTCACTTCCCTTCGATCTTGCCAGTTGTCACCACGTTCTCCAAGTCATTTCTTCTCATAACATGCCTAAACAATTTTGACTGTCTACGTCTAATGACTCTAATCAGTTTACAATCTTCATTTGTTTCTTGAAGGAATTGTTCATTGGTTTTTCTGTCTGTCCATGGTATTCTTTGCATTTTCCTCAGAAACCACATTTCCACAGCCATCAGATGTTTTTCACCTTGACTGCTCATTGTCCACGCTTCACATCCATACACAGGTATAAGTTCTATGTAGCACTTCAACACTCTTTTTCTCGTTTCAACTGATATTGTTTCATTGGTCAGTATGTTTTCCATCTTGCAAAAGGCTACCTTCGCAATCGCAATTCTTGTTCTAATCTCTTCGAGGAATCTCCCATCAGATGTTATGACTGTTCCGAGATAACTGTATCGATTCACTTGCTTAAGAATATGCCCATTTACTCGTATATCAAATAGTGGTATTTCCTTCTTCCCAGTGACGACCATAATCTGTGTCTTCTTACTATTTAGTTCTAACCCTAGTTGTTCACTGTGTGCAAAAACCGCATCTACTAATAAATAACAAATACGAAGCTAATAGATGCTTTACTTGTCTCAACGCTGTGTTAGTAATGCCAAAAGTCAACAGTCCTAGAAACATACAGGCGTAAAATCACATTATGTCAAAAGAAACGCAGCTGGAAAAACAAGAGATAGACAACTGAGAAACTAAGAACACGTTTAGAGATAACACCTGTTACCGATTTTATAGAGCATTAAAAGAATTAAATGGTTCCGACATTTAGTTAGGTTAAAACAAGATCAGCTAGCGGCTATCGTGCTCTACGTGAGAACATCAGGATACGTGGCGAGAGGACAACCGAGAATGAGTTGGCTAGATAGAGTAAAAGAGGCATGAGAGACATCAGTTATGACATTAGTACAAGCAACAAGACAAGCGAACCACAGAAAGTCGCAACTTCATCCTCCTTGCCACGCTTAATGGCAAAAGCAGGAGGACGATAAGGAGAAGAAGACGCTCGTCATTTGAAGGACTTCTCGTCCTTGACTTTGGGACGTAAATTACAGCTACCTAAGAAGTCGGAGTGGATTCGCCTGATGGCGAGGAAGACTGCTAATAAGGAAAGCTAATCCACATGCAAAAGACAGTCTAGTACTTTCTACTCGAGATCATGGCACACTACAACTACACCTGACCTGACTTTTCATTCACCAGACCTAGAGGGAACATTAAACGAATTGTAGGTAAATAGCTAGGTGGTAGTGACCATCGGCCAGTCTTTCTAATTGTAGAAAATGAGCTTGTAAGTGAAAGCAGCACCCTCTCGAGGTGGAACTACAAGAAAGCAGACTGGGCAATGTACAAGCATCGCACCAGCATACTGGTTAGACACCTGAACATTGAGATGGATATAAATAAAGTAGTTGAAGAGTTTGGGAAATGCATACTACAGGCAGCACGAGAAACAGTACCAAAAGGAGCCCGTAAACGTTATAAACCCTACTGGAGTAGTGAACTGGAACAGTTGCATAATGATGTGGAAGTATGTAGACGGCAAGCAGAGGTCAACCCCAGTCAAGAGCACCACAATAAATACCAACACGCAAAAGCCAAATTTCAAAGGGCCAAACTGCAGGCTAGACGGAAAAGCTGGCATGAGAAAACAGAGTCCATTAACTTTGAAAAAGACACAAGGAAGTTGTGGAAACTAATAAAACAACTTAACGATGAGGGCAAAAGGAGAAACTCAAAAATTGCACTACATAAAGACGGAATCATCTTGACAGGAAAGAAAGCAGCTGACTATTTTGCGGACTCATTCGCACAAGATAACAATATCGAAATTAGTCAGAGAAACAACAAGAGATTCAAGAGAAATGGCAACATGCAGGACTGAATGACATACTACATGAGGTCATGGAGGCACCTATCACAAACAGTGAACTGGAGATAGCCATATCAAAACTGAAAATGAGAAGGTCACTAGGACCTGATGGTATCTCCAATGAAATTATCAGGAACCTAGGAACAGAGGCCAAAGCAAAGCTATTGCAGATATTCAATAACACCTGGACCTTAAGCAGTTTTCCACAAGTCTAGAGAGAAGCAATCATGATACCCCTCCTAAAATCAGGGAAAGATAGTTCCATTGCCTCCAACTACAGACCAGTTAGCCTCACCAGCTGTCTCTGAAAAACAATGGAGCGCAGCATGAATCACAGACAGCAGTGGTACATTGAAAGTGAAAACATCCTTGTGCTACAGCAGGCTGACTTTAGGCAGTGCTACTCTAAGGAAGATCAGACAACCTACCTCTCTCAAGAAATTAAGGATGCATTCCAAGAGAAGAAGCTGGTGCTTGCGGCATGGATAGATCTGAAGAAAGCCTTTGATAAAGTCTGGAAAGAAGGCTTGATGAAGAAACTGAGAAACTGTAAAGTCAATGGAAGAATGTACAAATGGGTGAAAGCATATTTAGTTAGTTAGTTAGTTAGTCGACAGATCATCCTCGTTGCACATCGGACCATTCAGTCCATAAGTGCTCGGATCCCCTCCTCAGCAAATCCCGCAGCGTGTAGCGGCTAACGACGCCAGTTCTGTGTTGGTTTATCAATCTTCTTTGGCTTCCTGCGTAGTGTTCTTGTTTGGCCACCCCTCTTTTAATTTGCTGCTCTCGCAGTCTGGCCATTGTTGTAGATTCACAGTCATCACTTGGTTCTTGCAAAAGTCTCACTTCTCGTAGAGCATTCAGAATGTCAGCCTGGTCCATGGCGCGTCCGCCCTCAACAGTAGCCTCACCTGCGAAAGCATATTTGCACAACAGAAGAGCCTGAGTCCAGATAGACAGACTCAAGAGCAAGAAAGTACTACTGCGCTACAGTGTTCCCCAGGGCTCTTGTCCCCCCACACTTTTTATAATCTTCATCAATGATCTTGTTGCTAATCTACCACATGGAATTAAAGCGGCAATGTACGCTGATGTCCTGGTTTTGTGGAGCACAAATGAACATGCATCAGTGGCCACCATATCGCTACAAAGAGCTGTAGACACTTTTGTTACATGGGCGGATAGATGGTGTGTCACATAAACATTGACAAATGCAGCACCACTCTATTTATCCTCTCTCCGAAACAAAAGGCAGGGAGCATCCAGATAAATGGAACACCCCTAAGAGAATATAAAGAACCAAAATACCTTGGAGTAACATTTGATGCCAGGCTGACATGGAGTAAACACATCAAAAAAGCAGTAGCAAAAGCCAGAAGGAAAATAGCCATCATGAGAAAGCTAAGTAGAACCACATGGGGGGGCTAGTGGGAAAATACTTAGCAAAGTTTATCAACAGAGCATACGACCACACCTGGAAGACGGGTCAACTGCGTGGTGTTCAGCATTAAAAAAAACCACACTACAAGAGCTGGACAGGGTGCAGAATCAAGCTCTTAGAGTCAACCCATATAGTAGCAATGGAGAAAATGGGAAGGATCCATGCACTGAGAGAGCGCAGAGATACGGAAACATTAATACAAGCAGAAAATTTCCTCAGCTTGCCAGGCCACCCTATGAAGAACCGATTTGAAAACTTAGCTATGGTGCGATTGAAAAGATGTAGTTTTATCCACCAGGCGAAACAACTCTGCAGAGAAACCACCGATCTGCCCACAGTTGGTATCCCCCTGACAACTATTCCAGAGCGAACTCCATGGAAAGATGCACATAGACTATCACTACAAATCCAGACTGAAGTGCGAGGAATATTTGACAAGGAAGAACAGAACAGTGTACAGCGCAGAACAGCCACTCTCAGCTTCCTTGATGACGAATACCCACAGGACCTCTGGATCCGAGTCTACACAGATGGGTCAGCACAAAATGCTGTTCAAAATGGAGGAGCGGGAGTGTACATAGAGTACCCAAATAATACTAGGGATACGGCTAGAGTTCCAACAGGAAAGTACTGCTATAACTATGATGCTGAAATTGAGGCAATCAAGATAGCAACAGAGAAATTACTAAATACCAACCATGGTACACAACCTTTGGTGCTGTTGACAGATGCAAAATCAGTATTCGAGCGCTCCTGTCTGGGAAATTGCCAGTACTAAGGACACTACTTTCTGAACTTAGCAGTCAGCATAAGGTCACCATGCAGTGGATACCATCCCATTGTGGAGTACCCGGAAACAACAGAGCTGATTAATTGGCTAATGAAGGAGCAAAAGAAGAACATCCTGATGTGCCCATTACATACCACCAAAAGAAAAGAATGATCAAATCAGTCAGAAGGCCACCACAACTTGCTCAAGACGACTACCACGTTATGGATAGACCAGAACAAGTCATTATTCTGCGCCTCAGAACAGGACATAACAGATTACGCAACCACATGTATACAGAATTCAAGATTTGTGATTCAGCCACGTGCACATGTGGTTTGGCGCCGCAGACAGCAGAGCACATACTCCAAGACTGCCCAAACTACAACATACCCAGGCGAACCTTCTGGCCTAGAGAGATAACAGTGGAAGATAAACTCTATGTACCGCTGAGTGAATTAAAAAAGACTGTTAGATTCATACAGGAGACAAAATTGCAGTTATAGATGTATTTCAAGCGAACGAAAGGAGAAGAAGTCCGGTGTACTAGAAGTAGTATGTATGGACTGCGCTTGAGGTGAGATTCTCTAATCATGGCGTTTCATTTTTGTCTATTGTCTAGTATTTCCTCAAATTTCTACTTCTTGTCTGTATCTTCTGTGAGTTTCCTTGAATGCCCGTGAATGTACTTCTGGTGTAATGTCAGTGGCCTCACATTCGCCAGCATTGCTCTTTACGTGCATGGATGGTCACATGCATAGATCACCACACTGGTCAGGTCAGGGGCCAGGGCCCATATGTTGCTCGATCGATAACCGCAAGAGCAGAAATGTGACCTGCTATTTGTAGCTAGCTTTTTTTAAATGCTTGTGGAGCGCCATTTCCTTTAGTATATGGTTATTATTTTATTGTCCAATCAATGAAAAGCGAGATCTAGCGAGGCATAATCAGAAATAAGAAATTTAAAGAAGACAAGTTTAGCATACTGTGTGTATTTTTTCTGCCTCTTCGTCTCCCTCTCCTCCTCTCTCTCTGTCTCTCTCACTCTCTGTCTCTCTGTCTCTCTCACCCACACACAAACATACACTCACTTGTAGTCTCTCGAATACGCTACATTGCCCTGCAATTTTCCTTATGTAATCTATACCAGGCCGGCCTCTCTGGCCGAGGGGTTACAACACTTTCTCCGTAATCCCGTTTACCACGCAGAGTCTCGTAGCGGGGCGAGAGCTGGGAGCGGTTCGACCCCCGCTGGTGACTTGCGGGATAACTGAGCCGGCCGCTCAGAAAGCAATGGCAAACTACTGAGCGTAATCTTGCCAAGAAATCAACATACAGCTGAAAGATGCTGATGTTGACAGCGATGTCCTGTAAAGGATATGCACACACCAAAAAAAAAAATCTATACCAGGCCGTCTCCCTGGCGAAGGCGTTAACGACTTTCTCCGTAATCCCGTATATCCACGCGAGGAACACAGCTGCGCCAAATTCGGCAGCGGATAGCGTCGCGTTGGTTACTTGCGGGGTATGTGAGCCGGTCGCTCAGAAAGCAATGGCAGATTACTGAGCGTAATCTTGCCAAGAACATAAACAACAGCTGAAAATGCTGGTGTTGACTGCAACTTCCTGTAAGGGATATGCAACTTTAAAAACAAAATCTATACCAGAAAACTGGAGCACTTATGGAAATATCCGTGTGCAGAGACATGAAAGCCAAACACGAAACGTCACTGCGTCTCTGGAGGTGGCCAACTCCAAGATCTACCGCCAATTAGACGCAGGCCTAAGATAACCATGTTTCCGTGGGGTACCACGCGGGCGTATTTCAGAAGTCGTGCATGGAGTTCCGTTAAAACCTGCACAATGCCAGCAGGTACCCAAAGTTAGGTATCAGGTGTCCCTTTGTAAGCAAGACAACGACCTGAATTGTCTTCCACTCGAAATCACCACACCAGGTACAATCTGGTTAATGTCCCGTTTAGAATTGGTTGGTTGTAGAAGAGCATGGTCACCAACGCCAGCCGAGGAGTCATTTAAAGAACCTTTCACTATTTGTGTGTTATATTATTAATGTTAAGGATCATATTAGTATCTCAGATTGTCCACGCCTTCTCTGGTATCTGAGTAACCAAAGACCTGATTATTTCAGGACATTCGCAGTGTTGCAGCGCCGTTGTTGAGAAGCTTTCAGTTAGAGGTGGACTCTCTCTGTAAACGGAGCAAAGCGGCTGAAGCTGCCTTCTTGTCAGTCTACACAAAGCTCATTGACCTGCCAGGTTAGTTACCATATGTCCTGCTCTTGGTTGTTGTGGTTGTTGTTGTTGTTGTTGTTGTTGTTTTGGCCTTTATTGTGCCGAATTGTGTCAGTCTTGTCAGATCGTTGATATTCTCTGAACACATTGTCTTCTTCAGAAATCAACATATTTTACCATGTATGTGCATCCGCGCGCATGCTACACTACAATCACTTATTGTTATCACTGAATGTCTCTGTTGTTGTGTACTTGTAACAGACACCAACGTCAGTGACAGGGAAGGAGCCATACACCTCAATAACATACAACCATTACAGGCACAACATGAGACGGATTGTCCTTTAAATACAGATGACTGGTGCCTGGCTACGGTGTCTGTCTCACGCTGAGATGTTACAGGGTTCGGATCCTTGCACAGGGCTTGAACATGTTGCGCGAACTACTGGTTTATAATGTTGTCACGCGTCCTCTTATGTCTAGTGTAGTGAGATCCCACACCTGGATGTCTCGGATAAGAGCGAAACACACGTGATTCCGTGTGTAGGTTAGGCATGGTAACAATGTCCACCACGGATGCCAAGTGCACATTGTTGGGTTCAGGCGCTGCCTTTAACAAAATATTGGGAAATAAACCCCGTCTACGGTAGGCAGGGTGTTACTTTGAATGGAGTCGGTCTCAATGACACACCTGGATGCCTAAGTCGAACGCATGATCTGTGAGCTAGTGAGTTGTATAACTGGGTGTTCAACACTTCCTTCCGATAATATTACGAAAAAGAAAAGGAAGAAACCAAGAATAATGGAAAAAGGATTAGAGAAAAGCGATCTCATTGTTTCTACTAGATTGCAACACACAAGACAATTCTCCTGAATACACCATGCATGTAACACGTGATCTCCCGCAACTGCCACGGGCTGTTTACATATACACATGTTTGTGGAAGTGTTACAAATAAACGGGGGTTATTTGCAGAAGTGTAGGCTTGTTTGAAAGTTATTATTGTTATTAGTGAGCTGATTGTTGTTATTGTAACATCAATGCGAGATACCCAATGTCAGGGGCGGGAGCGAATGTGCCTGGCATACGTCTGGGATTCCGGACTAACGCGCTTACGTGAGTGGGTGGTGTGAGTTCTAGAAAATGGTCAGATGACATTGGGTTAAAGAATCCAAGGTTTTAGCCTCTAAGAAATATCTAACAGAATACAGAAGCAGACAAAATAAAATAGACACTGAAGTTCCGGAAGAATTATGTGCTTTTTTTTTTGTTTTCTTTTTAAAAAAAAGTAGACGACGAGAAGCACTATTTTTGTTCGGGAACACTTGGCAGAAAAATTACACATGGAAGCTTCAACGAATATTTACTTTTGCTTCTTAGACTAAAAATACATTAAACAGATTTATCCGCGACAATTTAATAAAATGTCTGGACGAAATAAGTATCAATGGCAAAAACAGCAGGTTAATAAGAAGCTTATAATGGCAACAAATAAGCTGCAGTGAGATCAGAAAAAATTTGCCATCGCATATGGATAAAAAGAGAGGTGTGCAATTGTCTGTTCAATGTTTTCAAACAGGTAGAGAGCAGATCTTGAATCAACCTGGCGAAAACATCGTCTTATGTGTTTGTCCGGTAGTTTTGTAACTGGCCAAATCCTTTAGCAATTAGCACTGGTTTCCAACTTGAAGACAACAGCGCCTGCGTTTACATGACAGAGAACATTGCTGGTACAGAGAAGAACACAATGAAACAGAAAGGATAACAACAGCCATAAACAAAATAGAGGTGCATTTCCCAAGCAGCACATGGACCGATGCTTATCATAGCGCCGCTATACTGACAGAAGACCCAGCCATATTGGATAGAACTTCATGCAGTGCATTTGATCTTCTGTCCTTTAACCCCTTTATAGACAAACCCTCTGGTGAGGCCGACAGATCTATCAGAAGCAGGTATAGATCCAAGTGAGTTCTCGTGGGCAGCATTCTGATATCTTTTATTTCACATGAGAAGGCTGACTTCGAGAATGAAAACAGCTTGTCTCTTTAATTGGTTCCATTCGACTTTTGAGAGACTGCGAGCTGCTGCCGTTGCTGTGAAGTTGATGCGTGTTTTTCCCAACATTAAAAATGTGTGTTTAACTGTTGCGTTTGGCATGTGTAATGTTGGTTCCGTCTCTCTCTTTCTAATAGTGTACAGTCGTGCACGACCTGAATGTGACATTGGCTTTCTTTTGGTAAAATGATCTTGTTCTTTTCACTCGGATATCACCATAAATGTTGCAATCTTCTTCCATAGATCACACGGGGAGAATCTGAGCTCGTTACTCGAACTCAGTAGCATGGCGAGGATGAAAATCGCATATGTTATAAATATTATTTTATGTGAAGGTTTTCTCTCTTTTTGTTTAACACTTGCACAATGTCCGCCCCGCGTCTCTAGCCAGGCCTTGAGGAGCCAAAGCCAAACGTCATGAGCCAATAAGAGATTGTCGTGGATACATCATATAGCCAGTCAGGACGCCAGTGTTCGTCATTGTGAGATTGTCGTGGATACATCATATAGCCAGTCAGGACGCCAGTGTTCGTCAGTGTGAGATTGTCGTGGATACATCATATAGCCAGCCAGTCAGGACGCCAGTGTTCGTCAGTGTGAGATTGTCGTGGATACATCATATAGCCGCCAGTCAGGACGCCAGTGTTCGTCAGTGTGAGATTGTCGTGGATACATCATATAGCCGCCAGTCAGGACGCCAGTGTTCGTCAGTGTGAGATTGTCGTGGATACATCATATAGCCGCCAGTCAGGGCGCCAGTGTTTGTCATTGTGAGATTGTCGTGGATACTTCATACAGCCAGTCAGGACGCCAGTGTGAGATTGTCGTGGATACATCATATAGCCAGCCAGGACGCCAGTGTTCGTCAGTATGAGATTGTCGTGGATACATCATATAGCCAGTCAGGACGCCAGTGTTCGTCATTGTGAGATTGTCGTGGATACATCATATAGCCAGTCAGGACGCCAGTGTGAGATTGTCGTGGATACATCATATAGCCTGTCAGGACGCCAGTGTTCGTCAGTGTGAGATTGTCGTGGATACATCATATAGCTTATCAGGACGCCAGTGTTCGTCAGTGTGAGATTGTCGTGGATACATCATATAGCCAGTCAGGACGCCAGTGTTCGTCATTGTGAGATTGTCGTGGATACATCATATAGCCAATCAGGACGCAAGTGTTCGTCAGTGTGAGATTGTCGTGGATACATCATATAGCCAGTCAGGGCGCCAGTGTTCGTCATTGTGAGATTGTCGTGGATACATCATATAGCCAGTCAGGACGCCAGTGTTCGTCATTGTGAGATTGTCGTGGATACATCATATAGTTAGTCAGGACGCCAGTGTTCGTCAGTGTGAGATTGTCGTGGATACATCATATTGCCGCCAGTCAGGACACCAGTGTTCGGCATTGTGAGATTGTCGTGGATACATCATATAGCCAGTCAGGACGCCAGTGTTCGTCATTGTGAGATTGTCGTGGATACATCATATAGCCAGTCAGGACGCCAGTGTTCGTCAGTGTGAGATTGTCATGGATACATCATATAGCGAGACAGTCAGGACGCCTGTGTTCGTCATTGTGAGATTGTCATGGATACATCATATAGCCAGCCAGTCAGGGCGGCAGTGTTCGTCAGTGTGAGATTGTCATGGATACATCATATAGCGAGCCAGTCAGGACGCCTGTGTTCGTCATTGTGAGATTGTCGTGGATACATCATATAGCCGCCAGTCAGGGCGCCAGTGTTCGTCATTGTGAGATTGTCGTGGATACATCATATAGCCAGCCAGTCAGGGCGCCAGTGTTCGTCAGTGTGAGATTGTCGTGGATACTTCATATAGCCAGTCATGGCGTCAGTTTGAGATTGTCGTGGATACATCATATAGCCAGTCAGGACGCCAGTGTTCGTCAGTGTGAGATTGTCGTGGATACATCATATAGCCAGCCAGTCAGGACGCCAGTGTTTGTCATTGTGAGATTGTCGTGGATACATCATATAGCCGCCAGTCAGGGCGCCAGTGTTTGTCATTGTGAGATTGTCGTGGATACTTCAGATAGCCAGTCAGGACGCCAGTGTTCGTCAGTGTGAGATTGTCGTGGATACATCATATAGTTAGTCAGGGCGCCAGTGTTCGTCAGTGTGAGATTGTCGTGGATACATCATATAGCCAGCCAGTCAGGACGCCAGTGTTCGTCATTGTGAGATTGTCGTGGATACATCATATAGTTAGTCATGGCGCCAGTGTTCGTCAGTGTGAGATTGTCGTGGATACTTCATATAGCCAGTCATGGCGTCAGTTTGAGATTGTCGTGGATACATCATATAGCCAGTCAGGACGCCAGTGTTCGTCAGTGTGAGATTGTCGTGGATACATCATATAGCCAGCCAGTCAGGACGCCAGTGTTTGTCATTGTGAGATTGTCGTGGATACATCATATAGCCGCCAGTCAGGGCGCCAGTGTTTGTCATTGTGAGATTGTCGTGGATACTTCATATAGCCAGTCAGGACGCCAGTGTTCGTCAGTGTGAGATTGTCGTGGATACATCATATAGTTAGTCAGGGCGCCAGTGTTCGTCAGTGTGAGATTGTCGTGGATACATCATATAGCCAGCCAGTCAGGACGCCAGTGTTCGTCATTGTGAGATTGTCGTGGATACATCATATAGTTAGTCATGGCGCCAGTGTTCGTCAGTGTGAGATTGTCGTGGATACATCATATAGTTAGTCAGGGCGCCAGTGTTCGTCAGTGTATATGATTCATGAAGAACACCAGGCGACAGCAAGCGGCAGATTTCAGCCAGAAAGGTCTGTAATTCATTAGTGTGACAAATCGACTGATCATAAACACTTGTCCATCGGCGCGTTTCTAATCATGGCGGTGCGGGTTATCTACAGCTTGACAGATCAAACATGTGGCCGCTGCTGCAGCTGTTGCTCTAATGGTTGCTTGGCTCTGTGTTTGCTTGTCTGTTTGTGTTTGCTTGTCTGTTTGTGTGTACTTTACACAAGATAATCCTCGAGGGTTTCCTCACTTGTTTGACCTGTCTACTAGAGTATTGAATTGCTGAGTGTGGGAGTTCATGCCAGTCTCTTAGTTGTGGTTCAAATAGTGAATGTAGATGGCTATTAAAGACCATTTTTGTAAAAAGTCCTTGCCATGGAGTTGAGGAAAAGAATTGCTGCATGTTACATAGAACCAGTTCTATAATTTGGCTGCGAATCCTGGACAATTAATAAAGAAGCGAACAAAATCCATTGAGAGTTTGAAGATGTGATTTCATAGTAGAATGCTGACAATTCATTGAACAGCCAAAATGAGCAGTCTGGACATTATTAGGGAGGCTAAGTCGCAAAGACAACCTATCAACTTATCACAAACATCAAAAAGAGGCAGTCTTCAATTTGTTGCCACATCATAAGTCAAGAATTGAAACGTACAATTACTTAAAGGCGCAATCTTGTACAAAAAGATACAAGAACTATAAGACATTAGACAGCTTAAAACAACTAGTTATCAGAACAAGCGTGCGTATCTTTGCCATTGGTCTCATGTACCAATCATGAAACCAGATGTAAGACAACTTAAACACACCTGATGAGAGGTTACAACAATTAGGTCTGACAATTCACACCACATGTATAAATACTACATCAAGCAAACGATAAACCCGATTGCTTTTGGTTGAACCTCACTTCAATTCTGGAAGTAGAGTTTTCTTCTGGATGTAGAGCTCTGTGCTGGGTGTCGAGTTTTCTGCTGGATGTAGAGTTATGTGTTGGATGTAGAGTTTTCTGCTAGATGCACTGTAGAGTTCTGTGCTGGGTGTAGAGTTGGATGCTGGATGTAGAGTTCTATGCTGAGTATAGAGTTGTGTGATGGGCGTAGAGCTCTATGTTGGGTGTAGAGTTCTGTGCTGGATACAGAGCTGTGTGCTTGGTGTATAACTTTCTACTGGCTGTAAAATCCTCTGCTGCGTATGCATCTCAGTGTTGGATGTGAAGTTATATGCGGGTGAGGAGTCCCTTGTTGAATATAGAAGTAAACGTTGTAGCGTAATGACACACATACATACACAAACAGGCACAGGCACGCGCGCGCACACGCACACACACACACGCGCGCGCGAGCGAGAATGTATGCACATGAACAATTTCCTCTCAAATATTACGTTATTGTAGTGAATACAGCGTTACAATCCCAACATACAGGATTCGAAATCGGCGATTTTGGAGACTGGTCGCTTTGCGTTGATTGTTACAATAATTTGAGTGTCGGCCTTTGGAAAACTATTTCAAATTACTGATGGTAATATTGCCTAATAAATTACAAACAGCCTATAAATTATGGTGTAAATTTCGACGCCCTGTAAAGAACATGCAACTATGTTTGTTTTTTTTTTCCTTTTTTTTTTAAGACTTTCAACTGTTTCTGTAGAAGCATAACATTAGATACAGAGTGTACATCGCAGTCGGACAAACATCTCTTTCTACAAATGGAAGAAACTAGCTTGGGATGCGTTCGTTTCCTGGGAAGTGACCGGAATAGTTCTACTTGTTGCATATAGCCAGTGCATATTCTTAAATAGCCAGCCTCCCTTGTCTGGAGGTTACACGACTTTCTCCGTAATCTCGTATACTCTCGTAAGTAAAGTGACGTTGCGCGAGAATCGGTAGCAGTTTCTCCGCGTCGGTAACTTAGGGGTATGTGAGCCGGTCGCTCAGAAAGTAATGGCAAACTACTGAGCGTAATCTTGCCAAAAAATCAACAATCAGCTGAAAGATGCTGATGTTGACAGCGATGTCCTGTAAAGGATATGCGGAAAAAAAATATTCTTAAATAGTTATACATCTGCACATGTATGAAACATGTATGGAAATCTATCGAAGTCACAGACGTGTAGTTTCAAGGATACATTTTGCAAACTCCAATTCATTCACATTATTCAGTCTGACGACTGTCGTGAAGTTGTTACATACAATTGTCTTTGCAAAATGTGTGTGCTAGCTTCCCCATACCTTCCGCAAATACATTGGGCTATCAAAATTATATTCAGATTTAAAAAACAATAAAATTGTCATAGACATCGCAAGTAAACCACCCACGTCCTATGGCCACATTTTATAGTAGAAATCTGTTTTAAATCATTTCAACAACCAGTTGCCGTTTCCATAATGAAGGTTGACTGCAATGCATCTCCAAAACTGTCTGGCTCACGTCCCGGCTGTACACTCTGAGAGATTGCTTGTCCGTCCATTTCTTGATATCTTCTTCTTCTTCTACGTTCACCCGGAGAGTTTTTTCGGACGTGATTGTGTTGTGCCTGTTTACAGTAGAGCTGCGTTCTTGCGCCGTTAGGCCGACACATCCGACTTCTGCGGGCATTTGTTGACCGGTTTAACCTTCCCGAGGGTTTCTTGATATTATCTTCCCACTTTTATCGCTGTCTGCTTCCAATCTGTATGCCTCCGACTTTTCCCTCCAGCGTGGTCTTTTTCATTCAAAGACTTCTAGGACTTGTGAATTTGAATGTTTTTGTTTCCATGGGATAAGACCCATTCTTCTTTATATGATCAGACCATTTCTTCTGTATATATAATATTTTCAAAGTCTCAAATCTACTTTCTAATCGCTTATTCATTGTTCAGATTTATTCGCCATATAGTGGTGATACTGATGACACCGTCTTTGTAGCAGCGAGTCAGAAAGAACTACAAGAAATGATAGACATACTGGTTGTAGAAAGGGAAAAAAGAGGCCTTAATTTGAATAATAGAAAGACGGAAGTCATGGTGATATCAAAGGAACAGATTGTGCCTACATGTGCAATTAAATTAAAGGACGTTATTTTGGGGCAAGTGCAGACATTGAGATATCAAGGCACATGGATAACATCAGATCGAAGATGCATCGGAGATATATAGAACAGAATAGGATAAGCAAAAACTGCATTTATCAAATGAAAACACGTTTTGTATAATAAAGCATTGTCCTTAGACCAGTGGTTCTGAATCTTTTTTGGCCCGTGCCCCCCTTCACCATATTTTCAGAACGTCATCCCCACCCCCCCCCCCTTTCGTATTTCCTGCCTAAAAATTTGGCGCGTGTCCCCCTTCACCATATTTTCACAACGTCATCCCCCTCCCCTTTCATATTTCCTACCTAACCACCCCCCCCCCTCCTGCCGCTCCTGCCCCTACACAGTATACGTAATAATGGAAGCATATATCAAAACAAGTCTAGACGTCCACATAAAACATTATTTGTGGGCCTACTTACTTTATAAAATGAATTTTAGAAGGGTGAGACGTAAAGAACCGTAAAGTATGAAGGGAAAAACAATATCAGGTAATCGGTTCTTGTATTAACGCGATCTTGAAATAATCTTCATTCC